>OX608080.1:15805916-16405916 GCA_951509765.1 Sphenella marginata | reverse complement strand
GCAGCCAATCTCATATCTTCTACCTTGGCTTTAACTCCCTCGTGCAATTGAACTATTGCAAGGTCAACTAGTTATTTACTGCAAAAGCTAAGCAAATGGCGCAAGTGTCATTTATTGGGTGTGAAATGCATTTGTTTGATATGAAAAAAAATATGGAGTCTAAATGTCCAAGTTCAGTTGGTTCTCAAAACATGTTGCGTTCTCACGTGTGACAAACAAAATGAAAGGTGTTCGAATAAGGGGTTGATTGCAAAAATAGATAGAAAATGGGCGTGCGGTTTGGAGCATGGGCGTGTAGTCATTACCAGCTGCATTGGCAAGGGTTTGCTGCAACAAAAAACTTTTTTATTTTTCTCCAGCTTAATTAGCCTACTGTAATGTTTACAACGAAAGTTCTTTAAAACTAATTTCTGTTTTGGTTCTGTTCTTCAAAATTAATTTGAGCTTCGCCTTTGATCTACCAAACTAATTTCCGTTTCAGTTCCGTTATTTAAAATACATTTCCGTTTTGTTTCCGTTCTTAAAAATTAATTGCGGTTCCGTTCCGTTCTTTAAAATTTATTGTGGTTCCTTACTTTAAAATAAATTCAGATTTCGGTCTTCCATATTGATTTGGGTTTCGGTTCCGTTCTTCAAAAATTAATTTTGCTTTCCGTTCCGTTCTTTAATATTAATTTTGGTTATGGTTCCCTTCTTCGAAATCAATTGGGATTTCGGTTCCTTACTTCAAAATTAATTTGGGTTTCCGTTCCACTCTTCTAAGTCAATTTTCCTTCATGTTTCGTTCCCCAATGTTAACTTCGGCTTCGGTTCCGTTCTTTAAAATCACTTCGGATTTCGGTTCCTCGTTCTTCAAAGTCAATTTTGCTTCATGTTCCGTTCTCCAATTTTAATTTCGGTTTCGCTCCCATATTGAACTATATCCAATTATAATCAAAGTGGCCTAGTTACGGTTCAGTTTAGCAGTAATGATTAAACTAATCAGATATATGTTGAAGATAAATAAATAATTGTTGGCAAAGTTCTAGAAAAGCTTTTTCCTGCAGTAATTTTACTTAAAAAAATTTTCTTGAAGTATCCGTTTTCGAACTAACCCAGCTGATTTAAATTTTCACTTGGAGCACTTTGTCCTACCTGATTACAAAAGATTTCACCTCTAACTCAAAAACATTACATAAGCCCACTTTTGTGCATTTGTTGTTCGTGAGAACTTTTAACTGACTACCAATGCAACCACTACATGCCCCACTACACACTCGAGCACCAACAACCTATATTATTTACATAAGTTCGTGTAAATATGTACGTAATTATTTATTTAGCAACAAATGCGTTGGAAAAACAAATGCGCTCAATTCTATATCTCAAACAGCCTTGTTATTGTTACACGGTGGGTGTATTAGGTTTCATGTGAAAATTTTGTTAGCGAGGTCAATTTGGCAGATCAAACTCTTGTTTTTTTGTTGGAGTTTTGCTTCTATGATTTTTCTACTTGTCGCTTCGAATTTAATAATAATTCAGACTTGAGTGAGTTTTGTACAGGATTGTTCTAGTAAATAAAGTGAAACTGCGGGTTGTTAAACATTTGTTTGGTTAAAACGCAGAAACCACAATTTGCTCGTAATAGCTGGGGTGTTAATTACAGTGAAGGCCGTTTGAAGGTAGCATTTGAAATGAATGTTGAGAACATTTTTTTTTTAGTTTAGTAGCTGAACTGGTATTTCAAACCATAGCTAATAATGCTGTCTTGAGTTTGTAATATATCAAGAGGTTTTGCTAATTAATTTTATGCTGGAATTGGGCTGTGGAAGATTCTGAAAATTTTTTCAAAAGTCTTGTAGCCAGTGTTTATAAAAACTATATTTTGAAAAAAAAAAATATATTAAAAAATTTCAAAAAACAATTTCTTTAATTTAGAAAATTTAAAATGTTTTCTATTTATTTCTAAAAATTTTGACTTTTTTGAAATCGCAAAGTGAGTTTTCCATGTGATCAGATAGTTGGAATCGCTCTCCTTTGTTTTGCATAATTCTGAGTACGAAGTTTACTTTTCAAATTTAAAATTTCACGGTATTTACAAAAACAAGCTTTGGCGGTTTCCAAGGGGGATTTTAAGGGGTACAATTTCAAAAGCTAAATACATACATTAAAAAAAAAAATGGAAAAAAATTTTAAGAAGTTTTTTAAGTTTATTTTAAGAAAATTTTAAATTTTTTCAAAATCGTAGAATTAGTGTTTTCATATCAAAGCGTCAGACAGCTGAAATCGGGACTTTTCCGTTTCGAATAAATTTAAGTAGGAAATTTGATTTTCAAATTTAAAATTTCACTGTCTGTAAAAAAAAATTTCGACAATTTCAAAAATTTAAAAATGCAAAATATAAAAAAAAAAATTGAAAATTAGTTTAATTAGTTTTTGAAGTTTTAAGGAAATTTTGAATTTTTTCAAAATTGCAGAAGTAGTCTTTTCATATCAAAGCGTCAGACAGTTGAAATCGGGACTTTTCCGTTTCGAATAAATTTGAGTAGGAAGTTTTCTTTTCAAATTCAAAATTTCACTGTGTTTAAAAATAATATCTCCACAATTTCAAAGAGTTTTAAAATATTAAATTTAAATTTAAATATTAAAAAAAATTTCAAATTTTAGAAAATTAAACTTTTTTTTTTTAATTTTTTTACATTATATCTTTTGTGTATATACTGATATCCTGAAAGTTACTTGCTTGGCACTAATCTCGAAATTTTAGACAAAATATTTGTAAACCGATATAACATTTTATTTACTACTTCTTAAAGCATGAAATCCAAATGTGAGAACGAACTAAAATTGTATAATAAATTCTTGTATATGTAATTACAAATATACAAATACACATATACAATATGCGGTGGAGGTGGCTATGGCAACATTTCATACATTTGAGCTTTGGAGCCGCAGTGGAACAATACGCCAAGCATCGCGCTAAACCAAACATACCCACACAAGCAATAGTTGTTGTACACAAACACCCTCACATACGTGTGGTTGCCATGACAAGTGTTTGCACATTGATGCAACAATGTAACAAAGCAACAACAAATGTCAACTTGTTGACAAATCCGTGGGCAAAAAAAAACGAAACCGAAACCGCAACGAAATAGCAAAATGGAAGACGAAAATAGCAACCGAAACAACTTGAAAGAATTAGAAAAAAAAAGTTGCACAAACCAACAATAAACAACGAACAAATGGGTGCAACATTTTGTTAAGCATTCTTTGTGTTGCACACCCGCCTGCCGCTGCTGTGAACTGTGGAAAACTGCGCATGTGCACTGCACTAACCCAACTCAGCTGATGCTCAGCTATGGCGTATGCTGCCACAATTGTTGTTGCAATGCAGCAGTTGCGTGTATTAAAGTTGTTGTTGCATTTTATTGCAAGCAGGTTGTACTATATACCCAGTTGCGAAACAGCAAACTAGAATTTTTTTTAGTGATATTTCAGTTCTTCAAAAGATACCAATTAAAATTCGAGAGTTGAAAAAATTTTACTTTTAGTTCTTTACTAATTGTCTGCTAGTTTTAAATTAATTTACTCTGACTACCGGGTATAAACAAGATTTGCCATCTACAGCTTTTTAATGCGTTGTTTACTTTGCTCTCGTTTGGAAATTTTTCTTTTAGTTTTGTGTTTTCTAATTCGCCCACCCTCCTTGGAAATGCTTTTTTTTGTTGGTTTTATTTTTTTTTAAGTCACCAACCTGGTCTACATTTGTTTTTGTGTGTGTGTTTTTTTGTATGTAATTGTTTATAATTTTTGTTGTTGTTGTTGCTATGTTGTTACCTCATAGTTGACAGTTGCATTCATGTCAGTCAGTCACCGAATGGCCAGCATGTATGCCACCACCGACGCGATGCTGCACAGTGGCCGATTCTGTGACGCCGAGGAATGAAACTGGTTATTAAATGGGCTTGAATAGATGAGCTTTAACTAACTTTTTGGCCTCTGTGCAGCAAAGAATCTGAGCAGGGTGGCACAAGGAAAATCTATCGTCAACCAGATGGAAACGATGGAAACAAAACCACCAACTTCTCGATTCCATATCGATTTGGGGAGTAGAAGAGCGTTGCTGTTGCTGCTATAGCAGCCCTGCTTAGGTGGCTTGGCTATTTGTGGCATGGGAAAAGGAGGGCGCAAACAGGGTTGTAGGCTTCCAACGAGCCTAGAAGATATTTCAACTGGAAAAAACGGCTGAAAGATGGCTTGATTTCACTTGCTTTTTTTTTCATTGTAGGCCCGCAAAAATTACCCACTGTGCGCCAATCGTTACAGCTACTCAATCACTTCGTACATTGGTCGCAACCCACCTTCGTTTTGTTATACTTTTGCCTTGTGTTGCAGTTGTTGTACCACTTTGTTTGTCTATTTTGACTGCGTTGTTTGGCTGCTGGCCACTGCCACACTGCAGCCACTGTCGTGCATTGTTCGCAGCAAAACCAATTCAATTGCGTCAAAATCATTGTTGTTGCAGCTCAGTACATTTTAATGGTTGTATTGTTGCTTTTTAATGCTTTTGTAAGCCATATTTTAGCTTTAGCTTTTATTTTTCTTTTTTGATTGGTAATATTTTAAGAATTCGTCGCATCAAATCGTGCGTAATCTGTTTTGGGTCATTCCATGTCAAATTGAATTGTTAGATAATTGAAATCGGCCACTTCAGATTTGAATGAAATTTGTTAGGAAGTTTTTTCTTATTAATAATTCTATAATTTTGTAAAAGCAAAATAAAACTTTTTTTGAAAAAGTTATGCGAATTCGAAATTTAATTTTTTTCTTATTTTTTAAGTTTTTTTTTAACGCTGCGGAAACCATTAAGTTTTTAAAACTAAGCTTGTCATTTTCAACAATAATTAAAAAATAAAGTGAAAAAAAATTTAAATTTTTTATTTTTAAGAAAATTTGTAAATTTTTTAAAATCGAAAAAATTTTCGTTCGGCATTAAATTTTCTACTCAAATTATTTGGCGATATACCTGAAGATTTTTTATTTCAAAAAATTTAAGAAATTTTGTTTACCATCTAATTTAAGTTGAACTAAATATTAGTCTTGATTCTCACACACATATTTACTCGATTTTTTTGGTTCTTTTAGCAAACTTCAAAAACTCATATCTTTGAAAAAACAAAAAACAACCTCTAAAGTTTCTAGGATACTTTTAGATGTATAAGAATTACAATGAAAAAATGTTATTGTTATGTTTTTTGAGCACTTTTAACAGTGGTAGTATATATGTATGTATGTACATAAGTTTATAAAAAAAATTAAAAAAAAAATTTAGATTTCTAACTTTAGAAAAACTTTAATTAAAAAAAAAAACAATTTCTATTTTTAGAAAATTTTTAATTTTTAATAGCCAAAATTCAATTTCGGCTTCAAATTTTTGCCTCAAATTATTTTGTATTATACCTGCGATAGATATACCTTAAGACATCCTGAAATTTTCAGAACGGTGTTTTTTTGCAAACATATTTTTTTTTTATAACTTTTTACACATTTAGTTAAATAAGTTAAACACAAAATTACTCAATCTTAACTTTTTTAAAAAAATATATTTTTTTTTTGTTTTTTGCAATTTTCAAAAGTATGAACCTCCGAAATTTTTTTTTTTAAATAATTTAAATTTTTTTATTTTATACTGCTAGTAATTTGAATGAAAATTTTTTTATCTCAAATATTGAAAAACATGAAAAAAAAAAAATAAATTTTGAATTCTCCAAGAAACCGAGGATTTGATATGGAAAACCTCATTTTTGTAAACATACATATGTATGTACATATCTCTGTAAATATGTGTATAATAGTTAGCTAAATAGCGCATGTGAATGCCCCGCATGGCATTTTGTCTTTTTTTCACATAAATTACACAAAAATTTTGTTAGAAAACATTACGGTTACACATTGTCATAAATTCCTTGTACAAAAAAGTGCGTTTCAATAATTTCTAGGAATTTTGCGTGCAGCTGCACTCATTATTAACAATTAAGCTTTGATAAATGCTTTGCTGCGCTGCGCTGAGTTGCATTTGTGATTTTGAAATTTTTTATGACATTCATAATATTTGGGTTTTAAATTTGTTTAGACTTGCAAATGCTTTCAATGTTTTGCTGTGTTACTAATTATTTGTATTTGTTATATTTTCATTTATTCTCATACAAATTTCAAAAACTCAAGCAGCAAAGTAAGGCAAACTCTTTTACCGCCCACCTCACCTACTCGTCATCCTTGCCATATTTGCTTACCCAATTTAAACTCACTTCGTTTTTTTTTGTTTTTTTTCTGGTGCTTACGATATGGACATTTTTTTATTTTGGTTCTTGCGCTTGCGGTTTTTTGTTAAATGTGGTTATTGCCAATACTACGAACGGGTTATGTAATCGGTCAGTAAATGTTATCGAAACCGTCACACTTTGCTTGTCGTTGTGATTGCAGTATACATATGTACATACGTCACTGTGAGCAACTCTGCGCATGCGCACTCACAAAGCAATGGTTTTTAATGATTTTTGTTCTTTTTTTTCTTTGTGAAGTTTTTTGTTGTTTTTTATTTACAATTTTTACACTTGATTAAGTTGCCATTAAAGTAACGGTGACAACAGTCAATCAGCGTGTTAACTTGCGCTGTTACCGTCCGCCCTGTCTGTGCTTTTGTCAAATTTAATGGAATTGTACGAGTTTTTTGCAAGCGCAACTACTATCTTATTTATGTTAAAAATACGTTTTAACAATGTAAAATTGCAGCTCTTGAATTATGGCTTATTGCAAATTTCGTAGTAGGTAGTGGTTGCTTTTAATTGTTTTTTTTTTTTTTTTTTTTTTTTTTTTTTGTAACTGTTTGCGAATTTTACTCATTTTTGTTGCTATAAATAAGTGCCCCAAATTGCATGCTAACCGACGGCATAGATCTTGTATATCGGATAAATGATTTAAAACCATCTTTGTACTTTTGAGAAATTTTATAAGCATTTTGCAGGAATCACATATGTAACTCATACATTTTTTTTGTGGTAAAATTTTTGTTCTGAAAAACAATTTTTTTTGGATTTTTGTACTTTTTTCATTGCAATTGAAGAATAAACACTTTTTTGTGAACTAAAAATTTGTTTTTCTGGAAATAAATATTGTTGTAAATATATTGTTTTTTTTTTTGTTTTTTTTTTTTGTAATTGAATTTAATGAAATATTTATATTTTTGTTCACTTTGGTTTTGCTGTTTAGAAAATGCTGTTAAAATTCAATTTTTTTCTTGTTTTTTTTTTTAATTTTTTGGTCTGTAAGTAAACTTTTTCGATTTGTTGCATTAAATTTAAATTTCTGCCTGAATTTTTGAAATTTTCTATCTGAAAAAAAAGTTTTTTTTATCGTTTTATTGTTATTGAATAAAATTTTTTTTGTCCGTGTCTACTTTTTGTTTTTTTAGCTTTATTGTAATTGAACTAAATTTTTTTTCATTTAAAATATTTGTGCTGTAAATGTTTTTTGTTTTTTTTTTGTATTTAAATTTAAATTTTTTCCGTGCATTTTTGATTAACCTTTTTTGAATAAAATTTTTTTTTTTGTCAATTTATTTTATTTTTTGTTCTTAAAGAAATTTTTTTTGTTTCATTTTTTTTAAATGTGTTTGCAATTGGTGGTTTTTAATAGCCTTATTTATTAATATTTAATTTTAATGTGGTCAAGGACGAGTTGAATAAAATACGACCTAATAAAATATAGGAATAAAAAAAACGTGTTTTATTCAAATTTGACCTTGAGTTCATTAAAATATAAATATAAATTAAGTTACAATTTAATTAAAATTTTATTTTTCGCGAATTTTTGGATTATTTGTTCGGAAGGTAAACGTTTCTGTTTTCTTTTTGTTTTTTGTTTTATTAAAATTGAATTTAATTTTTTCGTAAATTTTTTAATTTGTTATTCTGAATTATTGGTATTGCGCTTAACTGTTGTCACTTTTGACAAATAACACATTTCTTATTATCTTAAAAAACAAGGCATTGAAATTATTTTTCGTTGACTTTATTAGGAACAATAACAAATAAATGGAAGAAATCTACGTATAATTACAAATTCATTTACGCGCGATCCATTATTCCTTTGTGCCATTTTCTACGTCGATAAGTGACAGCTGTAAGTAGTTTGGTGTCAAATCAATGACAAGAAATTCAGAGTTGTACTTGAACAAACAAAAGTCAATTAACAGCTGATGAGGCGCGTACATATGGCTGAAAATGACGTGAAGTGATGGCGATAAATGTAGGTCAAACTGTTTAAAAATTTGCGTGAATATTTCTATATGATTACTAAAATATAAGCTTGTTAGATGATGTACACATTTTTTTTTATCGATTATTATCGATTTTTAGAAAAATATAAACCTATTTTATATTATTGTTGCTACCTTATGCTTTTTGAAAATTCTAGGTTGTTTTACCCTTAATGAGAATGTTAGTTGACAATAAGCGTTATGATAGCTTTCAATTTTGGTTGTTTATTTAAAAGAAAAAATAAAATAAAATGCGACTTACATACATCTGAAATATTAGTCCGTCGATATCAAAAGCAATAGTAAGCAGAAATCAATAAACAATAGCCAAGGAAGCGCTGTCAACTAAAGTGTCATCGCTCAATTACCTCCTCTGCTGCTAAAAGGGTGCCATGGACTTTAAACCTATAAAACAGCCATTGAAAATGCGAGCCAAATGTCCAAATAAACAATTTATTTTAGCTCAATGGCAGCATGGAGTTAGTGTGATGAATGAAAATGGCATGCGAAACAATGCCAAGCCCGCCACCGCCACGCCAAAGCCACACCACGTGAAAGCTTCTTCTACTGCTTCTGCCACTGCCACAATAAAGCCTAATAAACACAGTCATGGCTAATTGAATGTCTTCCTCTTTTTTGTGCAGACATTGAAGACTGTGTTCAGTTCAAGCTTACAAAAGTTTTATGTGAAAAAAGTCCGTTGACAGCAGCTCGCCATCTTTTGGTTGCTGGTTCGTAGACGGATTTACGCATAAAAAGAAATGTAATTATTTATCCCAAACCGCCTATGCAGCACCACCGTGTCTAACTGCTCTCATGTGTGTGTGTGTGTGTGTGTGTGTGGATGCGTATGTGTGCGTGTACTTAAGTTGCCACTTAAAATTTATTTATGTGCGAGGAATTGCTAAATGACATTTACCGCTCATCAATTTTTGTTGGCTATTTAAGCAGTCAATTTGCTGCCAAATTGCATAATTATGATTTGAATTTTAGCTAAGAAAGAAAAAAACAGCAACAAAATAGCTATGGAAAAACAACAAAAATAGCAAACAAGGCACGCTTGCATGTTACAACCAAACCAACAACACCAAGGCTAGTGACAGCTTCATATACTTGGCTGGCATTGACTTGTGGGAAATTAAAATGTTAGAAAAGTAAAAAAAAAAAACAATTGACCGCTAAATTCAAACAACAACAACAAATATGGCAGCTAATACAAAAATAGTGTGTGTGCAGGAAATTGTTTTGGGAAAGCAGAAATGGCTTTGTGACGGAAATCAATCGCGTGTTTTGCGGTTTTCTTGGCTTCATAAATGAAATCTAAGATATTGCCACTGCTAGCGCTGTAAAAGTATATGAGTGCTTGGCGTATTTGAAAATAGTAGTTTTAATTAATATCTTGAAATATCGACTTTCATATAGTTCAGGATCCAAAAACTTTCAAAAATAAGGAAAAAAGTAGAAACCCAAAATTTAATTTTTCGTTTTGAAGAATAAAATATCTAAGAAAAATATAAAATTCAAATACGATTACCCAAAAAAAATTGGCTAAATGTAATTTATATTCAGCTTTATCATGAATTTCATAGGAACAAATCTCCCAAAACTTTTTAATGGGGAACACTAACAATTTTCCCAATTTGTTTTTGTTTCCCTATTAAAAAGTTTTGGGAGATTTGTTCCCATGAAATACATGATAAGGCTGACTAACTTCGCTCAAATTTTTTTACTCAAAATATTATTCAAAGAACTAAAAGCATGCATATGGGAGTGCTCAGTGCTCAGTGTTCGCAGTACGCTGAGAGCTACAAAACCTCATAAACAAGGGCTTCTATGAACTGATTCATTTCGTTCTGTAGATCTTCCGAAAGGTTGGAAAGTTTATTTATTTTGGAACTATTTTTCGTCATCCAAGTTTGGTTTTGTGACAAACCGGTGTCGGCGTTCTGCCATCTTCAATGCCTAGAACGAAACTAGGCTTCGGTTTCTGTGAACATATTTACATATTTAAGAGGACAATGTATCAAATTTTTTGAGCATTTTTAGACAAGCTCAATGAGTTAAAAAAATTTTCGAGATAAATTTTTTATAAAATAGTATAAAATAGGTACTCACTAAATAGGTACTACTAAACTTCTTAGTATGAACTCAAATCTGTTATCTCCATTATTTTCCGAAAGTAAGTATATTTTTATTTGTGTAGGGGTGTAAATTAGATTTTATTCTTTCACACACACTCATAGGAGTTAAAAGTACCTTTTTGGGTAGAAAGGTTAGTCTTTTTTTTACCCATTCGTTTATAAACAGAAGCAGAGCAGAACTAACATAAGCTGCATTTTATATTTTAACTTCATACCTAATATGAAATATGAAAAAAAATTGCATCGTTGGATCGGTAATTCCACTAAAAAAAAATTAATTTAACGAATTTTAGTATTTTTCATATAGTATTTTTTTATTCCAACTTTCAGCTTTTTTTTTTTTGAAAAATATCAATATTGATTAAATACAATTTTTTGTTTCATTTCAAATGTTTATATTTTTTAAATGTTGTATAAAACGGTGGGAAAAATCTTGATTTTTACTTTCGAGTAATGTGGCATAAACTACCAAATCTGGTTATCTGTGTCGATACAAAAAGTCACCATTAAATAGTCCTAAATTATATTTTTTTTTTATTTCAAAACACTATTGTGTGTAATAAAAATTAAAGTTTTACAAATTGTACAACCATTCTCTTTTGCTTTGATTTTGGCCGACATGAATTTTTATTTTTTTTTTTGCCTTGTACATCCACATTTATTCCTTTTTTGGTATGAGTTTTGTGTTATTAAAATTATTTTGCACTTAAATGTTTTTCTTAAACAACCTTGACAAGAAATCATTTAAGTTTTTGAAAGTCAAAAAGATTGTTTTGAAAATGCTGGCAACTTAATTATAAATTCACATACACATACATACATAAATGATGGTAATAACCCTGTAGGAAAATTGAACTAAGTGAGTATGTTTTTTGAAGTGAAACTGAAGCTACTTAGTTATAGAGTAACTAGTGCTAACTGAACTAGTTCTAGTCCATATAGTGCTTGAAGCATATTTTTTTACTTCCAATACGCAGACCCCGCAGTCTTTGTCCTGCCAGGAATATGACTTGCTTACAGTTTAAAAACTGAAATCTATTCACTCTCATCCCTTACATTCTCTCTGCTCTCTACTCGTTCTTTCCGTTACCTAGAACTCGCTGTTTGATTGCACGCAAATGTTTTTAAAACGAACTAGTAGAAGTTCTGGTTGCACTGCAAGTTTATAACTAGAGATTTCCTGCAGGGTTTGCATGTGGCAAGCTCAGCACCAGAATAACATCAGTAATGCAGTTCACTCAAACAGGCTAATTCTCGTAAACATATATGCAGTTACGTAAGGTACGTGAGCTTATATTTATAAATCAGAGATGGGCATGATGCACTAAAAATTCAGTGCACTAAGCGGACAACATTTATCCTCCACCTTATCAGTGGGATCATGCAAGGAGCACTGAGGAAGCTGAATGTTGGGCGTAGACCGCGAGACTCAAAGAACATCTCTTAGAGAAAGAGCTGGTGGTTTTCACAACCTGGACGAAAATACCTGGTTCCAAGCTACCTTAGCCTAATATTCAAGAATCACTATTCTCAGGGAGAGTCTTTGATAGAAACTTAAATTTTCTATTCATCGAGGAAGGATGGAAAGGAGGAGGAGTTAGCTCATTAATTTCTGTGTTAACGAAGGCATCTAAAATGGCCTATGGAGTAGGAGCCGGTGTACAGCAAGTGCATTTTAAGCCAAGATCTACTCGATTCATGAGGCGTGCGAGACATTATGCTGGTGAAATATGGAGCGGAACTGGATGTCTTAGAGGTAAGAGAGGTCCTTGCAACTTGGAAAATATGAAGAAACTGCGCTCTTAGTACTAGGTTAGCTAGTATAATATGTATTAGGTGGAAGTGGGGAGAGGGCAAAAGAAAGAATTTTGGGACAGATTTTTACAAGTACGATCTTAAGAGCCTAAGAGCTCCTTCCTTTTAAAACTAAAAACTTATTGCACTATGCCCATTTATGATTTTAAGCGCATAATCGTCTTGTGCGGGAGCGTTAAATTGAAATGATTTTCAATTAATATGCACACATATTCACACATTCATACGTACATATATATACATACATATATATTCTGCGGCAGCTTTCGATAGGCGTAAAGTCAATATCCATACATATGTGTATGTATGTGTGTGTTTATGTAACATATTGGCTTTATGGTTGATACTTCAAAAGGCTAAATAAGGTTAATGGTTTAGGTTAAATGTTTTGCTTTTATTTTTATTTTTCCAAACAATTGTGTGCATTAACCAAATTTGGGCCAAATCTGTCGATTTAATCTGAACTAAAATGACTCATTCAACTCTTTAATGACTTTAACAGCTACTGCCCACAATCATGGCAGTTAATTTCATTTTTTATAACGACTTTTATGCAAAATGTCACACAGTGACTGACATTAAAGTGCACATAGAAGATTGTTCATAAAGTCAAAGAGTTTTATGTTTTTATTACATTTTTGCAAATGTCAAGAAAATTTTTATTGTAGTGAGCTTTGAGTAGCTTTCAAGTTGGGATCTTTATCATACCTCGACTACAGCCACAGATCACAACCAGTTTATTCTGAAAAAAATTGTTTGTTTCATATTCTACCATAAACTATTTTCACGCAATGAACTATAGCATACCATTAATTATGTCGCACTATTACGTGTGTCGTACCATAAATTATATCATGCTATAAACTTTTTAGGCTTCAGGAAAGAGTAGAGCATAACGATAAAACTATATTTGCACATAGTATACAAACACCTTATTAAGCTCGTATAACGTTTGCTGAATTGACACTTTTATGTTAATGAGCTTCATTATGCTACAGTTTTAAATTTTGCTAATTAACACTAGACATTTTTAATTTTTTCCGGCAGTGTAGAGGTGCTATAAGGAAGCAGATGCTTTTATTAAACATTTTTTTATCGTCTCTGAGGGAAAAAAATGAGTTTAATGTCGAATAAACATGAGCTGCAACCGATTAAAATTACGCACCGTTTCAGTTTGGGTTCCTGAATCGTTCTCTAACATTTATATCGGTTCAATTAAGGTTTCGGTGGCACAAGAAAAAAGAAAACTTAAGTTTGTGAACAAAAAAATTCACTATGTTTAATACTTAGCTACAAAATTTAATTGGTTTATAAGTCTGATTTTTAAGAAGGCTTCAAGTGCGGACATCAATGATTTTCTCCAATATAAAGAAAAAATTTGTCCACGAAATGAAAAAAAAGCAAAAAAAAAAAAATTCGGCACCCTTTGGAACCAGTTTTGAAACGGTTTAGATTTCGTTTTTTAGCAGCTCAAAGTAACGGCGATGGTTTCGGTTTCGAAAAATGAATCGGTTTAAATCGGTAACTGCTTCGGTTTGAGTCCTTTTTTCGAAAAATTCTACAAATGTCTACATAAAAAAAATTCGAAGGGAAATCTGAGCACATAAAAGCTCCATTAAGGTTTAGTTTTTGTCAATAAATAAATCTAGAGCTCCTATTCTCAGTAAAATTTTGGGTGGCAATGGGTTAAATGAAATTTATGCACGTTAGTGTTTTAAAATTCGAATATTTTTTGTGAGGCTTCAACTGCTGTTTTGAGCCATATAATAGCAAATTATTTTTTGGAATACTGGAAAGTAAAATGTGGCTAGAAAAATATAGCTTTTAATTACACATTCCCTTTTCTTTTGCATCAATTCTGTCACTTGACGGCAAATTTACAAGAAGTTTAACTTTAAAAATTTATGTCTAATAATAGTTGATGGAAAGAACTTTTTTTGTTTATGAATTCACAAAAAAGTTTCACACAAAAGCTTAAGCGCAAAATAAAACCTCTGCGCGACTTTTATTTGTTTAAAACGAACCCAAAGTTAGAGGTGAGTTGCATTTAATGCAAAATACAGTGACTGTGTAGGCTAAGTTAATCGCACTTACTTGATCTTGTGTGTACTTTAATGTCATTAAATCTTTTGTATATACCAACAACATACAAATATATGCATTAGAATAATATTTTATTTAACTTAAATACTTGAGAGCTTGCTCGCGTGCCTGGTGGTAGGCGTAGTTGGGTGTGCCATAAGCTGTGGGTTAAAATGGCGAAGCAAAATTTGAACTAAAATTGTTTGTGTTGCTTTGTTAGTCACACAAACAAATGTGACCTACAAGTAAGGGGGAGGTGTGAAGTCTGAGATGGAAGGGTAATACAAGCTATGAGCTTCTTATGCATGGTTTTCTGTCTGAGAAATATTGAAATAAGTTTTCATTATTATCGAATTCTTGAAATTTATGCATTCGGGGTTTATTTATACCTTTAACAAGTCTGCGTTTAACTAGATTCTTTTAAATCACGTTGGTATAGTTGCAGAACTCATTATCACCTTTCGTTTGATACTCTTATTTTGGGTCACCTTGGTTCACATATCGGAGCTATTGGCATACATGATATCTTAAGTTGCAAATTGAGTAACTGGCAATGAAAGGATCAAAGTTTCATTCAATTCTATCAAGCAGCTTGTGAGTGATGCGTGCGCAAACATACAGATATACAGACAAAAATTCTAAAAATTATTGATTTGGATTGTATTGGCCTAATTATGACCCCTCCTCTTTTTTTTTAAATATCTGCATAGTACAAACATCGTTGGTTTGCAATTTTATTATGTACTAGCAGACCCGGCCACGCGTTGCTGTGGCTAAGGTTCTTGTTATATAACATAGGAGTAAACGGTAGGAGAACACCAGTCATGGGGACCACCGTGTTATTTTACCCAAATGCTAATTGTAAGAAAGCATGGCGACCTCCTTGAAAGATTTCCTATCACCGTTGATATGAATTTCCAAATGCACCGTTGAGGAAAAATTAATACAAAAGAAATATGTTATTAAATTTTTTTTTATTTTTTGTGTTCAAGTTTGGAACAAATTAGTATATTACATAATAATAATACTTACATGTATATATTTTAATTAAATATTTTTGAACAATGAAGCAATTGTAAAAATACGAATAACGGGGTTTCACAAAATGCGTTCACTACAAAATGTGTACATATATGTATTTGATTTTTACTTATCCCTCAGCAACACGAAAACGTATGTACATATGTATGTTAATTTTGTTTTTATTTAAAGCGTCATCCATACATACATATGTATGTATGTACGAAGCGAAGTACCGCTACCGAGCGCTCGCTTAACTTAAATCGATTCATTTGGTTGACAGCGAACAAACACACAAACAGCTTTTTTTAGAAAAGGTGCTCCTATTGTTTAAACAATTTTGGTTAAATAATATATGAATCAACTATTTTTTTTGATGCAGAACGAAAGTAAATATTTCAAAGTTTAACTTCAGTTTAACTTGGCGGCCACCGTGGTGTGGAGGTAGTGTTGTCGGCCTACCACACCGAAGGTCCGGGTTCGAGCCCTGGTACAGGTTACATCAAAAAAAAAGTGGTTTGAAAAAGTTTTTCAATACGGGGTCGCCCCTCGGCAGTGGTTTGGCAAGCTCTCCGAGTGTATTTCTGCCATGAAAGGCTTCTCAGCAAAAATTCATCTGCTTTGTAGATGCCGTTCGGAGTCGGCGAAAAACCGTAGGTCCCGCCAATTTGTAGGAAAAAATTTCAAAGCGGCACACCACAAATTGGAAGAGAAGCTCGGCGCAAAAATCTCCTAGGAGGTTGATGATATAACTGTTGTATATCGCGCCATATATATATATATATATAACTTCAAGTAAGTTTCATTCTAATCGGTGGATCCGTTTATGATTTGTGGCTGTGTAAACAAAAAAATTTATGGTTTTTTACCGATTTCCACTCCCCCTTGAGATATAAGGTATCCTATCTTTCAAGTTGGATCAAACTGTAGATGCTGTGCAAATTTCATTAAAATCGGTTGAGTAGTTTAGGAGCTCACCCTGATCGAACATGTGACACGTGATTTTTATATATTAAGATACCTATGTAGGAAATTCAGTTATCGTTAAGTTTTAAATTTCGAAAGTTGAAAAATTGTGTTCCCTTTCAAGGTCAAACTATACACATAACATATAAACAATTATATATCTAGCGATAGTTGTGCTCAAGATGAAGTGCTTTAAATGAAAAATTTTGTATTTATTATGAGTGCTTTCAGAATTTTTTCAGCAAAAAGCAGGATTTCTTTGCGAAATCCAAAACTAAGCTGATTAACAAGAATGCATTTCAATTTTTATTAGTGTTTTTTTTTTGTGTATTGCTAATTGATCTCATTGAAAGCAATACTGGTTTGATTTATAAAAAATCATAATTAATAATGGCAGCTAGTTTCGCATTGCAGCAACAACAAGCCGTCGCTAGTCATGTGTATAATTAAACTTAGTAAATCATGGCAAACTTTTTTATATTGAAAAGCGCTTGGCTGTGTAGTTGGCTAAAACAAAAAATATGCTACTTCTTATTGCTTTTACTTTTATTACGTGTGCCATCATCGAACACTACAAAATGTGAAAAACAATAAACTATTTAAAAATTTTTTTTGAGTTTTTTATTAATTTGTAGCTTTTTTTCTCTTTAATTTTTATTAATTTTTCTTTTTTATTTATAAATTTTTTTCTTATTATTATTTTGTTTCTTCTTTTTTTTTGTTACTTCTTTTTATTTTTCTTATTTTTTTTAAATTAAAATTTTTATATTTTTGTAATTTTTTTCACATCCAACAGCAGACATGTCATTAATTTATGCATTCAGGCATACGCCATTACAAATTCACATTTGCGCAAAATAGTTTAACGTCTTCATTTCGCTTCATTTCTCATGCCATTCAATAGCAATCAAGTTTTTTCATCGGTTTATTTGGATTGCGCTTCAGCATGTTTGTGTGTGTGTGTGTTTGTGCATTGTGTGACATATGTAGTTTTTTGTTATATTGTAAAGCTCATCATGAAGTAATCTTTAAGTATACAGTAAATCAAATCATAGCAGTGCTACCTTAGTAATTAAACTTATCTTTGTAAATAAGCTAAGTTAGCTATTAAAAGTGGACTTATTTTATGTGACATTGTGACATGTTTTCAGAAATGTTTTATTAGTTTCAAGAATGCGGCAATCATTTCGATTTGTATGGCGAAATGCAAAAGGTAATTACGAGCGTTATATGTACTCGTACAGCAGGTGTTTGTGTGGGAAAATTGTGTGGATTTTATTAAGAAGACAGGTGACGACGCTTATATTGATTTGGATAAATAATGTGAGCTGCTTTAAATTTTGAAAATTTACTAGAAATGTGATGAGTTATTTGCGGGATAATAAAATTTGAAAAAATACAATAATAGTCGTTGGCAACACTCTAGATAGCAATAATTAGAAATATAACAAATGTATAGGACGAAATCAAATTTAAATCACAATTAAAGTTAGCCAATTTGTTTTTATGAAGACTTTTTGGAATATTGCTGTATAAATTAAGATTCATTGAGTTGATTTGGATTCAATTTCGGGACCATTTCTGGACGGCATTGGTTCTTTTCTGGATTCCTTGGATGTTTTCGGGATAGTTTGAGGGACCATTTTGGGACATTTTCTGAGCACTAAAACAATTCCGAATGGTCCTGAAAAGTTATCCAGAAAAGAACCAAGTACTCCCCAAGAGGTTCCAAAAAAAGTGTTATTGTATGCAGCACTGATCCCCAATCAAGTCAGCCCAGTGAAACTCAGTTTATACAGAAATAAATTGAATAAAAATTTAAATTTCATTTTTTATTAAATTTTTTTTGAGTAACCATTAAGATTTCACTCATCTGGGAAATTTTTTTTTTTTTCGATTAATTTATCAAGTTATTTTTTGGTCACTTGTCACCCAAATTTGTTATCCCTGATTCCAATTGAAAACTCTGTCTGTTGCTGGAACTCGATTCAATGGTTAACCTCATCATTAAACAAAACCTCTTCCGGGAGGCACGTAGAGAGCGAGGGAGTTGATAATCGCTATAGCACAAAAGAGTGTAGAAGGAGTGCTTTAACGACTTTAATAAATGGGAGTGTTTTGGTCAGTAATTAAAATTTTGTCAGGTAAGTTTGTTTTTAGGAAAATAGGTACAAAGTAGAAAAATAGTACCAGGTAATTTTAAGATTTTAACTATTTTGTGCTTCCAAATAGTGACTTTAGTCAATTAAAAATTTTCTTCAAAACAAATCTCTACTAATTATTTTGCTTAGTAAATTTTAAAAAGCGCTTAAAATATAAACAAAGTGTTAAGCAAATACAACATAAAAACACATTTATTTCAAACATTTTTTCCTTGCACTTAATAAAAAAAAAATTATTTTTAACCATAACATGTCTTCACTTTTTACTTTTTTGTGGGACTACTGCATTTTGTAGCGATTTAAAAACAATTCAAATTTATAATCTCTGCATTCGTTAAAAAAAAATTGCACGCATCTGCTGGTTAATTGCTTCTATGACCTTTGTGGTTAGTGGTGCGCTTTATTTGGCACGCGTCCATAGCGATTGGTGAGGAATATTAATTGTTTGGTTTTGTTGTTTGGCCTTTGTTAGAGTGAGAAATATTGGAATTATTCATGCGCTTTATGTATTTGAAAAATTAGTTTAGTAGACTCTGGCCCAGCAAAAAACATCCTTCAGTTGTAGCGATTTATCATTGACTTTATACAAATTACTGAAATTTCAGATTAGTAACGTAAAGTTTTTGTATTTTCTGACATAAAAATAAATATCCTAATCAACATTTGTACGACTAGATGAATGTAAAGAAAATGAAACGGATTTTTTACATCAAAAATGAAAGGCAGATTCCTTTGACGTTGTAAATTCCTAAAATTTCTTCTTTCCTGATTGTCTCTCCTTTCGCGCCTGCTTAGCTCAGTGACCAAGGAAACCCTTTCTTTTACAAAGTTATTTTGAGATATTTGTTCAAATAAGTTTGAGTGGCGTTATCTACTTTTACGTACCTCTACATTTTATGTTATCTTATAAATATTTGAATTATGCTTGAATTTAATTACGAACCTGTAAAGAAAGAAGAAAATTGTTTGTTAGTTTTGAATCATTAAAAAAGTACATTTTATTTTATACTATATAACCGAAGATATAATACACTGAGGACAATTTTAATAATAAAATAAAAAGTAAATAAGAGAAACGAAACATGCTAATAGGGTTGCCACCATTTAGTTTATATGTTGGCATATCCACCACGATCTGCACCATGACTAGAAGCACCATGAGAAGAAGCAAAAAAATTACGAATCCAAGCAATGTGGGGCATTTCAGGCCTTCCCACATAAGTATTAAAACTAGAAGGGTTTAATAGAGTTGCCACCTATTTAAAAAATTTTAATTTTTTTTCAGAATTATGCTACTATGGGTATCAAACGAAAGGTATTTTGCGTGGTATTTCAATACAAATATTTCCACCGAGCATTAACCGATTTGAAAAAAAAAAAAAAAAACCCAATGTGAGTATTAGCTGAGCAAAGCTCTGTCGTCTAGTTCATATTAAACATAATGTGTTGAACACAATTTAAGAAAATTCAGGATTATTTTAAAACACCTTAAAACTGTACATTCAAAGCCAAAGTTGTATTTGGTATTGCAGGTTTTTTCATTAAAAATATTTTTCAAAAGTTTTCGAGACTTTTTTGGACCCTTTTAAAGACTTGCACAAGGTTAAAGATAATGATGACGGGGGATCGGGTAGTATCCTTGAAGGAAGTTATTGACTTTTTGTCATTCCAGGACTTCCAAGTCCGGCTTGACCGATTATACAAAATTCCAGATTTTTACTTCATTGTATCAATATCATCCGAATACAATGATTCGTTTCATTATCGGTTCACATATCCATGCTCTTACACACAAATATTTTTTCGCTGTTTACACATCACAAAAATTCTTTGCGGCAATGAACAACACAAAATTTGAACAAAATTGCTTCACACAAAAAAAAATTTGTAACATTTTGTAGCAATTAATATAATCATTGAGCACGAAGTAATAAAAACAAATTCACACAAATTGTACAAAATTAACTTAAAACAAAAACAAAAGCCATTTTGGAGCGCTGCGCGAATTTGCTTTTGCAACTCAAATTCTGACAATTAGCAACACGAGAAAGAAAAAGAAAAGAACGACGTAAATATGGTAGCAAGACCGGAGTTTGTGCTTGGTAACTAAGTGACAATTAAGCCAAATTTTTTAACACGAAATTGTTTTCGTTGAAAGTTGGTACATACAATTTTATTTGGTTAATAGTTTTTAGATATGGATGGCGTCAGTGAGTTGTAAGAAAGTGTTGGAGGCAAATTGGTATTGAACTAATAACAATTGGTTGGTATTTGAGGAGACACACACATTTTATGTATTTCCAAATCAATTTATTTTCTTAAAATGCACAAATCAGAAGTTTGGTTTACAATTTTTTTATTATTTTTTTCTGTTCTGCGATTAGTAGCTAACTGAAAAAAACTATCAACATCAACGTTACTATCGATTTATCATGGCCTTCCAGTGCTCTCTGTGCTCTTTTGTTCAAAATTACAGAATAAATCACACTCTAATGTGCATATAAGTGTGGGCGCATTTAAAGTATTATTCAAAACCACATAGTAATTTATTCTTATTAACAACATTCTCACAAATAACTGCAATTCTAAACTGAAAAACGTATGCAATCACGATCACCTTCAAACTACTCGGAATAAATCTTGTTTTTTCTGTACCAATATGGGTGTGTCTATTTGTGTAGTGAGTGGCCATTTTGATCTATTAAAATTGACTGTCAACCAAGAAGTTGCAAAATTGCCATTTGGTTATACAAAAACAAAATTAAACACATATATTATAAAAATATACAGCGCGTTGCATAATTATAGCGCACTCAAAATATATTTAACTTTGCAATTAACTACTTTAAACTTGTTCATGCCGAGTATTTGGTGGGTGCAACTATTTTTCTAACAATTTGACAAAATGTTTTATTGGCTGAGCTAATATCTACAAATTGTGAAAAATAATTACTGCCAAAAAACTATAAAACCTAAAATCAAACAAAAAAAAAAAAAAAAATTGGAGCTATATTAACTAACTTAATTTATTGCATAAATAAATGAATGTGGTGGGTGCTGTGACAAAGAATGAAAATTGCTTTGTTTGGTTTGTATTTTATGCTTTTTAAACTTTTATCTGACAGAAACTTTTAACTCAGCTAGACAATTTGATTTAATACAGATTATTACTCTTTTTTAAATTTGATTTTATTACCCATAAAATTCAAAATAAACCATTACTGAATGACTGATATGACCAGCTTATGCATAATTAGTTAATGTATTATATTAAATTTATTTCAAAATAGTTTTTTAAGCAAATTAAAGTTTTGCATTTTTCTGAAGTTAATTAATTAGCAGTATTTTATGGATATGCAATTAAAATAGCAAATAAGGTTTCATTGGCACATCGAGTTCGTTTCTTAAGTCTCTTGTTAAAAGGCGAAGCAGCAGCTACGTATAGTGCGAATGTTTAGCCAGCAAATGCAGTGCAGCAGTTTGAAATAGTTGTACACAGCCAACCTTGTTATTAATTTTTTCCGAAATAGTAAAATAGGTCTTGGTGGCTGTACTTGGCAAAGCATTGGTGTACTATATAGACGGGATGCTTTGGGCATAGTGAACAGACCTGGGTAAAATCAATTACATTACAATTACAATTACATTCCTCAGTAATTGAAAAATGTAATCAATTACTTTGCTCCACAGAAAAGGAGTTGATTACATTTCAATTTTTGAGGCTCAATTACAAGTAATTGAAAAAAATTACTTTGTGGAATTGTAATTACAAACGTAATGGGCTTTGAAAGGAATTGAAAATGTAATTGAAAAATTTTGAATTACATTACAAGGAATGGAAATTGTAATTTAGAATTTCCAATTACAATTCCTCAAAGTAATCGCCAAAGTAATTGAAATGATAAAAGGAAATTTGTGTATAAAACGTATTACGATTGAAGTACTTTTCGGGGCCATAATTTCATAATTTCACCAGGCATTGCTTTTAGCTATATATGGTATATATGGTCATCCACCGCCTGATAATAGCAGCCAATCCAACTAGTTGTAAGCAATCTGGAAACTGGTATAAATTCTAAGGAATCTGGTCAGCCATGGGAACGCCGTGCGTGATGTCCTAGCTCTGGACATTCCCATATTCTCCAAAACATTGGAAATATGCCAATGATCTCTTATACGTAATTGATTCCTTTTCCCAATTACATGTAAATGTGGAATTGGGGGTAATTTAATTCCTAAAGTAATCATTACTACCCAGCTCTGATAGTGAATCATAATATTTAATTTACTTTTTTATCTTATTTAATTTTTTTTTATTTATTTTATTTTATTTTTTTTTGTTTTATTTTATTTTATTTTATTTTTATTTTTTTGCTTTATTTTATTTAATTTAATTTTATTTTATTTTTAGTATTTAAATTCTTTACATTTTCTCAGTGTTTTTGAAGCTGTAATGCCTTCCTTAAAGAACGTATGATTTTATAGAATTTATTCATTTTTAATAACCGTTAAATTAAATTTTCCAGCAAATTTAAAATGCTAATGAAATTCGTTAACATTGATTTAACCTCCGTTAGCAGACTTAAAATTGAGTCTCATTTATTTATGCCATGCTTTTCAAAAGCATGCATAGATACTAATTCATATTAACGTTAATGCATATGTGGGTATGTTTGTATTGTGAGGTAATAGTGGCTCATTTTAAGAACCATGTCAAAGTACTTAACGTATACAAAACGATTTTCCTTTACTTTTTTTTGTTCTATAAGCTACTTTGTTTCGGTTGTTGTTGTGCTTTCGGTCACATTTGAATTATTACGCTGGCCTTGGTTTAGTTTTCTTGGCATATGAACAATGGCACATGTGCCGCACAAAATGTAAGAACAAATAAACCACAATCATTTACTGAAGTAAACAAGAACAAAATAGCAAAGAGTATAAACTAAAACAAAAAGGAACTAAGCTAGATACACATATGTAAAACAAAAACAAAGTGCTGTATCCCAATAAACAAACTGAGAAATAGCTGGGTGTTAGATGGTACAGATATATGAGTCTCTTATGACTCTCAAACAAAATTTTTGTGTTTAAACTCCTTCTTTGAAATAAGATTTTATATATATTTCTCGTTGAAAGGTGTAATTTTTTTTGCTGATTTTTGTACATATGGTACAATCACCGTTAGGTAGGAAACATATTGACTGATAAAATATTTTACGCATCTAGTTACGACTCTTTCTATTCTAGTTTATGGCCTTTAAGGTTTGCTGGGATATTATAAAACCTGAGTAGAAACACGATAACAAAGCGCATTAAATGAGCTTGTTCAAATACGATTACATTACAAATAGCTCAAAGTAATGCGCACTCAAGCATGTGCTCATGCACATATGTATGTAAGCACACCTACAAGCGTTTGTATGTGCGAATCTATTTTTAAGGTTTATTTTTGTAAGTATTTCCCTCCGCTATTATTTTATTTCCAAGGTCTTATATGCATTTTTAATTTAAGTAAACATTATTTCCCGCAAATCTGCGAATTTTATTCAATTTCTAAATCAACCCACAAAGTGGCAATTCTGAACAAAAGACTTAAGAAACGAACTCTATTCTTTTGTGGAGTATTTTATCCACAAAGTAATTTACGTGATTGCTTTGCAAAAACCAGGAGAATAAAACCTGGGACGATGGTTATGAAAAACTTTTTTGCAATATTTTTGATGCTTGTTTTTCGGGATTTGAATTTCCCTATGGACACAAATTCTTGAAATTTTAAGTAAGTTTTACATTTTAGAATTAGTGATACCTACTTTTTTGTATTTTTACAATCCCAAGATTTTCGGTATCTAACTTCAATATCGCGGGATCCTGTTAATAATAATAAGCTAAGGTTGAAAAATGTGGAGAAATTGTTTAAGAAACTATTCAGCATATAAATGTGTAGTGAACAATTGGATCTTTAATAATTTGTTTTGTGTACATCGTAAGAAACGAACTTGGCACACTAAGATTTTAATTTTTCAAAAATAATTTTTTTGCTTGCTAATTAATTGGAAGAATATCTACATTCTTGTTGAACTGGTGGGGCATGTCTAGCACATACATGTTCTAACACCCTTTATCTGCAGGTGGAATTTATTTGTGCATGAAAGAATTCGCCTTGGTCTTGAAACCGAATTTGTTGATATGAATTATTTTTTCTATTCTTTACTATCGCAATTTCCGGACGTACTTCCTTTTACCTCGCTGCACGGAAGTTGATATAATATCACTGCCCTACTCCTATTTTCTTCTTCCTTACATTCGCTATCATATTAACATATTTATGCCAACTAGGTCAGTAGTAAATCACAAAAAATTTAATGTTTACCCAAGGCAAACACAAATCACTACAGCCAACTGTTCGCGCTTCTCCTACACAAAGTTAAGCTTTAGTCACAAGCCCGACTATAAATAAAATGGCAAATATAAGAAGAGACTGCTAAACGAAATGAATGAGCTTTCAACAGCGAAACTGGCCATCCTCATAAAACGAAAAGAAAGAAGTAAACAGCATCTCAACAAATATTTAACCATTTGAAATTCAAGCGCAATGAACGAAAGAAAACAAAAGAAATTTTGAAAAAATCAAAACGATAGAAAAAGTGTGATGCTGCGAACAACAAAACGGCTTGACTGTAGCAACAAGTTTGAAACCACCTCAACGTTTAGTTGGCTGTACGCCTGTTAATTCGTTGTGGGTTTGCCGGTTTGCACTTGAACTTGAGAGTGAAATGTGTGCACGCTGCCCCGCATCGCACTGACCCCCATGGCGGTTATTGGTGACGAAAACAGCTTTTACTATTTTGAACTTGAAAATCAATTTTGTTTGTTTTGAAGGTTGAAATGGTGAGAAATAGAAAAAGAAAAGAGTGAAGCATTTGTGAAAGAGAAAAAAACAGCCTAAAGAAGAAATAAAAGATTTTAACAAAATTTCAAAATAGCACTGAGTGAGTGCGAAAATTTGAACGAACCCAAAACACACACACACAGAGGAAGTTGTGGTGGCTTTTATATGCGCGTCATATTTATTTGGTTTTTAATTTATTTATAAAATTTTTGAAGTCTTAAATTTGCATATTTGTTTTTGTTTTTGTTGGCGCTGCATTTTTGTGACTATTGAATATGCTCGCAGCTTGTTGAGCTTAGCATTTACTTTCCTTTAAGCCACTTAAAATGATGTTGCCATTTCCAGTTAGTGCAAAACGTTATTAGCAATCGATGTTGCTTTTATTTTGTTGCTTGCATTGGCTCTAATAGGCTATTGCCATTGAGCTGTTAACGACCTCAAATGTGAAGATGCTTTCACACTTAAGCGCGCCATAAGGCCACCGACGCGAGATGATGGTGTGTGAGCTAAGCTGCAACCACAATTTTATTTGGTTTTATTTGAACGATATGTGAATGTATGCCTTCATGATGAAACTGCATGTATATTAGGTTGGCTTAGAGAAAAATCTGCAATTTTTTTTATAAAATTTAAATTTCTTTTTATAGTTGTTTTCACGTTTTTTGCCATGTTGGACCAAGAAATTTCCTAAATTTTTCAATGTTTTTATGATTTTTGAAAGGAAAAATTTTTTCTTGGAAGGTTTAAATATCTTAAAGTTGCAGGATTAAAAAAAAATGTTTAAATAAATTAATAAATTCCAAAATTTTTCAATGTCTTTGATTTTTTAAAATAAAGAAATTTTTTTTTATAATGGTTTTTTATTATATTATTTCACTTTCCATGTCTAAAAAGTAAAAAACAACTAAAATCCAAAAATTTTTCAATGTTTTAATGATTTTTAAAAACGAAACATTTTTTTTTTGGAAGCAAAACGAAAATGCAAAATTTAAAAATTTTTTTTTTGACTTTTGAAAAGAATTGTTTGGTAACGAAAAAAATATTTTTTCTTAACGAAATTTAACTTTTCATGTATAAAAAGTACATACTAAAAAAAAATTTTTTGAAATTTTTTTTATGATTTTTGAAAAAAAAAAAAAAAAAAATTTGGTACAGCGAAAAAAGTTTTTTTGAAAGGTCTTGCATATTTTTTTTCCTAAAGTCATATGTAAAGTTAGTGAACTTCAAAAATAGAGCAATTTCTGAAGGCCAAAAAATTTCGTTCTAGTCAAAAAAAAAAAAAAAAATCCGCCCACCCTAATGTATATAAAGTGCAAATGTGCGTGTCTTTACCAATGTTTTTGTTGTTGCACATATTGAAACGTGTGGTTGCAACACGAGCCACAGTCATGCGATGTGAGAGATTATTGCACTTTTGCATGGCCAAAGTTATTGACCAACATTTTGTGGTGTTAACGTGTAAGGAAGTTTGAATTTAAATCAAGGCTCTCATTGTATACTTAGCTGCAGATTGTGTAATAAAACTTGATCATTCATCATCACAAATGAATGCTCTTGTTGGTAGGAATCGTTTGTGAATGCATTCGACAGAAATGTTAACAAAAAAAAAAATACCATGACAGGACTTCTTAGTTTTATTCGAGAACATTTGGGTACTTTTTCGGGATCCGTTTGGAATAACTTCGTGGCCTTTCCTGGATTATTTCGGGATGTTTTCAAGATTTTGTCGGGTATGTTTTTGTGGGATGAATAGTTTCCATTTTGAAATGTTTTGGGGATAATTTCGGTATTGTTTTCGGGACTATTTTGAAATTTTTTCAATACCTTTTCGGGACTATTTTTGTATTGTTTTCGGGACCACATGGAAATGTTTCTGCGATAATTTTTATAATCTTTTCATGAGAATTTCGGGATGGTTTTGAAATGATTTCAAGAGCTTTCGGGACCATTTCTTGATTGTTTGCTTTATAATTTCGGGACAATATGGGAATGTTTTTGGGATCATTTTGCAATCTTTTCGAGACATTTTCGGGATTGTTTTCTGGATAATTTTAGAATCTTTTCGGGATTGTTTTGAAATGTTTTCGGGACTATTTCTGGATTGCTTTCGAAAACATTTTTCGTTTTTTTTTTGGTGCCATTTCAGCCATATTGTGTTAGAATAAAGATCTGTGGATGACTTGTGCTAACTTGGTTTTTTCTCTTGGCGTCAAATATCACAACCGACTGGTTTGTTTTGGTACGCGACGGCTAAAACTCCCTAATGGTAAAACTGGAATCGATTGATTTATTAATAGAAGCCAGATATAAGTAACTGTCCGAATATAAAAATGCAAATAACTGTTAATTAAACTGTTGACAAGTATAACTGTTGTTTTTATTTACTTTCGATTTCAACAACTTTAGAATACTAAAGACTTAAGCAACAAACTTGAAAGATATGAAATGAGACCAGAAAAATTACAAATTAATTAATGACAGACGCTAGGCAAACCATAGAAAATTTGAAATTCTAGAAATGTGAACCGGAATTCCGCAAAGTATAAATGCATATTTAAATAGCGCTAACAAGATTTCGGTTTTCACTAATAAAATTTAATTTCAATATTCATGAATTATTAAATATATTAAGGTGTCTAGAGAAAGGTGTCCAAGTAACTTAGCCACATCCAGGGGCTAGACGTGAACAGGACTAAGGACTCTTACAGCAACAACAATAGATTAAATCAATGATAACATTCTAGCATTTTTTTCTTTTTAACTTTTTTTCTATTTCAACATTTTCTACCCATTGCCCACAACATGTTCACATGTCAATTCATTTTAGGCTTCTTAATAAATTTCTTTCAAGCCACACAACATTTCAATAAATCCAACCAACACAACGCCTAATCCAATTCAATTCACTATAAATTCCATGACATTGATGGTAAAATGGTGTAACAGCAAAAAAGAAAGAAATTATCGCGTGCCCATCTACTCCCAAAGGTGTGCATGTGCAGTGCCAAAGAAGGGCCACATTAGCGCCAACAACTTTATAGCTGCCTCAACAGCCGTCGGCTTAATGTCATTTGCTTGTTGCAAGCTGCCTAGCTGCCTATTTTAAGCAGCCCTCAGTGGCCCTCAGCTGCAAAGTAATGCCATAAATTGCTTTGATTGCTACTTTTGATTTGAAGGAACAGAAAGAGGTGTTGGTTGCTTCTCAAAACTCTGCAAAAGTATTGCCCACGTGTTAGCCGCTGTAGGAATGTAATGTCGGTTTATATGTGTCTTAGCTGTCTAGATTGCTTTCCTAAGTGTGATCGCATGTTCTTTTTATTGAGTGAGTTATGGTAATGAAATTAAATTGTGCGTTAAAGAATTTATTTGCGCTTGAAATATTCTGACATGGTTAGTTAAGAAGAAATGATGTGGGCAATGCAAAAGAAATAAAATTAAGGTCTACCAACAAAGGCGGTAGGAATGTAGCCAAGGAGTAGTAGGCAGCAGCATTTTCAGTTGAAATGTCCGTTACTGGAAACTAAGTTTCGAAGCTCATACACTAAAAAGCATACCATACGCCTTCAGAAATTTTTATTAAAAATTGAGTACTGAAAATATTTCTTAAATATGCACCAAGTTTTCAAGCCTTTAGGTTGGATTACCAGATTGCTAAGTTCAAATGATTTTTCTATTCAGCTCGATCCATGCGCCACCTAGCGGAATTTTTTCTGTTTCAAGTTTCAGGTCCATAGCTCAAAGGGAACTTACTTAAGAAAAGTGACAAGATTCCAAAATATCGCATGAAAATAGCAGCACGAGCAAACAAGAAATCTCACATCCCAACACAGACTGCCTTACTTGTTTTATTCATAACTTGCTAAACTCTTACGAAAAAAAAATCTAAATAAATACACCGTTATAATCAAAAGAACCTTACATCACTCTGCTTCTCCTCGCTGCTTTTCTAAAAGAAACTTTTACATGGAAAAATGAGGCAAGCGAAAAAGATATAAGCGCTCACAATTTAACCACTAGCTCGTAAGCGAGAAACTCATATTTGATTACTAAACAACGATGTGAAAAGAAAATGTCCAACCTTTTTTTTAAATTTATATGCTGCTAAGTGCTTATGACTAAGCAGCGAGTATAACATACAACTCTTTTTTTTTGGTGGGTATGTTTTCAAAGTCTTTTGTTTTCATATAGCAATATCAACTTTGCTATACGTATTTAATTTAATTAGTTTAGCATGATTTAGCAATTCAGTGCACGTATTTTATAATCGATCTACAAACTTATATACATAAATCTTAAGATATAAGATAAATGTTTAACAATTATGAGAATTTCGAGTAGACATTCAACTTGAGAAATCATAAATGTATCCTTGTATCGTACATCAGTGGCGGATCCAGTCTTTTGGGAAGGGGGATTTTATGACATATCAAAGACATCTTTATATGAAAATAATAAATTACATCGCAGGACCATATCTCAATAAGTACACAGAGCAAAATATTTGTAGGAATAATATGAAACAGATAAACATACAAAAATATGCCTCATCATATGACAAAGAATTACATGGAGGGCAAAAGTTCATTTTTTTACATGCACATTCTATGTAAAAATTTGCGGAAAAGTCATAAATCCTCAGCAATGAATATGTATGAATAAGCTAGTAAGTGAGATATTGTCTATGAGACAGATAACCCACACAAATTCCATGCAATACCAACATTGACGCCCTTCTTTTGTATTTTGTAAGACGTCATTGGCTGATACAAATGAGCAGAGCAACAAGAATTGTATTAAGAAAATGAGAATATATGTATATATATGTCTGTATATATGTACGCACTTCTATATTCTCCCTACAAATTTGCACAACAACAAGTAATGCATCATCCATAGCAACGTTGGAACTAACACGATCGTCATAGATTTCATATGAATAGTGAATCGAAATCTCAACTTTGCCAACAACAACAATCAAGAGTCAACAATAGTAGCACCATATGCCACAAATCGTGATATGAACAAACAAACTACATTCATACAGGTTGACAGCAGAAACTAACAACATCAACCACATTAACAACAATGACAACAACAATAAGAATGTGGCGTGAAGCATGCACAGTGACTCGAATAAGTATTCGCAAGTTGAAAAAAAAAAAACTTTTCCAATTTAAAAAAAAAAAAAAAACAATTTCTTAGTGTATTATCCGCTAGGTGGCGCGCAGATCGAGTCATTTAGAAAATTCTTTTCAAACTGAGAATCTTGTGATCGAATTTTTACTAACTATCAGGCAGCCTAGGATACGATGGCTACACAATTTATAGAAAGAAAAAATCCGATATATAGAAAAAACTGAGTAAATTTTGAGAAAGCTTTTCAGTAACTTTCTGGCGAGATAGACATATGAAAATTTGGTCTTATTTATAAACACTAAGGTGCAATATTTCAATTAAGAATAAATTTAAATTTTCAGTTTTTAAAGACAAAACAATTTGGAATTTAAAGTTTATAAATTTGACAAAAAAAATTTTCAATAATATTTTATTCCAATAAATTTCATTTTCAATATACATTTTTTTTAAATATCCGCAATATACTTTTTCGAATTTGGATATTTGAACATTCTAAAAAACCTTAAATTGACCAGAAAAATCTTTTTCTTACTGAGTTTGTTCCTTTAAAATTGAGAAAAATTTAAATTAAGTCCCAAAAATGTTCAGGTTTCAAATTTAATAAAACAAAAAAAAAAATTTAATTTAAAGTTGGTAAAGACAATTTGTCAATATAATTTTATTCCAATACAAACAATTTTAAACATTTTTTTTTTAATATTCATAAAAGATGAAACCTTAATTTTTAATTTTAATATATTATACATATTTAAAAAAAATTTTAACGCACCATGAACCTCTTTTTTTTAAGTTTATTTGCTATTTAACATTAAGAAACTTTTTAGTTTTCAATGAAAAAACTGTACACAAATTTATTTTTATTAAACTTTTAAAGTTTTAAAAACAATTTCTCAATTTTTTTTTATTCCAATAAATTTGTTTTTAGTGTTCATTTTCTTAAAAATGGTTGTTATTTATTTAAAAACTTTTTTTTTTTAATTGTATTAATTAATATTTAGAAACAAATTTTTTTTTTTTTCAAATTTAATACCAAAAATTTTCGGTTTTGAAATAATTTTTTTTTTTCAATTTTAGTATTTATTATTTTAAAAAAATTAAACAGACCATGAACAATTTTTTTTAAATTCATTTTCGATTTAAAAAAAGATTTAAACAAATCTTGGTGTTTCAGGGTGTGGCAAATATTTAAAATATTTCAATTCGATTTGTTAGTCTAGATAATTATTTTAATCACTGTTGTAAGAAAAATGTCTGCAAAATTTTACATTAATAAAACAACACCGAAATAAATTGCTTCACTTGCAAACGCATGCGCTGAACTGCGCTAAATCTCATTACTGGATCTGGCGTTTCGCGCATGCGTAGTTGCTCGACAAATTTTGGTTTGCTATTTTTATATTTAACGCCCGCTGCAAAGTCAAAAAAATAAAATTTATTGGCATATTTCTTACGTTTCTTGTATTTACACCAACAATTGCATTCAACTGTCTGAAACTGAAAAATGTTACTATCAGCAGCATGGCGTGGAGGTTGCATTAATAATATCAACAAAAGGCGGCTTGGATGGGACAACAAATATCAACAAGAGATATTTGCACAAAGAGGTTAGCAAGAAGAGCAACAGCAACGAAATATTTATACAAATGCTCTATGCAGATATTTAAATTTTTTTTTTTTTGTATCCTCCAATTTGTTGTGTTGGCAAATTCATAGTTCACTCGTTCAATATTCAACTCACAATCGCATGTGACATTTTACAAGAGCAATGTATTCCATTTATTTTACTCTTTTTGCTATTTTCATTGTATTTTCTAGTGGATTTAATGCGTATCCTGCCACTTTTTCGTTGCAATAAATTTTTCACGCCGTCTGTGGTGTACAAGTTCATTATGAGAGATACGAAAGCGCGTGTTTGCTTGCCGTTTAATGCGAACGTGTGGGAAGTGCTTTGGTGAATAAAGGCGGTGTACATTGGTATGTCAGTGCGTGATGTCGCTTCGAGCTGGTATGTCGAATACATTCATGTTGAAGGTTATTTATTTAAGGAATTTGAAAGTATATCTAGTCTACCTTTTTTTAATGGTGTTTCATAAATTATTCTAAAAAGTCAGCCTTTGGAAATTATCAAAATTTTGTTCTAGGCCAGGAGAGAAATATGTGCTTAGAAGTGCCACATGAATCTAAAACAATGTTAGTTTGAAATAAAATTTTTTTTTTTTTTTACTTTTTCAACCATTTTTAAAGATTCAATTTTTTTGAAATTTAAAAAAAAAAAATTTTTTTGGTGGCTTAAAAAACCTTTAACAAGTATTTCAAAATTGTGAAATTTAAATTTAAAAAAAAATTTTTTTTAAATGATATGCAAATTTAAAAATTTTAATTGAAATTCAAATGAAACCCTATGCGAATTTATAATTTAAGTTACGTAATCTTTTTTTCAATTCCGCTGTTTAAAAAAAAATTTGGTATCATAAAAAAAAAAAAATTTATAAAAAAACTGTAACAAATTTGAAACATATTTTTGAGGGCCAAAATGAATATTAATTAAAATTGAGCAATTTTGTGTCGAACTAAAAAAAAAAATTATTTTAAAAAACCACCCGTCTGATTGATGAAATTTAATGGCGAACTTTAACTTTTAATAAAAAAAGAAAAAATAGAAATTGAGAATTTTACATAACTCCACTTCCATTCAAAATCGAAAAGAAGTTTCCACCTATCTGATGATTTGACTTGAAAAGCCTAAGCATGTTATGCCCAACAACATTACCATACCTTAACTCTTAGTAGCGCGGTATTATCAAAACTAAATTTTATTTAAAAAAAATATTTATCATATAAATTTGATACTTTTAACATTAAAATTCGTTACACACAAGAAAGCCTAAACATATATTTATCAAATCACAAATATGAAAAAGTGGAATCATGTAAAGCACTCAATCACCTGCTTAACTGCATAGAGTTAAAAGGTTGTAGACAAACTTCAAACTTGCCAATTCGACATGCAAGTCCCATAAATAATCAGCTTACAAATTTCTTTAGTGCTTTTGATTAATACTCAAGCTTAACTAGTAATTATCAGAGGGAATCCAACAAATAAAAAGTAAATAAATGAGGTTTAGGCCATGCAACAATCAAATCATTGCCCAATTCATTTAACAAAGCAGAAGATCGATTACAACTGCTGACGTGCTAAGGTATTAATTTCCTTAATAAATAAACTTGTTTGTTGATCGATTGATGTTGTGTTTCTTAATTTTATTTATTTCTTTATTAAAAATCTTTTTTTTTCTCAGTTAATCATAGGTTGATATAACGCCAGTTGTTGTTGTACTTGTAGTTAACTTAGTAAGCGCGTTTGATATGCAGTTTTGTGTGATAAACAAGCGTTTCCTTGGTTATGTCTGGTAGGTCTTTTGGCGTTGATAAATTGCTAAAATTGAAGTTAGTTCAGTCGTCAAGATATTAGGAATTTGATTTGACTCATTTGTTAAGTTGATTTGACAATCGAAAATTATTACAAAAATCTGTCAAAAACCAGCTAACAGATATGTCATATATAATGAAGTATACGATGTAAGATGGGTCCTATTTTGGACCTGTGAAAAACAATTATTTTGAAATTTTTCATAAATTTTATAATCGGTCTTGACTGAAAGTATAAGACATTGCCTTAGTGACTGATTTTTTTTAAATTGTATGTAATACTAGCTGATGCGCCAAAATTCGTCGTGCACAAAATAAAACTTTTCATTAAGTTCTATTCCGAAATTCCGGATTATGTGTCTTAGATAAATTGTCAGTATTGATAAATAGTCAGTAAAAAAATATTAAATATGAATATGAATACTTGATCTGTCAAAAATTTTCTCCTCTTAGGAATCCAAAAAATCATATTTTTCCAAAACTGTGGATAAAAAATGAGCTCGATATTTTATAAAAAAATAATAAATTTATAATATAGCAATTTGCTTAACTAGTAAATGGAGAGAGACAAATCAAGTCAGGTAGTTCAAGTTGAAGCTTTTCTTTTCTAATTAAGCTTAATAACTGCAAAATGCTTCTTGTTTTAAATACATACATACATACAACTTCTACATATTTATACACGAATTTCGAAATTCGTTAACCTTGACACTGACTTGTTTACCAACTTTCGATTACTATTATTGTGTTATTCATACCTAGACAAAACCAAAAATGCGAAAAACATTTCGCCATAACCTCAAGTTAAGTAAAATAAATTTTTGAAAATGGTGCCAACAAAGCAACAACCATAAATATAACAGTTAAATGGCTACAATAACTTCTGGGAGACAAAGCAATAAAAGCGCGCTAACATTTAACATGATTGAAATCATTTGCAATTTACATATTTGCTAGCTTCATTTAATTATCTTTTCACATTTTTATATTTCTTGTCTGCTTGGGACATCTTTTTTTCTTTGCCAACATGTGTGAGAAAAGTTGTTTGGCTCATTCAAAATTAGAGCCAAAAGGTGGGACCAAGCCAAGCAATAATTACTACAACAAAGTCACAATCAAACAACGACTAGCAAACGTTGAAGAAATAAAAAAGCAAGCGTTTTAAAAAAGATTTGCAAAAAAGAAAAAGGGCTAGAAAAGGTTTCGTTAAGAAGCACAGCGAAAGCAAGAAACATATTTTATGCTTTCTGGGATAATCTGAATTTGGATGACGCCCAAACGAAATTCGTAGCTGAAGAAAAATTTGTTAGTGTTGCGACTAAGAATATTTTTAAAAAGTTGATATGATATGTAATGAGACAAGAACGACACGTTAACTGACATGTTTCTATGTAGCGCTGCTACCTAGCGTTGCCACTTTATTTAGTTTTTTGAGCAACCATTTTCATCTAAAAATCAGGTTGACTCATTGGATGAGCTTTTGAAAATATCTAGACTCTCTTACTTAAGCGATGTCACTTTTGCCATTTTCACAAAGTTGCCACCTATTTGAATTTCGAAATAAGTCGAAAAGTATTTTTGAGTTGCCACCAAATTGTATTATAAGTATATTTTTCCCCCTCTTAATATTTCTAGCTTAGAAAAAAAAGTTAACAAATATTACCAGATAACGGGATGTAATCGATAAAAGTCGATCAAAAGCGATAATTTTTTGCGTAATACGCAGTGATCGATATAAAATTGTATAAATCTAAAATCCTCAATGAGCCATTGAACTAGATTGAAATGTATCTTAGTCAAAAATCAAATAGAGTATATAAATGCCGGTAGAATCCATTAAACATCGATCAAAAACTGTCTATGCAAAAACCGATAAAACCCCATAAGAAGCGAAGACAGTTAAAGGGTATGCAAAAAAACTGATAAAGTTTAAAAAAAAATCTCTTATAAAATTAAATAAAATGCAATGAATAAACATAGCCAGAAATCTGTTATCGAATCAAAACAGCGATACAAAAGGCACATGTGAGTATTTAAAGAGTTGAAATCGATTAAAATTTAAAGTAATCGATTAATATACGAATAAATCAAATGGGGATTGTAAAAATAAAAAGTTTTATAATATTTAATAAATTTCAATTATTATAGACTTAAACCTTTTATCGATAGAAATACATGATACCTGTCGAAAATCAAAATAATTTAAAAAGGAAGAATGAAATAAAAATTTATAAAAATCCTGTGCGACGATAAAATTAGACGAACGCTCCAAAAATCGAAAAGTTGGAAATGAAAAATAAAGTCAAAAGGAAAATAATCAAACCCGGTTGATGTTATTAATCAAGTCAAACCTTCAACTGTTCTCAATGGAAAATGTCAAAAATCAACAGAAAAAATAAATTTAATATTATCTACCATCGGCCATATTTAAAAAATATTGATACATGACAGAAGAATATTTAAAATCAATATATAAAAATAGAAAGAAATGAAACCACACAAAATGAAGATGGCGATTAATCGATAAAACCAATTTGTAATTGAAAATTAGAAGATACACAGTCAAAATATAGGAAAGCTTTTAATAGTATCACAAAAGCAAGCAATTACAGTAGGCAGAAATAAAGAAATTAAAGGACAGCAAAGGAAAAAGGCTACCCCTAACTTTAAAGCTTAGCTTGAAGGGATTTCTAGATAGCTTTTTTTTTGGACGAAAGTGCTCGATTACCAGACGAAATTTTTGGTAAAACCACTTCAGAGTTACCCTAAAAACAGTAGAGGAAAATATAGAGCGTTTCAAGACCAAAATTTTGGCATAACTACCTACATATTTTAAAAGACGGATGCCAAATAAAAATAACCAACAGAATAATAATAGTCCCTGATACCCAAACAACAAAAGCATCAAACTTAGTCACTAATGTTTGCACATTTTTTTCGACACAATCTCATGCACAGCTTGGACATAATAGATTTCTTTTGTGGTGATTTAAGGCTTTTTTGACCATTTATTCAATTCATTTGTGTAGATTTCGTTTCAAATACTGGTAACATCAATGGTTAATCGGGACGAAAGAAAAAGTTGACCACCTAAGTTTAATGCACTTTCATCAGCAAAAACAAAAAAAAAAGAAACAAACAAACAAAAATTGCCGAAAAACAGCAATCACACTTCTTGTATTGCACATTGAACTTACAATTTGTTTAAAACACCAGTTTCTATTCATTACTCACGCTCTCAAAAACTGCAAAACATTGACCGTCGTCAGCAAGTTTGTTGCTACAGTCTTTCGTTTCTAACCTACGCATAAACGACAAAATGCAAACAAATTGTAATTTATACATTTCGCATTGATAAACAAAAACTTATCACAAACAATAACAACAATGCAAGGCAGCTTTTTGGTTACAACATTTTACAACAACAACCAGTGCGTCAGGCGTACAACTAAATTACATGAAATGTCAATTAATTGTTGAAATTGCTCGCTGCCGACATATTAGGCGCTGGAAAAGCGGAAAAATTACTTTACAACAAAGAAAGCAAAGCATAACAAAAGAAAAAAATCGTTACTTTTAATGTTAATATATTGCAAAAAAAAATCCTGTATTTTCATGGCATTACTAAATTTATAAATGTAAGTAAAAGACGACAAAAATATTTCAATTTCAATGTCACCAAACAAAGGCTAACAGCCGCCAGCAAAGGCAAAGTGAAGGCTGGTTGAACTGGAAATGGATGCTGTGTCGCTGTGGCATGCTGCGTTAATGACAACTACAATGCGTGCAAGCGGCAAGTTGCCTTATAATCAACGGTTAGTATTATGAAACTTATAAAGTGTTAACAAGTTTTAAGCGTATTCACTGCCGTGGGGTTTAGGTTGTGATTGCTTTTTAACATTTTTAGTCATAGTTTTATTATTGCAATTAACAACAACATAAACATATGGAGGTGGGTGTTACCGGTAAAAAACTAAACAAGTTGTTGTTAATAAAAGAGACCAAAAAAGAATTTTATATAAAGAAAAAAATATTTTATATAATAAAAATAATTTTTAAACTTCAACATCATACATTTGAACAGGTTATTAATATGCTTGTAGTCATGCCCCGCTTAGACGTTAGTTCGGTATTTATAAAATTGATGTGAACAATAATAATACTAAATCAAAGGCAAATTGTCTGGTTTATTATATTTCAAGTGGTTTGAAGTCACGTTGAATCCTTTGCAAGCTTTCACACGCTAACTAATTTTAACGAAAGCTATTCGGAAAAATGAAGTTGACATGAAAAGTTGGAAATCCTCTAATGAGATATCGATAAAAAACAAATTGACTATTTATTAACAGCCCTAAATTATTAGACTCCCATCGCATTTCAGTGAGGTTCCAGCAGAAATCCTCGACGTCTTAAACATATTTTCCTACGGTCAGTTAGAAGCCGAAATTAGAAAGAAACTAAATCATATCTGAGTTAAACATAATTTTTAGGTGGCTGGCAGGGTTGGAAGTAGGGCCGTGTAAAGAAATTTCTTCCATACTTGTACAGTAACTGCTTTACCTGCATGGGATGCTGATTCACACCCAAATTGGGAAAGTCTAGACTATTTTTATTGACTCACTCACTAAATCTGTACACAACAATTTTGTTTCAGACGGACCGATTAAAGCTTTGAATCTCTCAAAGGACACGCCAAGAAGAATTCATTGGTACAACGCTAAAACTCCCAACAGTTCAATGGATCAATAATTTGCAAATATGAAGAAACCTTTCATATATTTATCATGCAATGTATTTGCACAACATTAACATTCATTTTTACATTTTTAAAATTATGACAGATTTTTGCTTTGTGACAGTGAAAGTTTATGAAGTCAACACTGCGCATGCGCACCACATTTCATGCTTTTCGCGCATGCAGGAAGTTTATAACCAATTTGCGTTTGAAACATAAATTTTATAATAAATTTAAATTATTTGTTGTGGCTAATTTAACTATTTGGCTAAAAGAGAAAAACATTTCATCAATGACAACACGCATGGCATGTGGCAATCGTGCTTTTAACCTTTCACTTTTCCATTGGACGAATTTTCGTAATCAATGTGAGTTCGGTAATTTTTGTTTACAAATACAACTATCTACTAGGGGAGGCTGAACAGCGTCGTGACAAAAAAATTAAATTATGAAAAAATTCGTATTGAGAAACCTTAAATAACAACCGAAGTCGGGTAAGGAAAAAGTTGACTATTTTCAAAAAAATTAAAAACTCAAATTTCTGATGAATATTTTGGGAAATTTTTTAAACTTTATTCGTTTACAATTAAATTAAAACTTAAAATATATATTTTTTTTTTTTTTTACAGCTTTAAAAGTTTAAAACACCCTAATTCCACACCATCGTAATCTGCACAAACTTAGTTAAATACTACTCAAAATATTTACTTAAAGCGGAAATACGTGTGCATAACTTCAAAATTAAAAAGTTGACATTGTGTTCGTTTACAAAATTATACTTTTACTAATACTTTTGTTTATAATATTGCGTAACCAGTCTTTTACTCGTGAGTAATATTTACCATTTCACCGAAAGGCTGCACTTCATACGTTGCCAGCATTGCAATTAGCTGCATAACACTTCAATGCGCATTATTGGCGCCACTGCATGATTAATGATTGCTTCGCCTTTTTTAAATTTTTTTTTGTAATTTTTCGCTAATAAAAATGGTCAACTTTTGTATTTGCATTTGAAATATTAAAAGCGGAAAGTAAGAAAGCAAATCAATGGGTGACGTAACACGACAAACAGATAAACAACCACAAACTGCCGTATTTTATATTATATTATTTTATTTTATTTTTTTTATTTTATTTTATTTTATTTTTTTAATTTTATTTTATTTTATTTTTTATTTTATTTTATTTTATTTTATTTTATTTTATTTTATTTCATTTTATTTTATTTTACTCTATTTTATTTTATTTTAGTTTATTTTATTTGAAATTTTTTTTTTTTTTTATTTATTTTATTTTACTCTATTTTATTTTATTTTATTTTATTTTAGTTTATTTTATTTTTTTTATTCTGCTATATTTTATTTTATTTCTTTAATTTTATTTCATTTTATTTTATTCTATTACATTTTATTTTGTTTTATTTTTTTAATTTTATTTTATTTTTCTTTATTTCAATATATTTAGTTTTAATTTATTTTATTTTATTTCATTTTATTTTATTTTATTTTATTTTATTTTATTTTATTTTATTTTATTTTATTTTATTTTATTTTTTTTTTTTATTTTGCTATATTTTATTTTGTTTTATTTTATTTTATTTTTTTTTTCTTTTGTTTTCTTTTCTTTTGTTTCCTTTTCTTTTCTACTTTATTTTATTTTATTTGTTTATTTTATTTTATTCTATATTTACATATAATTTTTTTTTTTTTTAAGATTTTATATTAAGTTTATGTCACACCCTTTTAAATATAACACTCGTCACCTCCCAATATTTCCATTAAGTGAAATGTCAAGAGCGTGAAAGCAGTAATCAAATTCAATAATTCAATTCACGCCTTCACTCCCATTAACAACACCATCAATTTTGCATAATTTGCAGACCTTCAGCGTGCAGTTGCCTCCTCCTCTTCCCTCAATGCCTTTACTAAGTAGTTAAACTTCTTCATTCATCATTATTTAATGTGATGATGGAGCAATCAGTCACGCATCATGGCCAACAATGTGGCAGTTTCCTGTACGCGCCACAAATTCAGTTTTGAGTTGCAACTGAATACGAGCAAGGCGGCATGTCTCGTCTGGCAATTTGACAGCCTGCTAGTCTAACACTGAAACAACAACTGCAAGCAATGGCACACCAACAATACAAAAACTTCAAACCGATATTTGTTGCAAACGAAATATCGTTGGGATTGCGTGTCGCTGACATCAATGCCACACCGCATTGCGAGTTATTTGCTTCCCTGCCACAATCATAACAACAAGACATACGCGATGATAACCAAGCGTTGTTGAACTGCTTCTATAGGTATTAGGGTGGGTTGAATTTTTTTCTTATTTATTATTGAACATAAAGATGGTCGTAAGCTTTGGACAGCTTAAAAATATCAAATTAAAAATGTGTTTAACATTCGATTGGATTTTCTACAAATAAATTTCATTTTTTAACCCACTCTTATACGAATATAAGTTACATACATATAATTATTGTTGTTTTTGAGATTCGTGGTATTGGAGGTTACTGTCGCAATACAAGAATGAAAGTAAAAGTGCATCAGTCCGTATGCGTTTTTCTTGTGTTTTTTTTTTTTTTTAATTCCTGTTGAACTTTTGTTTTGCTACGAGGTATTGCATGACTTGTCGGCTTGTTGGTAACCGATAACTGCAGTTGAAGCGGTAGCGGTAGCGTAATGCAATATCTCCCACTTCGTTGCCTTTTCGCTCTGTTTTTGTGCAATGCGTTGTTCCCTTTTTGTTTCGGCGCTCACTTTTGGTGCGTTTTTTCTTACGCAAACGACCTTGGTTTGTTTTTGTTGCTACTGTTGGGGTATGGAAGAAGTTTTGAGAGCAAAATTTTGCATTCTTTGGAAACTGGCTATGAAACGCCCTTCTGGTCATTGAGGTAGGCCAGTTTCTGGTTCAATTTAATTCTGAAATTTTGTCAAGTCGATCTTTAGGCCTCATATATAAGTTTTTGAAATAAAGTAGGTCACAGACAGTGGGTTTCAAACTGCTCGGAGTACATTCCCTCCATGCAACTCTGTCCAAAAAAAATACAAAAATTAAAATATGTAGGAACTACAAATCTGTAGTTGAAATTTGAAAGTTTTGTAACAAGGATTGGAAAAGAAGCTTAATAAACAATCATAATTATTATAATTTTCAAACGCATTTCGAACAATTTTGCCTGTGTTAATATTTATCAGTTCAAAAGTAATCACCTTGCCGTTCTTAGCCAAAATATTATTGGCAATTTAGAGCTGACCGACCTTGCAAAATATTTTGTGCATTCGCAAAAAAAAAAAAAAAAATTAACACCAATATACAAACCAATTTATTTAATTGCTGACCTTCAGTTTAACTGGGAAAAATTAATAAAAAATAAATTTTGCTAAGCAGCCAAGGAATGCGTGTGTTCATGTGTAAAAACTAAAAGCTTATATGAAGAAGGGATTATTTGTTGGAAGAAAAATGTGTTCGTGGTCATTGCTGCTGGATAATTTCGATTGTATATGCTTACATACGTGCGACTACGCTTTGCTTTTGTAAGTGGCACTGCAGATAACAGTTACCCTACAAAAAAATGGTGTTGAGTCTTTCCATTTCAAATTAGGTGTAAGCGACCTCTCCGATTTGCATGAATTTCGGTGGGAAGTTTCCTTTTATCATAAAACAAAGTTCTAGCAAAGGGACAAAAATTAAAAAATTTTATTTTTTCTTGTTTTGTAGAGTTAAGTTTTTCAGTGTGTCGGAAACTATAATATTGAAAGCAATTGGCACTTTCAAAAATATATTTTGCAAAAAAAAAGTTTTCATTTCTAAAATTTAAAGATATTCAAAATAGTAAAAAATAAAATTTGCAATTATATTTTTTTGTTTTATGTTCCTGATATGTCAAAAAAAACGAAAATTTTCAGCAGGGTAATTTTTCAAAACTTGTTTTTTTTTTGCATTTTGAGAAAAAAAATTTTCCCCTTTTTTGTTTCAAATCTTTTAAATTTTAAGCACTGAAATAGTGGTCGCATGCTACATAAAACTTTTTTTTAAGTTTATGTATAGATTTATACATCAAAGTATAGTATATACAATTGTAGTTCATTTGTGATTTGTTCAATTGAATACCGAACATTAATTTTTTTTTAGTCCAATATTTAATGTTGGCTCCTAAATATATTTTGAAAAAAATTACTAAATTTTTTTCTTAAATTTTAAGTTTTTTAAAATCTTAATTAAACTATGCTTTTAAATTTTTTCATTTTCTATCTCCTTTTTAAAAATGTGTTTTTTTTGCATTAGCTTGGCTAGACCAAGCCTCAGTTATTTTACGTTGACTTGACTGTGATGGGAATGAGTAAGGTCTTTCTTTCTATTCGCCACTATAAAGTTTAAAAAAATTCAACTTTTCTTGTAAATACTCAAAAATAATAATTTATTTCCTAAATTTATCCCATAAAAACTTTTCGCTTAATTAACTTGTTACATACTCGCAGGCCCGGGGCTTTTCGCAATATAATTCCCCTTTCAGACAGCCATTTGGATAACATACAAGGCAAGTTACCACACTTGCTCGGGGAGCATTACACTGCCGCTGGGCGTGCGCCCTTTTTGCTATAATTTTTCGCTCCGGGCCAATTTTTATTGTTTTTATATTTTTACAAAATTTGTTTAATGTTTTGGCATTATTTTTTTTATTTGGATTTTCATTTTGCATATACATATTTTAATTTTATTTTCTTACCCCAAGCAATTGAAATGTATTAACTTATATTTACTCCTCTTCAGCAATCGTGCTCAAAACTGATCTATCCACAACCAATATGCTCATGAAAACTGTTATCACGCACTTCAAGCTATGACTCTTGTTTGCTCTACTTACACACTTTTCCAACCAAGTAAATATCACAATTGTTGTTATTTTTAAATTCGGCTATAATGGTACAAATACTCTTAGTATCACCTTGAAAATATTACCTACCGCCTATTGCCTACTTGATTGTACATCGGTTGCACACCTCTACCATACTCTATTATTAACATTAGTTAACTGTTGCTTTAGTTTGACTATATTGCGTAATAGCGGTCAACCATTTTCCCAATGACGTAATAACGGTGAACATAATAATTACATAGTTTTTGAGGTTGTGCGTACGAGGAGGTAATATGTTTTAGATGAACGGTTACATACATATGTGTGGCAATTGGATCAATAAATAACTTGATAGCGTAGTTATATAATCGAAAGCTTTAAGAGAAACAGTAGTTAACATTTTTAGAAATCCGCAGTCAATAGTTGTATGCATAAGGTCCTGAATTCCGAAAAATTCCCAAAATGACTTGTAAAAAGTCCCAAAATAATTTCAAAAATTTTCCGAAATCAATCTAGAGCTGGTCCAGAAAAAGTCCCGGAATCTATCGGTAACTGATCCCGAAAAAGTCTCTGACTTATCCTGAAAATGCTCCAAAATGATCCCAAAAAAGTTGCAATATCATCTTGGAAAGGTCCAGAAATAATCATTATCCCTGAATATAGCCCAACGTTATCGACTTTTTATGCGTGAGTTAGTTCAGTTTATCAGTAATTTATGTAATACGATGTTGAGTTTACTTATGTTGTGTAATGTTATGTTTTTTTATTATTATCTATGCTATGTATCCAAATAATAAGGTGTTTCAATGTATGTTGATATACGATGCTATAGTAGTTTATTTATTTCGTTATGTCGCCATGTTGTGTAAAATTTTAGGTCTTATTTTGTGTGTTCGTATGCTGTTATGCTATGTTACATATTTTCTTCAGTCATGTCATATTGTGCATAATAATTTTATGCTGCCTTCTGCTATGTAATCTAATGTTATCTTATATTTGATAGTAAATTTTCTTGTAATGCTATGTTATATACCTATGCTATGTATGCCCTGTTATATTTTTTCGGCTATGGGATCGTACGTTATGTTTTTTGGATATCGTAATCGTAATTGTAGAGGTAATGTCATGTTATGCTGTATTATGTATGTAAATATGTTATGCTGTGTTAAAATTAAAGATAGGATAATGTTTAGTTTTGTTATGTTATGTTATGTTATGTTATGTTAAGTTATGTTTCGTTATGTTATGTTATGTTTTTTTATGTTATGTTATGCTATGTTATGTTATGTTTTGTTATGTTTTGTTATGTTATGCTATGCTATGTTATGTTATGTTATGTTGGACTTTTGTTTGTTATGAAATAGAACCTTAAATTTAATAGTGTAATATCATGCAATGCAATTTTTTATTTTATTTTATGTTAAGTTATGCCATATTTTGCTATATGCTATATTATTGCCTTCCACTTTTTCCCTCTTACATTTGATACAACTTAATACCTTACGCGACAACATTAAATTACTAGCCTAAAATTAGTAATTTCAAAAAACAAAAAAAAAAAAAACAACAACGAAGTTTAAACGACATCATAAACAAAATACAACCAGCAACAACACGATGCATAAAGTGTGAGCCCAACAATAAATTACAACAAATTGCGAAGATGTGCTAATCTAATTGACGCACACACAAACAATATAACACATAACAACAACAATAATAATTCAAACAACAACTGCAAGCAGACACAAAAACAACACAAAACAATTGCATAAGCGAGACTTATGAGCTCGTTTCATTATAGCGCGCTGCCCTGTCGTTGCTATCAAGCTATTTGATTATTTATTTGGCCGGCCCACTTACTGACCAAGCGACTTAGCTAATTTTCATTATAACTTTTCAGGTTTTTTTTTTTTTTTTGCTATTCGAATTACAGTCACTTTCGGCTTAACTTACCTTTATAACACTTTTTTATTTTTATTTCTTTTGTCTACTTGTGTGCTTCTTTTGTTTCTATTTCACTGCTTTCGGTTATGGCTGGTTGCCACTTTTTAACTCAATTTGGCAATTGATTAGGGGCGCACGTATTAACTCAAGCTGGACAACTCAAAATTTGCACATTCTTACCTGTAATGAAAATGAAAAATAAAAGAAAAACGAAACTTTAGCAACGAAGTAAACAACAAAGCAACAAAATTCAGCAGCAAACGAAAGTAAAAGTTAGTGGGTGTTATGTAAATTGCCGTTAAGTGGAAAACTATAAAACCATAATGGGATCGAATATTTTTATGAATTATTGCGAAATGTGTTACATATTTCGTGGTCTTTTGTTTTGGTTTTTTTTTTGTTGTAATGCCAGTCATTTATGACACTCAAACAATTATTTATGACTACTAGACAAATGTAAAAAATTTAAAAAAAAAAATTATGAAGTGAAGGTTCAGGTAAATAGAGTTTGGAAGTGTGTCGAATGGCGTACATAGGAAAGTAAGGAAATGAAAGGGGATTATTGGCTGCTTGTAAACTGCTTAAGTGGGTCATAAACCAATTACTTAAACGGAGTTTACGAGGCTGCTGTATGCGTTTAAGTGCAATTAAAGCATGGGCGAGCTTTTTTTAATGTTAAAAGGTATTTAAAGAATGAAGAATATGGTTGTCAAATTAGTCAAACTAAAATTTATTCAAATGAAAAAAGCTCCCGTAACAGCTGTTGTTGCCATACATCTAACCTATTCCATCCTATTGAATGCAAATTTTAATCACCGCTCACTTCGACCACTAAAACCAATACGACAGTGAAGTTTATCACACGGCAAATGTGGCTAAAAAAATATTTATAGTTTCACATGAAGTTTGATAGGAAAAATGAAGCTATCCAAAAAATTAGCAACATATGCCATATGCAAGCACACATACACTCACCCCACATCGACGAACATAAAAACTAAAATTCGCACCTCAACAAGTTTTGCTAAGTTGATTTACAGTCACTCAAACGTTTATTTATTTACTAAGTGACAACATCATCAAAAAAAAACATCAACCAGCATCAACAGTGACAAAAAATTTACAACAACTAACGCTTGCTGTCAAACTCTACTGGAATGTATCAAATTCGAGTGTTGACATATTATGTATGTACGTGTGTATGCAATTTAGTGATAGGATTACAGTAAAATTGCAATATTTCAGGCTCAAATATTTGGACGACTGAATTATGTATTTATGATAACTTAGTTGATATGAGCTGTCAACATAACAGCAAGAGACTGACGACTGGCGGAAGCATTTGAAGAATTGGAGTCTGTCAGCTTGAGTTACATGAAAAGTATATAATTACAAACAAAGCGCATTTCATTTTAGTTATATGAAAATCTTTTGTAAAAATGTAAAATAAAATAAAATAAAATAAAATAAAATAAAATAAAATAAAATAAAATAAAATAAAATAAAATAAAATAAAATAAAATAAAATAAAATAAAATAAAATAAAATAAAATAAAAAAAAATAAAATAAAATAAAATAAAACAAAATAAAATAAAATAAAATAAAGCAAAATAAAATAAAATAAAATAAAATAAAATAAAATAAAATAAAATAAAATAAAATAAAATAAAATAAAATAAAATAAAATAATATAAAATAAAATAAAATAAAATAAAATAAAATAAAATAAAATAAAATAAAATAAAATAAGATAAAATAAAATAAAATAAAATAAAATAAAATAAAATAAAATAAAACAAAATAAAATAAAATAAAATAAAGTAAAATAAAATAAAATAAAATAAAATAAAATAAAATAAAATAAAATAAAATAAAATAAAATAAAATAAAATAAAATAAAATAAAAATGGAGGTCAGGAAGAAATAAAATAAAATAAAACAAAATAAAATAAAATAAATAAAAAAATGAAAAAAAATAAAATAAAACAAAATGAAATAAAATAAAATAAAATAAAAATGAATTAAATTAAACTAAATCAAAAACAAAAACAAAAAAAGATAAAACAACATAAAATTAAATTAAAAAAAACAGTAAAACAAAATAAAATCAAATTACATGTGGCCTCTTGCACAGGGTCAACAAGTTTGTTAGCTTTAATAGAGTATACCGAGAAAATTCTTTTGCAATTTTTAATATTCAATAAAATAATTGTTTAAGATGAATCAATTATTACTTAAAAATGTGTTTGTAACCTTGCAGTGTATTTTTAACTAGAACTAATTAATACCAAAACATGTATAACATTATTTCGCTACACCAAATTTAATTTTTTCTATTGTTGCAAAATTTTACAACTGGGCAATATTATTAACTTTTATTATACAGTTGTTACAGATAACTGCGAAATCTAAGTATAAGAAATTCGTGAAATAATTTTACAACAACAAAAATAGCACAATGGAACCAGCTAAACCCGTCATGAGAAATGAAGCAAAACAAAACAAGAAACAACGCTATAAAAATTTCAATAAACCTTAAAGATTGTTATATTTGTAGGGTGCAAAAAGCTGCATAAAAAATTATTAAGAATGTAAATTTGCATTTAAAATAAAATATTACAACACAAAATACAAGAACACACACATACACACGCGCACAATTTAGGAGCTGTCAGCGCAACAAATTTTAGTAGCGCGCCCACTACATTTGCAGCGTCTGTAAACTCATCCAAACGAAATGAATGACTTCAGCGTGAGCACAGCAGCAATTCACTTGTGCTCCAACAACAACATAAATTTTGTGAATAGCATGGCAAATTGTTGGCATGCAAATTAACATTAATCACATAGAGTTGCCTGCTACCCCTGCTGCCTGTTGCTACCGACAAGCCAACATTTATTTGCTAATAACCTACTCAAGTTGTTGAGAAAAAATAATAATTTTTTGGTGAAGATAAGATTAATGAGCAAATTGCAGTTAAATCAACAAAATTCGAATCTAAATACAATTCTATACTTGTAAAGATGCATTCGAATATGTATGCGTGTGTGTGTGTGTGTTTGTAAATTATTACTAAGCTACTTAGCAACGCCTGGTGGGCAGTTAGAGTTATAAAGGCGCTTGCGCATGCGCAGCCGTTTATGATCACGAAAGCAAAAATTTTAATATGAGCAATTTGCAGTTAATTTCTTAAAGAGTTGCAATTATTGATTTGTATATTAGTTTTTAATTAGCAACTACATATTCATCGGTATGCAATAATTGGCAGATATCTATGTCTGCTTAAGTAAGTAAGTAAAATATAGATTGCTTATCGGTGGCATTGTTGATTAGTTAAGCGTTTGGTTTTCAGTTGTTTTTACTTCTAGATTTTTAGTGAATAATTTTTTAAGCGCACATAACCTAGTTCTGTTAGTCGTTTGCTATCGCTGCTTAGCCTAGTAAAATTTATTCCATTTTTTTTTTGGTAAGCGCTTAGTGAGTTGCGAAAAAAACAGCAAATGAAATTAATTTTTTTTTTTGATAATGAAATAATGTTATCTAGGATAGCAGTGATGAATTAGAAACAATCTCAACATTCATATAATTCTACTCGATAAAAGAGTGAGAAATGTGACCAAACTATGGAAAGGAAGACAAAGGCGAATAGGAAGATAGGTTGAGAATAATAGGGAAAGTGCGATTGCGAGAGTATAAATACGCCCACAAAATGTATAATCAATGCACTAGATTGTTTGCTGAGTACTTTGGCTTTTAGTTGCAGGAAAGTACAACTTAAATAGGAACAGAAGCTGGGCCTAACTCGTGCCCAAGTAAAAAGCGCCAATATATTATTATTATATTTTAATTTCCTTTTTATTAGCATACACAATTATATTGCACAAAACTTTAGCACATATATTTACACACACAAATACACCCATACTTCTTCATATGTATATGTGAACACTTCCTGCCTAAACAACTCTCGATACCTTCACTTTACTTTTATAACGCATTCATTGCTTTGTATTCACTTTTTGCTCGCATTTAAATTATTATGAAATACTTTATTGGCATTGCATTATACTTTTGCTTTCAATATGACTATTTAAATACTATGTTACTATGCCTTTGATTGTGCTTTTATCATTTGCATTGTGCATCTAACAACAACAACAACACTGCCTACTTTCAGTTTCATTGGCGTGAAAGTTGCTGTAATGAACTGACTTATAAATGCATTGCGGCGCAAAGGCGTGGCTTTTTCTATATAATCGACATTATATGCATTCTAAAAACAATGCGATAATAAAGTTATGTATTTGCGAGTATGTATGTATGTGTGTGTGTATTTGTGTAATATGGATGGAGGGAAAATAAGCATAGCTAACAGCAATTAATGTTTTTCTTATTGTTTTTATTATGAAGTGGGAAAAATTGTCGGCTATGCAAAGCTAACATTACCAAACTGTTGTTGTTTTTGCCTTTGTGGTATGTGAATTAATACCCTTAATTACTTACATTAAAATATATATTTTTTTTAATTCAATTTCTTGCACTTTTATTTTTGAAAAGGACTGCTTCCCGTGTTTTTAAGGGTGGGAAAGTGAATATCAAAATGGTTTTACTTTGTTGAAAAAAATAAAAAATTTTTTTTGCAAAATTTTACCCTTTACACGAAACTAGCTCAACTAAAAGCTTTGCACATTTGCTGCTATCTATTAAGCCCTCTTTTTTTTTTAAATCCTCAATATCAACTCCAACTTCAAAACACCAACAAACTCCAATAATTTCGTGTGCCCTCATCATTAATCATTCACGCACTAACGCCATAAACACAAAGTACAAATAAGGAAACTCCTACATTTGTTGTTGTAGTGTTGATTGAATGAGCATAACAAAAGGCAATTAACATTGAGGATTTATGAGAGTAAATTTTTATGCCAAAAACAATTAAAGTTAGCGCTCATGTTTGCACTCTTTATGTCATAACAAGTAGCTACCGCCACCGAAAAATTATATTTGCAAAGTTTGCTTTTACACGTTGGCACTTTCGAACCATAAAATTTACTATTTGAAATGCTTTTGGTGAATTTGAGTGGTAATAAAATGTGAAATATGTGTCTGTAAAATTTTACAGTATGAGAAACTATAAAAATATATTGTAGAGAAATTTACATCAAAGTCCCTGTAGGGAAAATTTGTAGTGTTGGACTAGTTTCATTACTAGTGCATCGTTATTGGAGAAAGAGAAAAGGAGAACAAATGATGAGGAGAAAAAGGGAGAGGTTAGTAAGGGAGCTGCAGTAAGAATGCCAAGAGTATAAAGAAGGGAAAGGAGGTATGTGAAAAAAAATAAAGCAATAGGGAGGTATAGATGAAGATAAATGAAAGACGCGAAGGGAATTAGGAATTGACATTATGTAATAAAAAAAATACATGTGTAATACATAATCCATTTTATTTAAAAATGAAATAGAAAAATAGAGGAGTCATAATGTCAAAGGAAGTAATGTAGTTGAAATTAATACGCATTGCAATGACGTTAAGTCTCAAAATAATTGGGCAATTATTTCTCTTTGTAAATGTGAATAAAAGTAATTGATATTGCTTCAATTCAAAAAAACAATAAAGATATGACATAATGTCAATGTAATTAATATCATTGACATTAATTCACATGGAAATGACGTTAATTCGCAAAATAATGTGGAGTTAATTTTCTTTGTAAAAACCAATTAACGCCATTGACAAAGCTTCGATATAAAATAAGATCGTTTTTGAAAGGCGAATTAGTGCCAGTGACATTAATTGCATTGGTATTATGACACATCAACGAAAAATAACTTTTATTTTGAAATAAAATTCAAAATACTTGTGATAGTTATTAAACTGCCAGTTTTTAATTGTTGAACTGGATACTATAGAACTAGTTCTTATTTGAAAATTAATATCTGGTTCATAACCAGTATTCTTTCCCTAGGTACTCCTTGAGTTTCCTGCATTGTTTCCTGATATATGCGAGGGATAAAAGAAGATATGGGATACAAAAACGTGGACCCAAAGGTGTTAGGCGTACTGAGCTTGAGATGCTAGATGACAGGAAAAACGTCCTTAACATGAAATGGCGAGAAATTCGAATAGTGATTTTAATTCCCTTTATAATTTTCTGTGTGCTTACTCAAACTCATTTTTTTTTTGTGGAAATGTGGGAAAATGTCCAATGAAATTCAAAAGGTAAAAATAAATGCCCAGAGCTAAATTTTATAACCTGATTTAACTAATACCACGTCGTACTTCTTTCATTTATTTTTTTCTTTTTTTGATGTCTTATGTAATCGATTTCAATAAGCAATACATAATTAATGGCATGCAATTCAATGAAAGTAAATAGAAAAATTGATTTACTAAGCTTCTTTATAAGCTAATAAAATTATTAATGATTAAGTAATATAAAAATATATATATGTAAATATGTATGTGCATTAGGGTGGGTCGGAAAAAATGTTTCAAATGTAATCCACTTTTAAAATTTTTTTTTTTTTTGTTTTGTTAAGTTTGCTTTTAGAAAATTTCGGGAAGTAACCAAAAACGCAAAACCAAAATTTGCTATTAACTTTTTTTGTATTACATCTCTTAAGATATACTGAAAATTTCAAAAGAATGCTGTTTTGGTTTTTCGATAAATAATCTATGCTTAAATTTTTAACAACCCGCTGCTACCATAAAAATTTTCAAGTGATCAAAAATTAGGCATTTTGTATTAACTAATTATACTCTACTAAAAATTTGAAAAATTAAAAATGAAAAAAAATATCAAATGAAAAAAAAATATAAAATGAAAAAAAATATATTACAAAAAATCAATAATTCAGGTCTTAAAAAACCACTTCAGTAAATAAATAGATTTCAAACATAAATAGAGAACTTTGATTTCTACGATTTTGGAAAGTTAAGAGTTTCAATAAAAAAATGAAATTCTGAGTTTGAAAAATTTAATTTTTTTTCACAGGATCTTGTTGTATGCTTCACACAAACTCTTGACCAAATTTTATTGAAATCTGGAAAGGTCGATTCCAACTATGTAACGTTTTGACATGGAAAGAACCTTACTACTTTCTCATTCTGAAAATATATAGCATTTCTATCATATTTATCTCTTGTTGTTCATTTAGATTTAAAAAAATTTGGAATAAGAAAAAAAGTTTTAAAATATAGTGGGTTACCTGCAAATATTTAGTCAAATAGTTTTAAAATTATTTAAAAATTTTATTTTCTTAGAAAGCAAAAAAGCAAAAAAAAAAAAAAAAAATATTTTCAACCCAGCCTAATGTAAAGTTGTAATACTTAAAGAAATAGGTTATGCTTTATTACATACTCAAATACATTTCTGCATACAACCGCTTGCCTTTGCGTTGCTTTGACCGCACGCGAGCCCCGCCGCCAATGGGCACGAAAAAAAATGAAAGTGGAACAATATGGCGCAATTTTTTTTTTTATTTTTTTTTTTCATTTCCCTAAATATACAGGTGCAAAACGCTAAAGGTATTAAGCCATTTGAACGTGCGCGTAATAGTAAATTATATTTAATTGATTTTCAATTCCTATGTACGTATGTATGTATGTAGTCGCATATGCCTATTTTAAGCTAAGCGTGCGTGTCTTGTGTTTTATGCAAAATAGTCCGCACACGCAACTAAACTTTCTTTGTTAATAAAAAGGCAGTGACGGTGTTGTGGCGCTAGTTTAAATATTTTTCGGCAGAATTTTGTAATATAAAAGATGCTCAAAAAAGGTTTGAAATGAAAAGTAAAAGTGATTTTTGCCATATTAAAAAATGTGAACTTGATATTGTTTGGTTGTATATGTATAGTGCGAAAAAAATTTGGATTGAATTTCATAATACTTTTAAGAAAAATTATGTTGAGCTTTAGATTTTTTTCAATTTAGGAATAGAGGAACTTTAGCTGATTAGTAGCGATAGATTGGAATAGTTTTCAAATAGCAGAAAGTTTTGCCATGGTACGGTACTTATAATACAGGTCATCTGGGCTCCTGCTCTTATAAAGTTTTGTTGGGAAAGATTCTAGCAGCTAGAAAACCCCTACCCTAAGTTCGTGTCTTAAGTCTTTTATTTAAGAGCTTCATCCCTTGCAACAAGTTCGTGTCCTAAGTCTTCCGTTTATCCATGCCATCCCTCACAACAAGTTCGTGTCCTAAGTCTTCCGTTTATGACGCATGCGATTGTGAATTAAGTGAGAATGACATTTATTTTTCATGCTGGAACGGACGAAATAATTATTGAAATAAATAAATAGAAAAACTTACTCCACTTTAAACACATTTACGCACACATCAACACTCAACTGAGTAAACTGCATGCAAGCCGTCATCGCAAATGAAGAAATTACTGAAGCATTCATTTTAATGGCGTACGCTTGTAGTTGCTTAATTTTCCATGCATTTCCTTTCAAAAGACAAAGCTATAAAAAGCTTGTACATGAAAACTAGCAAAAAGCCACTTCTCTAAATTTTAACAGACATTTCCCACTTCTTTCAACATTGTACTAGGCCTCGATTTCGCGGTGGCTGACATTTTCATTGCTTTTGCTGCACCTTACAACACCCATAAAATGCATGCCCATCAGCTATTAAACAAGAAACGAGTCAAACAACGCAAATACCATAACAATGAATAAGTTGAAACCAAAGTTGCTGCTGCTGCCGCCACTTTTCGCCAACTTTTGACGCCGCCTATGGCCAGTACCATTGGTTTTGACTCATTTGTTGCTCTTTCTATGCAGACTAAAGTTTCGGTTTAAATATACGAAATCATATGTTTTAGCATTTTGATAATGTCATTAAAGAGCAGCACAAAAGTTGCAGCATGTAACGACCATGACAATGATTATTCAAAATTTTTTGTTGTTGTTACATAGTAATCGTGCTAGTTTTCAAGTTTGTTTGATAAGCGAAGAGGACAGCGCTAGCAGTGGGTACTAAAATAGAAAGTGAAGTAGGTACGCTGGATGTGTGTTGATTTTGATTAAGTGGCTTGTAAAGTAAAACAAGTAGTAAACAATATTAAGAACCCATTAGGGTGGGTTGCAAACATGTAATAAAAAAAATTTACTTTTACATAATTAAAAAAACTCATTACAAATTTTGAGTTGATACTTTCCATTTCTGAATAAATACATATTAGGGTGGGTTAAAAAAAAAATATAAATTGAATTTAATTTAAAATATTAAATAAAATTCATTAAATATTTTCAGTTGATTCTTTCGGTTTTTGAATAAATATATATTAGGGTGGGTTGACCAAAAAATATAAAAAAAAAATTATAAACCATTTTAAGTTGATTCTTTCGGGTTTTGAAATAAATACATATTAGGGTGGGTTGACCAAAAAATATAAAAGAAAATTCAATTTTATAATATTAAAAAAAAATTATGAACCATTTTGAGTTGATTCTTTCGGTTTTTGAATAAATATATATTAGGGTGGGTTGAGTAAAATCTAAAAAAAAAAAATGTTTAGAATTCGAGTTGATTCAATTGAATTGTAAAGAGATACATATTAGGGTGGGTTGCTAAAAATCAAAAATCTATACAAATCATTAATTTTTTTTAATAAAATCTGCCTAAATTGCTATAAAACGGAAGGAATTTAATTTTTTATTGAAAAAAATACTATTTCTAATTATGATTACCGCCTAGGGTTGCCAACTAATCCTATTATATTTCATTGTTTGGCCACTCTCTGTACCATATTTATCGTGTTAAAAACCAATTTTTAATTTTTGCATTGAGGCTTTTACCATGGAATCCTACATAGCATCTTTGACCCTGAAAAGGTCGACTGATACTTTTAAGTCTACTCTCTCTTGAAAAAATAATTAATTAATAATTATTGTTATCATAAATTAGAATAAGCTCACTGCTTCTACAGCATGGCAGCTAATAAAAATGGGTAGCACGAAATAATAATCATAAAGTAAGGAAGACCCAGTACGATTTCATCAGCTCTAACTTAAGAGTAAACAATATGATTGCCCTCAAAAGGAATAAAAGGTATTCTTTGTTATTGTTGTAACTTTCCACTTCACTTTCCAACTTTGAAGCTCATCAATTTTAAGCTGTTTATAATAAAATGAATTTCAAAATATTTACGTGATTATATTGTAGTGACACACTGTTGATGGTGAATTGCTTTTAATGACATTCAAAAAGAAATTGTTTAGTTAGTCATACTTCCAGCTGCATACATTACTTACTAATTTATTAACAAATTATAATTAACAACAATATATGTACATATGTAATATATCAAAATAAAAATATTTCAAATTTTGTCACACCGTTGTAGGTATGATTAATTTCGAAAATCAGCGCACGCATGGTATGTGACAGGTGAAAACGAAAGCAGTTCATGTCAAGAGCTCAACGGAGCGTACTAAAGACTTTGTTTATTTCTGCTTGTATAGGAAACATGTTTGTATGTTACGTTTTGAATTTTTGTTTTCACTATAAAAATAATTAACTCGACTCGTCTTCTAATCCAAACATCCCCTGAATATTTCAGTTAAAAAGATTTTTAATTTCCTCGCAGGTATTGCAGCGATATTTTAAGCTTGCGCCGATTTTTATTTAACACTTTTGTTCATCTGCATAGAAAAATTAATACAACCGGTTGAGAAAAAATTATTTTCGTGCCGGCAGCTTTTGCGACTGCAAAACGAAATAATCCGCAAAAGCTCGGGAGAGGCACCAAAGAATTTTTTTAATTCTTTTTATTATTTTTTTAACTTAACTTGTTTTTATTTATTACTTCAGTTTACAAAATTATGCACAGCTGCTTACTAACTGGGTAGAACAAGAAAAATATGAATTTTTCAATTTTTTTTAGTCAGTTTCAGATATCCGTTGTCACTTTCATAAGCTGTTTTAAGAAAAAAAAATCAATTATATTTATCTGCGTGTATCATTGAATTCGAAAATGTTAATTATAAATATCGAGTGAACTTAACAAACGGTGCTTGATAGATTTTGGGCATACTTAGTTTCCAAATATTTTATTTAAAATAATCTTAAAATTGTTTATATGATATTCTCATATCAAATCGTTAGAAAGGTGGAATCGACCTCTTCCGATTTGAATGGATTTTCGTGAAGATTTTCCTTTTATCAAGCAGCAAATTTTATAAAACAGATTAACTAGTAATAATAATATAATTTAATTTTTTCCAAGCAAAGTTAAAATTTAGTTTTCTTCCTGTCCAAATACTAATTTTTTTCTAAAAAAAAAAACATTTCCACTTGAAGGCGAAAAAAAGGACTGATAAAACGAGAACCATTTAATTTTTTCCAAGAGTTATGCAAAATATTAATTTAGTTTTTTTTTTTAATTAAAATTTTTTTTGTCTTCCAAAAAATTTGTTGTTTTTGAAAAAATTGGTATAAAAAAAAATTTTTTAAAGCTGGGTTATAGCTGTAATGTATTTGAAGATGCCTTGAAATTTTCATTTTTTTTTTTAAATACATTTTTTTCTAATTTTTTCTTTTTTTAAAACATTGCTATTTTTTGTTTTTTTTTTGTTTTGTTGAATTTTTAAACAAAATTTTCTTAAATTTGTTTATGCTTCTATGTTGTCGAATTAAAAAAGCATCCAATGTAAAGGCCTACAAGTTCATTAAAATGTAGGTTGTGCGGGTGCGCTTTTTGAAAGCTCCAACTCTCGACTTCTAAGTACAGTTCCTTCATAAATAAACCCTCGCAAGTTAAGTTTTAAACTTAATCGCATAAAAACTCTGCAGCGAAACTTATATACGAGTTTAATTATTTTAAACTTCCGAACAAAACAAATCAAATGCTTGGTAAATGCATTTTTTAGTCATTCCATTGTTTGTACTATATTTCTCTTATATTGCCTCCCACTATTGTTCTCAAATACATGGCACATATGTATACAAAGGCTTTCATACACAAAAGTACACATGCACTCACATCATTTATACTCATACATTCGCTGGCCTGTGAATTAAAAATTATTTAAAACTCACAACTAAAAAATTCAAGTAATTACGAGCTGTGTTGCAGTTTTGAGCTAACGAAGTAACCACCAAAGCTTGAAAAACATCTTCACTGCGCATTATTTGGATTGCAATTTTGTGCAGCCAACGCCACTCTGGCACTCCGTGGTTTGAGTGAGTTGACTGTGTGTGGTGGCATAAAAATTGGCTTCAAAGTCATTGCACTCATCGCACACGGTTTTGAGTTAATTAATCAGTTGTAATTAAACAGCAAACAAAAGGCAAATAAAATGCGATTTATATGTGGCTGTGTATATACATACACGAATAAATATATGTATGTATATAAACAAAAGTAGTTACATATAAAGAAAGCACTCGTTTATTAAATTATAAATAAAAAATTATATAGCGACTTGTATTGAAGTTTTGGGAAATATGCAGAAGCGCTGAGCAAAATATTCAGCCGGTATTAAAGCTCAGCCGTTGACGGCTAAAAAAATAATTAATATTTCTTGCACTTTTAATGTTTCCAATGCTTTCATCTCTCCAAAAAAATTTCAAATTAAACGTTCGTACGCTAAATATGCGCTTTTATGTGTATTTTGACTGCAGCTAAATTTTTTCGTACTCACTGTTTTTTCTGCTTTCTTTTGCTTTTCTAATTTTATTTTGTTTTTAAAAAAATGTGAAACAAAAAAGTATCTGCATCGTAGTCGTTTGATTAACAAAAGACAGAGATTTAATAAAAAGAAAATATTTGTGTGGATTTTTTTCATTTGAGCTTAAAGTCCGGCTTCTATTTTAGTTTAAGTTTTCTATTTAGAAATCAGAGAGGCTTTGCTCAAAAGCTGTAATTTTGCTCAGAAGCTTCACATGACTTGGGAATTTTCAAATTCTGTGTGATAGACTATCGCGGCTAGCAAAAACGCAGTCACAATGTAAACTTAGTTCTATGGAAATTTTTAAAAATTCTTCTATATTAATATATACATACATAATAAGGTGTCCAAAAAAAACTGATACATACATATGTAGTATATGTATCTAGGTCAAAATGCAAATTTTAATAGGTTTATAAACAAATTTGAATTTAGAGAATTTTTAAACATGCCAACATTTCTTCCTTTTTTAGCTATAATTGGCTCTAAAAAAGAGGTCATAACGGTGTATGGAAAATACAAAAGAGGTAAAAAAAACTTGAGCTTTTAATGGGGGCACATAAAGCGATAAAAAAAAAAAATATATTGAAAAAAATAAAAATTTATAGTTCCAAGTTTTTGCAAATTTTCAATTTTTCAAAATCGTATAAATTAAAATTAGTCAATAAATTTTGTACTCAAACTTGTTTTAGTTGTAAGAAGATTATTTTTTAATTTTCCAGAAAAAAAAGCATTTTGACAAAATATTTTTTAAATTGTAGTTTTATAAAAGATTTATCTGCAGAAATTTGGGTTTTTGGGGTAACGGTATAAAAAAAATATTTTGAAAATAAAACTTTTTAATAACTACATATATTAAAAATTTCTCAAAATCGTAGAACTTTAAGTTCGTCAATAAAGTTTGAACTGAAAAATGTTTCTGTTATACAAAAGGATATTATATTTTGTTTTTCCTAAAACATGTGAAATAAAAGTGATTTTTACGAATCAAAAATCCATAGAAAAATTACAAAATGCAAAAAAACGCAACCACTAGTTGAACCCATGTGCTACCAGCAAAATCAAATTCTAGCACGTCCAGTACATAGTACGCATACCCCAACCGATTACCTCCATCAAGTAGCAAGGCGAGTGAGTTGACTAATCAAAATGCCATCATCTTTCCTCGCTGCCTTGTAAATATGTATATAATAGTCGTTACTTGGCAAAGGAAGACGTGTACGGTGATTAAGCCTTTGCAACGTGGTAGGTACATTTAATTTCAGCATTCCAATACTAAATTACAAAAACAAGAAATGTATAGTAATCAAATCGTAGACAAGTTAATTTAAACGTACAACAAAACTGCTAATGTCTACAAAATGTATGTTACTGTGCTAACAATTGGATAGATACAAAAACAAAAAAAAAATAAAATGAAGAGTTGTAATAAATAAAACACTGACTTTTTTTTATTTTTGGAATGCTCATTCATTGTTTAAGAACAGTTGTTCGTAGGGGTCACAAATATTAATTTAAATTCATGCCTCTAATTTAAGCTTGAGTGCGTCTAGTCGTTTGACTACTTTGTGCCGTTATGTTAATTAAACCCAACTGTGTTGATGAATTTCGTTAGCAAAATTACTATGTAGAGTACAGGTGAATGTGGCCAGGTTTAGACATTTTAAGAAAACTAGGTTCGAAATATAAGATCTGTTGAACAAATTGCTCCCCAATCTTTATTTATTATATCTTATTTAATTTTGTTTATTTAATTTAATTTAATTTAACTTTATTTAATTTTATTTTTTCTTTTTTATTTTGTTTTATTTTTTTATTATTTAATTTAATTTAATTTAATTTTATTTTATTATTATTTTATTTTATTTTATTTTATTTTATTTTATTTTATTTTATTTTATTTTATTTTATTTTATTTTATTTTATTTTATTTTATTTTATTTTATTTTATTTTATTTTATTTTATTTTATTTTATTTTATTTTATTTTATTTTATTTTACTTGCTTTTATTTTCTTTTATCTTATTTTATTTTATTTTATTTTATTTTATTTTATTTTAATTTATTTTCTTTTATATCATTTTATTTTATTTTATCTGACACCTGGGTATTTTTCCTTGGTTTTTCAAACGAAATTACCAGCTGTATAAAAAAAAAAACAATTTACAACTAGCAAACAACCAACAAGTTACCAACAACAACAGCAGCAACAATTGTAGAACTCGCAGACAACCACTAAAAATAAACAAAGCAACAAACGGTAATCAACAAAAGCTACTTGGCAAGCTACACTCAGAAATGAAGCCAACAAGCCAGAAAGCAAAAGTGTGTTAATGTCGTTGGAGGTTACCGTTGTTGTAGTATTTTTGTTGTTCTATTATTAAGCGCTTCTTCACCAACAGAATCAAGCGGTCAAGTGCTACAGGTTTTCACTATTTACATAAAAAAACTTATTGTTTCTTTTCTTCTTCTTGTTATAGCACAACACTAAGCATTAGTGTACGCTAAACAAAATGCCACGATAAATAAAAATAAAATTAGAAAACTAAAAAAAAGACAAAACTTTTAAGAAAAAAACTCAAACCTGCTTAAAACTTTAAAATTAAGCGCTGCTTAAAGCAAGCTATGCTTGTATTTATAGACAGCTGTAGGTAGCTTTTGTTTTCAATTTTTTTCGCCAACAATGAAATGAGAGATTATCGCTGTTGATTTCATCTGCAGCTAAATTGTTTATTGCGAATAAAGTATCAAAACAAAAAAAAAAAATTAACAACTGAAAACCTATTCAATAAATTGCCTAAAGCACGCGACGCATTAACTTTTATAATACCTTTGCCGTTGTTTTTGCTATCCGTGTTGCTAATAATAAGTATTTTGAGAATTGCATGATTTCTATCAAATTTTAAATTTCAAGCTATGGGCTTGCTATAATTTGAAATTTGGCTAAGCAACAGCTCAATTTGATATTTGGCTAAGCAACAGTTCAATTTTTATGCTTTTATGCTTATGATTATAATTTTTAATGAACAGGTCCAAGCTATAAAGGTTTGCTTAACACCATTAAAAAAAAAATTTGGGAAAAAAACATTACATCATAGGCTTTGAAGTTCGTGCCTTGAGTCTTTTGTTGAAGTTTGTATCTCAAGTATTTCACTGAAGTTTGAGTATTAAATATGTCAGTAAAATTTGGCTCTTTGAATTAGGCTTTCAAATTCAAGCTTTATTTATCATCAATAAAATGTTTTTTCAACGCCAAATTTCAAATTGAAGTTCCTGTCTTCAGTCTTAATTACACCTCTATTATGAGTTCTTCGAATCAAGCACTATAACAGCGGGCTAAGATGACTAGCGAAGGAGAACGGGGCCAGCGGATCAAATTCGTACAAAAATCAGTTATAATTTTTTTTTTCTTTTAATTTCCTTTTATTGCCTTATTTTTTTAAACTTTATTGACTAGATTGCATTTTTTGTGTTATTTTCTGCCAGTTTCTTTTTTTAATTTACATATCTAATTTTATTAGCTTTCATTATATTTTATTTTATTTTTTTTGTATTTTTTATTTTTTGTATTTTATTTTATATTATTGTTTACATATTTGTTTTTGCGGCCTACTATTTTTTTGTTTGTTTTGTATTTCATGTATTACATACATAATATGTACTTAAGTAAACCAAATTTCAAGTCTTTTGAAACTATAGACGAAGCATTGACACCAAGTTCGTGTCTTAAGTCTTTTCATTTTAAAGCATTCATTTCCTGCATTTTTTATATGAAGCACCCACAAATTACCTTTTTGTGCACAAACAAATGCACCATCAATTATTTTATGTGCAAAACCAACCAGCACAACCTTTCATTCAACTCACCTGTTTGTATTATGAAGCAAAAGCACGCCAAATACCATAATGGCACCATACTAAATCCACGTGATAAGCCCATTTTGTATGTAATTTTTCTTAATGAATAGTTCCAAATTGTAAATTGCAGTAGAATTAATCAAATACAAACTGTGAACAGCGCACAGCACGGCGCGTATAAAACAAAAATCTGTCGCAATACAGCGACGTTGTTACGTTGCTGGTTGGTGCGGTTTGTCGAATTTCTAATTTTTAGTTCACGCCAAAACAATTTCCACACACACAAAAATCTAGAGTATACTCCAAGCTGTTTGGTGCTTTAAACTTTGTAATTTACAGATTTCGTTTTTTTGTTACACTATGTTACTAGATTTCGTTACAATTTAATTAAGTTTTTGGATTGCTTGATTTTTATTTATTTAGTTCAAATAAGTTTGCACATCGAAAGCAAAGTGCTGCACAGATTTTGTAATATTTGATTTGAATTTATTTACGCGCTTTTGATTTTTAATTTTTTACTTTTGCTTTTTCGTCTTCTTCTACTTCTTATTTTGCTATAGTTTGGCACTATAAAATGCCTTGATTTATTAACAAATATTAACGCTCACTGAACGCAATTCAAGCCAACTCTCATTACTTGCTCTGCATGTTTTTTTCTTGCTTTATTTGCATTGATATTACAACACACAAAAATTTTTACACTCACTTTGCTTTATTTTGCTTTGAAGTTTTCAACAATTTTTTGTGTTTTTTTTTCTTTGTTGCTTTTGTTGCTTTTCTAATTCGTTGTGTTACACTTTTCTTGCGTATTTATTGCTGCCACACAGCTGCTGCAATTGGAAACGAGAGCAAAATATAAACTTTAAGCTAAAATAGATCACACACACGAAACAGAAAAAAAAAAAAAATCTGCCATTAAACATGCGATTTCACAGGCTGCGACTGAGTTTGCCTTGCGCGCAATTGCATTTTCGCTTTTCGTTTTGTTTCACTTCTTTGCTTTCTTGCCGCCGTTGCACCCAGCTTGCTCTCATTATGTTGCACAAAATCGTAACAAATGCTAACGGCCGCAAAATCGCAAAATGAAAATCTTTGATTGTACATCTGCGCACAATAACGAATTGTTGTTGCAATTTCGACGACAGTTGCAGTGCAAGTGTAATGCACAACAACAACAAGCAACTGCTAATAGAAAGAAAAAAAAAGTTGACGAAACCAGCTGAGCACTTTAAAGTTGCTGATAGAAGTTTGAAGCGGAAAAAAATAGAATCGGGTTTGTGGCAGATTTTCTTGAATTTGCTTGTGGCTTGTTGTTGCTTAGCTCAATATGTTGTCGCTTTTCGTTGCTGTGATTTGGTTGCTTTGTTAGTTGTCTCGATTGGCAATCAAGTGGAGTTCATTTTTTTTTTTTTTTATTTCATGCAAACATACTTTCGTGTTATTCACGCGCTAAGTTGCACGTCTGAATGAAAATGAAATGTAGACAAACGTGAAAATTGCCGCAATGTAGCTACAAGATACAACAGCAATAACAACAACAACAACAATAACAAAATACTAGCGTCTAATCATCTAGTCAGGAATACTTTTTAAGTATGTGCATTTGTTTGTGAGTATTGAGAGATGCGCTGAGCGCTATTATTGGCGGAGCGGCAGTCAACTGAAGTGGCAAAAAACTTTCTTTTCGCGCGCAAGTTGCAGCTGAATGCGTGTTTTCTTGAGTTTGGTTTGTTTACTACGAAGTTGTATGGAGTTTCAATTGTTAAGCTTTAATATTAAAGGTTTATTTTTCTAGTTGAATTACAAAAATTGCAATGGCAGAAATTTAAAAAATTAACAGTTCCTTTTTTTATTTTGAAAAACGTATTCGGACTCTACTTTTTTAAGAAAAACTTTGAGATTTTAGGTATAACAAAAAAATATTTTGTAAAAGAAAAATTCTTAATTTCTAATTTTAGAAATTTTTAAAACTTTTAAATATTATAAAAATTAAAATTCGTCAATAAATTTTTGGACTCAACTATATTTGCATTACATCTTTCATAAATCTAAAGATAGCCCTAAACTTTTCAGAACCCGCTTCAAAATTTGTATTTAATTTGTTGAAATTTTTAGTCGGGTTCGAGTAGTAAAACATAAAATAGCTCAATTTCGATCAATGAAAAATTGGAAAAAATTGTATGAAGTGTAAAAATATCTCGTTTTGTAAAAAAAAAATTTTTTTAATTAAAAAAAAAATTAAAAAATATTAAAGTGAAAAATTTGTTTTTTGTAAATTTAATTTTTTTTTGAAGAATTTTGTCATTTCTCAATTTCCCTGTTTCAGTTTTTTTTTTATATTCCTCAAATATTCTTTAATTTTGTTGTTCTTTTTTATTTTGCTTAAATTTGCTAACTATCCACATATGTATTCTTTAATTTTTACTGTCTAGTTTATTGTTATTTTTTTCACCCATTTTGATCACTAAACAGTTAAGATAGTCACTAAATTTGTTTTGAAAATGTATAGCAGTAAACACTTTTTTTTTGGTTTTGTTAAATTTTTTCAAAACAATATTAATTCCAATTTTTTATATTATTTGAGTTTGAAACACAAATTTAAATTAGTAAACAGCAAAGTAATTTTTGAAAATTTCTTTGTATGAAGTCAAATTTTTAAGAAATATTTAAATTTGTATTATTTACTTCATTTTTTTTGGAAAGTTTAATGTTTTAATTTTTGGACATATCCTATACCGCAAAGCTGTTAATACCAAATAATTTCTAAAAAATTTAGTAAACAATTTAAAATATTTTTAATTAGCAGCAAAAAAACTTTCCACTTAAAAATATTTAAAATTAACCAATTCCCATACTAAAAGCCTGTGATAATTTTTGAAAACGTTTACAAAAAGCTTTTTTTTATTTTAGCGAACTGTAGTTGAAAGCATGTGTTTAGAAATAATTTTTCATACGATTATTCCATGTTATTAATAATTCATACTATGTACAACCATTTTTTTTTTTTGGAATACTACAATTTCACATAAAAAATTTTTTAGAATTTTTAACGTTTCTTTTTAACAAAAAATTAAAACATAAACATTATTTCTTATTTGCAAAAAAAAAATCCTAAAAATTTTTAACGTTTTGTTTGATTGTGCAATAGTGTTTTATGTAACATTTTTTTTAGCATTTTAGTTTTTTTTCTGAAAATTTTTGAAAGTTTTTTCTCACAAAATCACATTCCATTGCTGTAATTTGTTTAGGAGATCAGTTATTCTTCATAAATTGAAAACTTTTTTCGAGAAACAATTTCATATCATTTTATAGCATTTCGAAACTTTTAAACAGCAACATTTTTTTAAATTTTGCAATTTTTCACACTTTTAATGCAAAAGCACAATAAATCCGAATTTCATAAATATTTTTTGTCACACAAGTGATTGCCAATTTATGTAGCTGTCAGTCGGAGGGTCAAAAAATTTTAAAACCCAGTCTACGGATTTTACTAAAAAATTATTAACTAAAATTATAGACTTGTTGCTAACATTTAACTTTAAAACGAATTTCGCTTGCACACCCATCAAAATATTTTTATTTGTATTTCAATTTATTTGCTTTGATTTTACTAACTTTTTCAACGTTGGTTAACAAATGAATTTTTTCTTTTTTCAATTTTTAAATATTTTCCAACCGACTAACGTCTCTACTAAACACCGCTCAAACACCGTCGTTCGGTGTTATTTACACGAGCACTTTTCTTAAACTGTATTCAAATTGTTCGACTGTCTTAAGTGGAACTTATTAACAGTTGTGGTTATTGTGTCGTAGCCAGCTGTTCGGCTTTGCAGAAACTCCAACACCAAGACAACTTATTATTCTGCTGCCATAATAAAAGCAATTTAACAGCGTCACAACGGCATATCGGTTAAACGGCAGCAGCACAAACAGCCTTGAAGTACAAATTGAATTGGTTGAGTTCAAAAGCTACATTTTTTCACTCAAAAGTCATATTGCTCATACTATTGGTGCCTTGTAAGTATGTTTGTATCAATGCAGCTAGTTCCGTTTCAGTCACTGGAGCCACTTGCTGCTCCAAATATCGTCATGTTTGTCGGTTTATTGGGGTAGCGCAAAGTGAATGTTTGTCTGTTGGTAGATTTATTTGTTGAGTAGATTTTGAAATTGAGTGAATAATGTTGAATTGAGTTGAGTGACATTTTAAAAGTTTTGTGTTGCGACTTATAAGAGATTTAAGAGAGTTAAAGTGGAACAGTTTGATCGAATGTTTCTACTAGTTTTTAGGTACTGTTAGTAATATTATAATGTTTTTATATCTTTTAACGTAATTGTGGTCCGTTCTTTAATGTGCTGGGTGTTGATATACAATTTGATAGTTTTGAGGTTTTTATTCACCTTAAAGTCATTTATTATAAATTCATTTCATTTCCTTCCACTTCATTTCATTTCATTTCATTTTTTTTAATTTTATTTTATTTTTTTTAATTTTATTTTATTTTATTTTATTTTATTTTATTTTATTTTATTTTACTTTATTTTATTTTATTTTATTTTATTTTATTTTATTTTATTTTATTTTGTTTTAATTTATTTTATTTTATTTTATTTGATTTGATTTTATTTTATTTTATTTTATTTTATTTTATTTTATTTTATTTTATTTTATTTTATTTTATTTTATTTTATTTTATTTTATTTTATTTTATTTTATTTTATTTTATTTTATTTTATTTTTTTTTTTTTTATTTTTTTATTTTCTTTTTTATTTCATTTTATTTTATTTTCTTTTTTATTTAACTTTATTTTATTTCGTTTTATTTATGGAAGACCATTCATTTTAAGAGTTAATAACAACGCTCGCATCATAACATAAACTGTTATTGATCGTACAAAATACTATTATGTAGAATTTTTAATGAAAGAGAAATCTACAAAAATGCAGAGCAATAGTACATTCTTGTGTTTCTTCAAGAGGCTCACTAATTTATAACAGCTTGTGTTACTGCTAATAACATTTTATGCTCACTAACGGCTACAGCAATTGAGCAAACCAACATTCTGTAGTATACAACACCGCTACTGTTAATTAAACATAGTGGATATATTTCTGTGCATTGTTACTCCCAATTTTTTTTACTTTAGCGCGGCTTGAGCCACTTTTGTATTAAACTTTGTTCTCAAACAAAAAATTTAAAAGCAAAAAAAAGCTACAAGCGATCGACCAATTTTTGCAGCGGCTTACAATGTAAATATCGGTTTGCATTTAAGTGCACTACAGCGGTAAACTGCAGCTAACTAGGGTAATAAGTGTTCAACAGCGGTTTTGTTGCAACGCTTACAACAGCTTTAGCGCCCAACCAACTAGGCGCTCATCAAAGCACAGCAAGCAATGTTTAAGGTCATGCAACAGCATTCGCTGCAATGCGAGAGCAACAATGACAGCAACTGTTTGTTAGCAGTGCTTGAAATGTAATCGTAAATGCAGTTATGGATTTTCTTGTTAAAAGTGTATGTGTGTGTGTGCATGCACTTTATTCTGTTGTATGAGCCGTAGTGGTAAATGTGCAATCACGCTGTTGTGCCAGTTTATCAATATGAGTGATGGATGCAGAGCTTTATGGCAGCCCTTTTGCGATCGAATTAAAGAATGTATTGAGTGTTAATTTTTTTAACATTATAATTTTTTTTAGTAATATACATTATAATGTTCAATTAAATTAGCGAGAGTTAGTACATTTTTAAATTTATATATGGGTCAATTTCAAAAAAAACGCAATTTTTGTGTCCCCGCACTTTACACTACTATTTTAGGTAAAAAACAAATTAAAAAAAAAAAAACAAAAATGGGACAGTGATCACCGAGGAATATGTAACAAAAAAACATAATTCTCAAATTTGTATATTTGTTTTTTTGTTTATTCAGTATGGTGTTTTGTTTCTCCCTCTGACTCCTTTCATACAAAAGCATGTGTCCCCCGTTAGAATTTTTAGTAAACAAAATAAAATAAAATTAAAAAAAAAAGTTACTGGTCAACATTTAATAACAGTTTTCGAATTATTGGGTATCTTTCCTTTGTTTTGATTTGATATAGTTGTCAAAAATTAATTAGTGCGAATTTGGCGTTGCAAAGAACAGTTGTCCCCACAATTTGCATTGAGCGTCACTTTTTTTATAAATCAAGAAATATTAGCAGTTTTCAATTTTCATTTAAATAAAGTAAATAACGTAATAAAAGTACAAACTTTAATTATTACAATAGTGAAAAAGCGAAAACAAAAACTATTAAAAAAAGTGTGGATTTGCGTAGTTTATGTGAACACCATGGTAAGGGCGCGATAAAAATTCTTGAGCGTCACGCTAATTTTTTTAAAAGTGAATATATTAAATGTAAAAAATTAAAGTTGACAATCATTGTTTACATGGTCTCAACTCATTTTTTTATAATTTGTGAATTTGGGAAATAAATTGCCTACGGAAAAAACAAAAATAGGCAAACATTTCATGAGCATCACTTTTCATACATATTGCTTCATAGCTTAAAATGCTTAATTTTGATTTTATTTTTTAATTTTCAAGAGTAAAACAACAAAATTAACGGCGGCTGAAAGAGCACGGAAATATCGAGAGAAAATAAAGCTCGATAAAGCGCGTATGTGTATAAGTTTCTTCAAGAATTACTTCCTTTTTTAAAATTTTGTTAAAGACATCAAAGAATATGTATATGTTTAGTTTCGTATGAAAATTTTTGTTTTTTGAAGAATTTTTGTTTTCTTTTATTTACTTTTTGTAAAAAATAAACTTTTTTTCGTTACACTTTAAATTTGGCATTATTTCTTGTTTACGTGCAACAAAATCTCTTGATCGTCACAAAATATCTTGAGCGTCACACTTAGTTTTTTTTTCCTTAAAACGCTTATATTTGCAGTTTTTTAAATACATTGTTACAAGACTATTACTTTGCAAGTAACCCCTTAGTTCAAATCTTTTTTTAACAAAAATTTACATATTTTCATCTTGATCATCACAAAATATCTTGAGCGTCACACTCAGTTTTTTTCCTTAAAACGCTTATAAATGCATTTTTTTTAAAATACATTGTTACAAGCCTATTAGTTTGCAACTAACCCCTTAGTTCAAGTCTCTTTTTAACAATAATTTACATATTTTCATCTTAAAATTTGTAAATAACTAGTCACTTAAAAAAAAAAAAAATAAATCAAGGCGAATCGTGATTTTATGTTTATAATCGAAAAGGTGATTTTGGCAGAAGTGAATCTTGAAAAACAAAAGAACAACATAGTAAACTTGAATCTCAAATATTTTTGCATTTTCAGCGATTTTTTATACATATTTGGTGTGTGACGCTCAAGATAGAAATCATAGAAAACCTAAAAAAAAAACCAAAAATATTGATTTTTTTGAGAGCCTAAAGGTCCCACCGGATTCTTCATCAATTTCTACATAAATTGGCCACTCTTACAGGCGAATTGGAAAAACTTTAAAAATAAGCAAAAAAAAACTCGTTGTGTACGTTTTTTTTGAAATTGACCCATATACATACGAGTATGTATATAATTTAGCATAACATTCATTTGTTCTGTTTGTTACTTTAATAAACGAGCGCACAACCTTCAATTTCGTCTCGCGAAAAATTTCAAATTTCTTAAGCTTGCAAAAAGCATTTGTGTTAACTCAATTTAATAGTTAATTAAATTTTAAAAAATTATTTTAAGGTACTAACTTAGAAAAACAATACAACCTAGCCCTTACGTCCTTTAAATTCCAGTAAAGAATATGCAAGGGCAAATATGCACCACAGAAGCACTTGATTATTAACTTTATTTATACCATAACTAAATTACAGAAAAATTGATTTCGTACTATGAAGATTTATAGCAAAAAGTGACAGAAGTTGGTGCAGGGAGTGTCATGTAGTGCCCTTCAAATAGTATCAAATTATTTTCAGTGAGGAACACCGCAATCTTCTCTTCATCTGAGCTTCAAATATCATATTTTTTATTCAAGCAAAAAACATATAAAATGTAGGGCCGTGCGATTAATTGATTAATCAAAATTTTGATTATTTATAATTTCAATTACTCAATTAATCGATTAATTACGATTTTTGATTAATCAAAAAGGGTGTATACTCGATTAATCAAGATTTTGATTAATCAAAAATAAGATTAATAGATTATTGTTTTTTGAATAAAATGAAAAATAATATATTAAAACGGCACAAATTTAGAACTTGCTTAATACTTCAACCATTTGTTGCATCTTCGACATTTTGCCCATTCGCGATGGGAAATTTTTTATTTTTTTTAATATTTTGAAGCATGTTTGGTTTTTAAATTTTTTTTATTTTCAGCTACATATTTCAAGTCAAACTTTCACATAAAAAAATTAGTAAATTAATCAATTTTTGAGTAACCATTTTTGAAAATACTCGAGTAACGCTCGTTTTGATTACTTGTAATTTTGATTAATCAAGTAATCGATTAACTGAAAATTTGATTAATCAACTTACTCAATTAATCGAATAAAGGCACAGCCCTAATAAAATGGAAGGACTAAATCGAGACCGATTGAACAACCAACGCCCTATCTCAAAACGAGTTTCAAAAATGCCCTATCTGAACAAAAATATTTAAGAGAATTTTGAAATAAGGCGTTTTTAAAAAAAAAGGTTTCGGCGAATAAAATATTCTTACAAGGTTGCCACCTATTTATTTTTTATTTAGGAGAAATATGCCAATATGGCTAACAAACGAACACTATTTTTCGTCGTATTTCAACAGAAATATTTCGAGGTAATTATAGTATCACTCAAGTTGTCGCCGCAAGGTACATTTTTACAAAGTTGCCACCAATTTTTTTTTTTTTTTTGAATTATATACAGCACACTAGTTTGGGCATCAAATCAAAGTTATTCGTTGTCGTATTTTACCAAACAAATTTTTAGTTGGTTCTACCAGCAAGGGTTGCCACATGATATTATTGTGGCGCTGATACTACATTCACTGTCTTCTTGTCTATGACTATGGCTAACTAACAAATGAGTTTCGCTACTCTAGATGGCTAGTTGTTAAAAATTTGAATTGGAATATATTTACGAAAAACAATGCACAAACAACTCAGATCATCAAATGAGAGTGGAAAATTGAACTAATTTGAAGCATTTACGTAAAGAAATCATTACCAAAATCTTTACCAAAATATGTTAATTGGGAAAGCTTATCGAAAATGTTTACAATTTTCAGCCAATTTTAAACACAAAAACAAATTAAACAAACTGAAGATGATAATCATAAATGGTTTTACCCAACACATGCTTGGTGAATTTGAATAGCAATGTTGGCGTGAACGATTTTATGCTTTCGATGTTGCACAATTGAGCTGAAATGGTTTACGTGCCAGTTGCAGTGAGCATTTAATGAATGAATTGGGAAAAAAGGTTAAATAATCATTTTCCATTTAAAAGTAACTAGCTGAGATTATATCATGTGATAGCGATTAATGAATGGTGGATTATTTTTTAGAAATGTGGAAAATATTGAAGGTAATTTTGTTTTAAAAGGCGAGAAAAGCGCCATGATGATTTAAGCTATATGATCTGCGTTTACAGATGCACACAAATATGTATATATAAACCAATGTAAAGTAATTTTCATGTAAACTTAAAACTATCAAATATTTTTTTCTTATTCCAAAAACGTACAAAACTTGGCGAACATTAAATTTTTAGAAATAAATTTAAATTTAAAAGATCATTTGACTTCAACTAAAAATTTATTTCAAAATAATTAATAATTTTTAAATCTTAATTAATAAAAAATGTTTTTTTTTTATGTTTTTTATATTCTCACATTTTTTACAAAATAATTGTTTTTATAAATTAACCCCTAACAAATTAAAAAAGAAATAACAATATAAAATAAATTATTTTCAACTAACAAATAAATAGCATAAAAGTACTTAAGAATTTTAAAATCTTAATGCATAATTTTTATATTAAACATAAATAAAATATAACTTTAAATGTAAAAATAAAATATGTTATAAGTTAATAACTACATTTAATAAATTATCAATCGAATAAAATATTATTTTTTAATAACAAATACTATTCTTAAAAAAGTTACATTTTTAATTAAAAACAAAATACCTTCACAATTTTAAAATTAAATTATTTATTTTTTTCCAATTAACCCCTAATTATTTATTATTTTTAAATGTTTTTTTGTTTAACTACAAAGTGAACCCACATTTTCTGACACGCCCTAGCCCGTAATTCCATTCATGATTCTAAAAAATATATATTTTATAACTGAAACTTTATACAAAATTTAAAGATATGTGGCAATATGGTTACCAAAGCAAGGTTTCCAATTTGCATTCCAATGGTGTTGCCACCTAGTCCTATTTTATTTATTTTTTCTACATCAAATTGTGATGGACTGTTGCATACAGCTACATTTACCTATGAAAACTCAACCAAATTTTCAGCAGTTGAGTTTTGAAAAATTGTGGGCGTGGCCAGTTATGGTCATATCTAAAAAATTCGGATAATAGGTACATTCAAGTTGTGATTACTACGGCAGGGCCTAGCCGATTTCAAGGATCTTTGTAATATTAGAAAGGTAATTAAGTCGACTTCTGAAAATATATACTGTAAAAATTGTACATTACGCTGTCGAATTTTTCAATTACGCTGAAAAAAATTTTTTTTTTAATAAAATTTTGAACTTAGAAAACACTTCAAAAGCCAAAATTCCATCAAAATCTGAGAGGGTCGGGCTCAATGCATATCGGTTTTGATATGAAAACTAGTCTATTTATTATTTATTATAATTATTACATTCAATGCCTGGTGTTAACCCTGGATCGTCAAAATTATGACATGAGCGTGGGAATATTGGGACTAATTAGTGACAAATAATTTAAAAACAGTACAAATTGCTGCAATAAAATATCCAAAAAACTGAAAAAAATTTTATAATTTCACAACAATATTTCCGCTTAAATCTCATTGACATTTGCTTTGGTTCGATGTTAATAAAATGTGTTATGGATATCATGCGATAAATCAGACTAATTTTGCACAATCAAAACGCTAAGCCTAATTTACGCTCATGCGCCACTGCGACCACTAAGTGGATTTAATAAAAATAAATTAGAAAATCCTTGATTTCGTTAGAATTTAGCACTGCAATTTGTGGCTTAGAAGCCGAATGAACGAATTAAAATAATGTTAAAAAGCGCCGAATGGGCATTAAAAATAGAGCGGCGTAGTCATTGGTTAGCACAAACAGCTGTCCAATGAAAACGCCACGCCATTTAATATAATAACAACAACAACAACACAACATTAATAACGACCACAACAACAATATTAATAACAGTGCAATTACTTAAAATAACAAAACTCAGCATGAAAACTAAATCTACACAAAATTCTTGCATTTGCAAAAAAAAAAAAAAAACAACAAAAAAAAGTGCCACAACAATCACCCACTCCAATGAAAAAATAGTTCGCGCAGAATGCCATATGGAATATTTTTCCATGTCGAAATTACTGGCGCCTGCTTTACTGCCGTGCCTCGTTGGCCGCTGAATCATAACAAACGAAAGGTGAACTGGTGGCGCGTGAATTGCCAGCTCAACAATCAACTAATAGTTGCCGAGGGCATTATTGTTGTTGTTGTGCGGCCACTCTATAGCCAAGTTGTAACTGTTGGTTAGCTGATGAGCGCCGCTGGCGACTGCTGGTTGACGGTTGGGCGATTGTTTCGTGGCCAAGAATTGTGCCAAGTTTCCGCGCTTCAAGTTCTCTTACAAATTGCATGTGAATCGTGTGCAAGGAAAAACAAAAAAATAAGACGAAGCTCAAGCTTATTGTGCGGGTGTAAGTGTGTCCGAGCGAGAGCTGAAACAACGTCGAAATATTGCAAAAAAGTCACTTCAGCAAGCAACATCTAAATGAGTGTGGCGTGTTGCGGCAATTTAACTTAACACAAAACGTTTTCGGTCTTAATTCTGGTGTTACCACCGAAACGACGTCTCGATTGTTGTTGCTGTTCTTGTTGATTTTGTGGTCATTACAACCACTGTTGCCAGTGTATTTCGTGTAAGATTGTTGCTTCTACCAAATCCATTCTTTTGGTGACTTCATAGGCTTTCAATATAATTTGTATACCCAAATGTGCCACGCTTGTGGATGTTTAACAAAGTTCCTGAAATCGACTTTTATCTACGACAGCGGCTCGAGTGAAGAATCTTTCTATAATGAACCATAAAAAAATATTTCATCATTGTACCCGTCATGACCCCAAAATCGCGCTCTTACTCTTACTCTATCTTACTCTTACTCTTACTCTTACTCTTACTCTTACCCTTACTCTTACTCTTACTCTTACTCTTACTCTTACTCTCACTCTTACTCGTTATCTCACTTTTACTCGTTATCTCACTATTACCCGTTATCTCACTTTTACTCGTTATCTCACTATTACCTGTTATCTCACTTTTACTCGTTATCTTACACTTTTACTCGTTATCTCACTATTACCTGTTATCTCACTTTTACTCGTTATCTTACTCTTACTCGTTATCTCACTACAACTCGTTATCTCACTTTTACTCGTTATATCACTCTTACTCGTTATCTCACTATTACTTGTTATCTCACTTTTACTCGTTATCTCACTCTTACTCGTTATCTCGCTCTTACTCGTTATCTCACTCTTACCCGTTATCTCACTATTACTCGTTATCTTACTTTTACTCGTTATCTCACTCTTTCTCGTTATCTCACTCTTACTCGTTATCTCACTATTACCCGTTATCTTACTTTTACTCGTTATCTCACTATTACTCATTATCACACTATTACTCGTTATCTCCCTTATTCGTCCCCACACCTTTTTAGTACCTCATTCGTTTGTCAATCCTCGCAGCTGGGTATATCATATGTATTCAGCACCACCAGAATTTAGACAATCCCACATATTAGCTTTTCTGTTTCTCTATTATTTGCGCTACAATTATTTTATTCGGCAATTTTTCTTCTTAGCAATTTTCACACGATCTTTTGCTGTTGTGGTTGCCACTGGCTTTAATTTTTATTGTTTTCTGTTAGCATATGTGTGCGTCTACTCTACTTTGGCGTATGTGAGAATTTCATGAACACACACATATGTACATGCATACGTGCGCTATATGTGCGTGTGTTAAGTTTCACTTTGTCTTAAGTGGAAGTTGGCGTGGTTAGTCTCATTGCGGTATTGAATGGCTGATTTTCGATTCCAATGAAATCGGCCTAACTATATTTAATTTCGAGTAACCTTCGAAGGTGTTTGTTAAATTGGCTGCAAAAATGTTATATACCAGGTAAACTGTAATGTTAGAAGAGCTAATTGAAACAACAACAAAATTTTGTTTTTTTTTCTGAACCTCACTTTACCGTATTTCGCATTTGTTATTTTGAAACGATTTGAAAGTGAACGCTTTTTGAATGCGAACGGAATTTCCAATTTGTTTTGTGGGGATGCCCCGCGGAAACTGAGTATTCGTAACAATGGCTTCGGGCAATGTTAACTTTTAGTTTTGTTTTAATGGTTATTCTAAGTACAGAAAACAATTTGTGTATAAAAATTAATATTTCATGGGAAAATGTGTAAAATTTGAAAACATCATGCTATTCGGAAAAGTGTGAGGGGAACAATGAATTATACAAAAAAAAAACGTTCTTCAGGGTTGGTATAAATGGGAATTTAAATGAAACTAGAAACATGGCGGGAAATTAACCGTACTTATTACCGGTTTGATAGATTATTTTCCATGTCATGATTTTTCACGATTATGATAAATTATCAAACTTTTTTTGATTATTTTTAAATTTTTTTTATGTTTTTTATTATTTTTACTTTTTTTTTTTTTTGTTTTTTTATAAGTCTTGATTTTTCTTTTTATTTATTTTGAATATTTTTGTTTTTCATGGTTCTTTTTTTGATGATTTTAGAGTTGTATTAATTTTTTTCTTCATATTTTTTTGATTATTTTAATTTTTTTTTGTGTTTTTTTGTTTATTAGTTTTGATTATTTTTGAATTTCCTCGATTTTAAAAAAAAAAAATTTTTATTTCCTTTTATTTTATTTTTTTTTTTATTACTTTTTAATAACTTTCTTTTGGTTATTTTTATTTTTTGGATTATTTTTGATTGTTTGTTTTTTCTGATGTTTTTTTTTTATTTTTGTTGGAAAGTTTTTTTTTTTTTTTCAAGAATATTTTTGATTGTTGTTTTAAAAATGCATAAAATGATGATTATTATTTTTTTTTTAATCGTAATCAAATTATTGCCTTTTCTTGAAATCAATTAAAATAACCATTACCAAAAAAAAATCCGTCTAATTAAATTTAACAGGTCTGAGAATGTTTTCAAATCTTATACGAGTAATTCTAAAATCATTTAGCACATAAACTTCAATCCTTATGCTTTGCATTCACTTTTCTTAAATATATTAAAATTGCATATTTCTTTTTTTTGTCACTATAAATTTATTTTCTGGTTGATTTTTATGTGCTTGCATATATTTGTAAACAACTCCGCCTAACTCATACTGCACATTAACTTTCAACAATACATTCCCTCGTTAAGTTGCGGCTTTGTGTTTTTGAAAAACTTTGGCGTCAACTATCGACCCACCTAATTTTGTCATAATAAAATCCAAAGACTTAATAATCACTACCAATATACTCAAGAAAAACAGCAATTACTTTGCCACCAAATATTTTGATTGTCTTTATGTGGTCAGGAGTGCAGGCCAAGGCGGATATTATACGCCCTCGCAATTAGCAATTTTAATATAAATGAGTCACGAATTTTTATTTGTAGACTAGGCTTTGTAGGTGGATAATACGTTTACTAGGTACTTTCAAAATAGTAGAAAAAACTTGACTATATGCATTTTGTAGTAGTTTTCAACTAGTTGGCTGGACTGTAGGAAATGGAGTGCATATTTATTTTCATATATATTTCGTATCAACATTGGCTTACATAATTTTTTTTATCGCATAATTGCATGAAATGATTTTTCAAATTATCACTCTTTTTATTATGAAAGCGAGCAATTTTAAATATAAATTGTTAAATGCTGTTGTATAAGAAATTTAATTACACTTACTGAACAATTATGCGTGTTTGCTCGCGTACATAAGTAAACTATATAGATATGTAAATGCTCTAATTATAACTACTATTATAACTATCTATAGCCGTAACAGATTTAAATGCAAAAGATGGAAATTGATCCAAGATAAGCTTCCCCTTTTTCACTTCGTATTTGCATACCAAACACGGAAATTAAGTTCTTTCAGTTGGTATTGTTGTTAGAGTTAGAGTAAATACCATACTTTTAAATATACATACATTTCCAGGTTTTAAATGGACTTCGCATTCAACATTATCCCACATGAAATGCAAAATAATATAAATCAAAATTATTTTATATGGAAAGTAATCATAACAATTATTTATCATATTTAATTGAACTATGCAAATGTTTACTGAGCATTGGTTAGTTAAGCGGCAATAAATTTCAGTTTATGATTTGTATTTAAAATTATTTCTTTGCTTTTTACTTAAGTAAGGCTTGTTGTAATTATTTTTAAATAATAAATTTTCCTTTGAAACTTTTCCATTCACATAAATAGATTATAAGTTTAATATTTTATGGGAGGTTTGAATTTTAATATTTTGCATAGGAAACATGAAAAAACTGCAAGCTCGAAGGAAAATGTAATCTCCCTTTATTTTATTTTATTTTATTTGATTTCGTTTTATTTTATTTTGTTTTATTTTGTTTTATTTTATTTTATTATATTTTATTTTATTTTCTTTTCTTTCATTTTATTTTACTTTATTTTACAAATTTGTAAGTTTTGAGCAAGCTCGAGACCAGTTAACAATAGTTATAAGCGAATTAATATTGCCAGTTTTTGGGAAAAATTGATAATTGGAGAAAAATTACTAAGATAAATCAACAGCGATGGATAGGATTACATGTTCACTTTATTTTATTTTATTTTATTTTACTTTATTTTATTTTATTTTATTTTATTTTATTTTATTTTATTTTATTTTATTTTATTTTGTTTTATTTTATTTTATTTTATTTTATTTTATTTTATTTTATTTTATTTTATTTTATTTTATTTTATTTTATTTTGTTTTATTTTATTTTATTTTATTTTATTTTATTTTATTTTATTTTTTATTCAACGGTACCGATTTCTTATTTAAAAAAAATAAAAACTGCGACTGCCAAAAATCTTGTGTCACCGCTCCTAACATGCTCTTTGTGGGGTAATTGCCCCATTAAATAAAGAAAAGGGTGTGCAGACCAAGTTCAATGTGAAATTCAAATTCATAATCAAAATTAATACAAAATGTCAGGTGCCTTCAAAGTACAATATATTGATTCATAATCAAATCTAATTTATTTTCAAAGTCAAACTGTCAGTTTTTCAATTAGAAACAGACAAAAGCTACTAATTGTTTGCTCTACATATCCGTTAGCTGCTTACTATTTTATCGTGCGGATTCCTTTTACGCACGCAAAGAGTATAGGAATAAACAAAATCCGTTTCAACAATGCTATTACGAGTACAGCACAAATACTAACCCACAGACAAACGAACCAGTTGCAAACTACTTCAAAACTAGTATGGGCACTAAGCTCAATTACCAGCCAACTGTCTTTTTTTCTAGCAAGCAACTGGTAACATAGCGACGTCCTACGAGATGTCAATTGCTAGATTTTGGACAGAAATATACCAGGCGCAAACTAGTTTAAAAAAGATCAAAAAATGTAATTCAATCAATAGATAAATACAAGAAAGACTCAGTTCAGCGAAATCCAACTGAGTTAAAAAGTACAATTTAAATAAAGAGCTTTAATCGAATTTGTTCAATTTTAGGACATTTTAGCAAATCTGCATAACTTTGAATTTAACTCATACTAGTTTTGTCCTTCTTGTACCATTTCTTAGCAGTTCGAAAATCTAGTTGTATATTAATATGTTTACTGACTAGTTTGCTGCTTCACTGTAGGGTATATAAAAACACACAAAAAAATGCTGCTGTTAGTCGTGATATTCTTAAGCACAGCAAGTGGCGCCGAATGTTATAAAAAAAAATTCATTAACCACTTTGTTGTGTGGGTTATTTTTATATAATTTGCATTGAAATTGATTTGTCATTCATCAAATTGATTTTTGCGTGCGAGAACATTGATTTATATAATAAAAATATTTTTTTAATACAAAAAATGTATTTTATTGAATATGAGATTTTATGCTTTTACTTCGTAGGTAATGATTACGAAATCTATTGGTGGCTTTGAAAATTTGGCAGCCAAAAAATTCAACCCAATTTTTACTCCCTCAAAAGTTTTTATGTTTGGTAACTCGAAAGAAACACTACTATGGCCAAATTATTTAGCAACAGTCTTTCAAGAATTTTCTACTATATTATACACGAATGTTCAGCGAATCCTACCGGCATAATCGGTCAGAAAATTCGTATTATCTTTGGTCACAAGCTCCATAATTCGTGATCTGCGCGCCAACAAAGCTCAAGTAATCTTATTAAATGAAGCCTTTTCATACAAGTCTTTACTGACTCTACGCAAATAAACTGGAAACCAAACAGTTGAGGTCATCATCGTTTAATTAATCTACTACTTTTTGTATGAAAAATTCACGCTCGATGCGATCACAATTAACAAAAATTGTGATTAGTGTCATGCAAACAAAAAATTAGCTGAATCGCAGTAGCTGAGTTGACCTTCAATGAAAAAGTAATCAAAAACTATAATAAAAGGACACAAAGGTTCACCATAAACAGCTCTTTTGGGGGGCTTATTAGGTGAGCAACAATAAAATGCAGAGCAGGGCTGTGTTATTCAAATAAAGAGTCTCTATTAAAATGACAAATTAATTTTTCATCATTACTACATTCAATTTTATTTCGTTTCGAACACCCGAGTGACAAACATTTTCAAAGTAAAATATAACAAAGAATTATCAGCAAAAAATAACCAAATAACCGGCCGCTGTTACGAGCAATACAAGCCAAAATGTGGTTGACTAACGAGCTCAAAGCTACTTAACACTTGTTTTTGAATGTCGACATAAACAAAACATTGCATAGACAACAACTACGATAGTTGTACCGATACACAATAACAACATGAAAATAACAATCGTTGCAACCATTGGCAAATTACCAGCCTAAACATTGACCACCAGTACATTGTATCAAACATAAAACAAAAAACAAAAAAAAGTAAGTGCACAAAGTGCGTTAAGCCATTTAACCTTGTCAGAAGTATTCGGATTTCAACTTCAGCAAACATCGATTGCAAATCGAGTACACACAACAATCAGTAGTCAGCTGATAAAACGCGCATGTAGAAGTAATAGTTCAGATGACTTTGTTGATAGTAGCATGCTTCCAGCTTGAATTTTATTGTAACTTCTGTAAACGCATATTATTACGCTACTGACTACATACATATGTACCACAAGCAATGGTAACAAATAAATAGAAATAAAACGCGATAAATTTTATTGTTCAATTAATACATTTATTTGTCTGTTGATGACTTGAATGTTTTGTTTTAAATTTTTTTTTTGTTTTAACACTGTTGTTTAGTGATTGTGAATTTGCAGTAGATTGAAGGTGTTGATATTGTATGTATTTGTTGTTGACTTTGGCATTTTTCTTCATTCTTCATTGAACTAATAAAAAAAATAATATTTTGTGGTTTCGCACTGACAGCCTATAGCTCAATACAATAGACTTAAGACACGAACTTGCAGTGCATGCGTGGTTAGAAGGTTTGTTGACGTGCTATTTATAAATACTTAAAGGCGCATGTGTGTGTGCAGTATTTGAACAATTTTTCATAGCAAAAGAATTTTAATTTGTTACACATTAATAAGTTATTGAATGAGTTATGAAATTTAATAATTATATTTTTATTGAGGCCAATTAGTTTGCGGAAATCCTTTTGAATTGATTGACGCGTAAAATAGGAAATAATTCTTAGCAACAAAGACCACAATACTAAAACTCGATTTAGCATTAAACCGGTCAAGAACCTTGTGGAAATGAGTAATATTTATTATTATTCAGCGGTTATTTTTATTCACTTTTGGCTCTCACAATTTTCAATGGCTCATATCCTGTTAATAATTACGTAGAAAACTACGTGTGGGATATGTTTCAGAGGGATGACTCAATAGCTCAAGTGCCCACAAAAACTTACTTAGAAATCAATAAGTAAAAATCCGTCTTCACTCACGTTAGAGACAGCCTCAAAATTTGGAACAAAACATCTATAAACCATTCCCTTTCCCTACCCATCTCATATTCTCCTCCGTCTCCATCCTTATTCTCACCTCCTTTTAAACCCCATTTCATTCAACATATCGGTATACATCCCCATCACCATCATCCTAAGCAAACCCATAACCAGAACCACTACCATAACCATAACCATAACCAAAACCTTAACCATGACCATAACTTTAACCCTAACCATAACCATAACCATAGCCATAACCATAAGCATAACCAAAACCTTAACCATGACCATAACTTTAACCCTAACCATAACCAGAACCACTACCATAACCATAAGCATAACCAAAACCTTAACCATGACCATAACTTTAACCCTAACCATAACCATAACCATAACCACACCATCTCCATCACCAGAACCATTGCCATAACCATAACCATAACCGTAACTACAACTATTACCAAAACCATAACAATAACCATAATCACATCCATAATCATTACCAGAAAGGGTCAAGGATTTGATATCGATAATTTGCACTCTTGGCTTAAGTGTGACTATAGGCTTAGCAGTACTTGCCATTATCTACAAAAACAATTTCAAATAAAACTTTTTTATTTTTAATTTTGAGCATAATAAGAAGTCTGGCTTCAAAGTTTCTTATTGAAATTGAAATGAATCAAAGAAGAATATATACATATAAATTCGACTAAACTTAAAACCCAGCGTGATCTTACAAATTTATTATTCTTACAAAATCATAGCATTTATTACGCCTTCACTTTGGCGCATTAACAACTGCTACCATACGAAAGTCTTAAATTCAATTCGACACAAATAAATTTACACAAAAAACAAAAATTAATTCTGAAAGAAACCCACAAAAACGCTCGCCGTTCGCAATGCAATTCTTTGCTGCAAAACAACTGGCTACTAAATTTAGAACGGCCTTAGCGATTAAAGCAAATACAACAAAAACATATTGTTTAAATAAATCAAATTAAAAAAACATAAAAGAAAAACGCTTTTTAAAATTATCATAAATTAAATTACAAACAACAAAGGCACAACATGCAGTTCCTGCAGAACCGAGAACAAAGCCATGGCTAAAGCAACAATTAGGTGCGGCTGACAACACAAAGACACCTCGGCGTTTACTCCAATTTGATTAAATTAAAGCGAATGTGCGAAAAGGTTGAACAAAATAAAAAATAAAAAAACTGGAAAATGAACTGTAACACTTTTTGAGCTTTCAATGATTGTGGAAACTGATGTTGTTGCCGCATATTGATTGTAGTGGTGGTACAAGTAGAGGCGGTGGTTTTGGTGGTGGTGATGTGGTTGTTGTTGTTACCAAAAGTTTAAAGGCAGCAGCGGCGCACTACACCCTGGCAAATTAAATTTGTCATAGAAGTACTTGGCAACAAAAATTTTATTTAGAAATACACTAGTAAAAAGACTGGCTTCAAAGAAATACACTAGTTAAGGTAAATAACAACAACATATACCCAGTAATAAAATTAAGTGACATACAATTAATTTTTTTTTTTCATTCAGTATTCAGAGCTCATATAAATACATACCATGTATATATGTAATACTTAAAAATACTTGCGCAGCTTCGGGTTAGGTCCATTCCATTTCCAAACTCTGTACAAGGATCAATAGTTATATCCACTATATTTCCAGCTACCATAACCATAACCGTAACCATAACCGTAACCATAACAATAGCCATAAAGATAGCCACAACCATATTCAATTCCATAACCATAACCGTAATCATGACAATAACCATAACCATAACCATAAAGATAAACAAAGCCTTAGTCATGACCATAACCATAACCATAACCGTTACCGTAACCATAACCATAACCATAACAATAGAAATAAAGATAGCCACAACCATATTCAATTCCATAACCATAACCATAACCGTAATCATGACAATAACCATAGCTATAACCATAACCCTAACCATAAAGATAAACAGAACCTTAGTCATGAGCATAATCAGAATAATGTCTGTAGACACATTGCTTATGTTTCGAACTGTGAACCCCGTAATTGATATCCAACCACCTTTAATAATTGAAAGAAGCGCGTCTTTCGAGGGGGACAAGAGTCATGCGAAAACACAACTTCGTTCTCCATTCCCACGTTTATTCGTCCAAGCGTAACTTCAAGCAGCACTACTGGGTATAACAAAGTTAACCATAACACAAATGAAAAAGTATATTACACGCTTTCGCCGCCTGTTTATTACAACAAAAATGGTAACAAGTAAACAACTATAATTAAATCAAGTAACTGCAATCAGAGCAATTTGCCATGAGGCCGCCTGTTTTGCGGGGTGGTGCATGCGCATTGCATACAAATTCACGCAATCAATTCACCGCGCGCGCGCACAATTCACATCACTCAATTCATCAGCGTTTTTGGCTTTCAGTAGACCAGTTGACCTTCTCGTGTGCGCAATACACTCACAAACAAACCACAGTCAGACCACCCTCCACGTAGGAGGAGGTAAGAGGGCGAACGCCATACCACAACTGGCTCACATGTAGCCCAACTAACAGCTGTTGCTGCTACCGCTTACCCCACAACACTCCGCTTTTGGGTTGTGCGGCTGTGCAGTGCAAAGATTTCTTTTACAAATTCGCTTGCATTCAATGCGCATGACGCCACACCCCAGCCGATAAGCGTGTTGAGTACCCTCAGCTCTACCCACCCCACCTCCTTTGCTGTAGGCCAGCCTTGTGTGCGCTTACGTCCGCTTGTCCGTTTGCTATTTTGTTGTTGACCGCAATCGATGGCAACGACTTTTACTTTAGTCAGCGCTTGCGCAATGGTTTTTGTTTTTGTTATTGCAATGGAAAAGAACCTTTTTAATGTAGCAGTTCTGGTCGATTCTTTAGCCTTATTTATTTAAGTTGTTGTTTTCATGCGATTTTTCCTTTTTGATTTTTTATTGCGTAATTTGTATTTCGTAAATACTGAGAATTGGTTCAAATTAAGTGCTGCGGTAATATAGTGGACTTCGAATTTAATTTACTCTGTAACTTGTGAAGTAAGATTTCGTAAGCCATATTTCTTTGAAGACAACAGAATGAAGAGAGAAAAATAAAATTGGTCAACAAATATTATAATTATACCTTCACATATTAATCCCTACATCATCCAAAATATAACCGTCATGGTTCCTGTTTTTATCAGTTGTTGATTTTCTTTTTTTAATTTTTTTATTTTTTAACATAATTTTAATCTTTTTTACAAATTTCGTCATCAAATATTATAATTATACATATATATAAATTTAAGTAATCCAAAATATAATCTTTCTGCTTCCTTTTTTTATTACAGTTGGGGGTTATTTTTTTCTTGATAATTTTGGTACTTTTGATTTTTATGATTATTTTTGATATTTTTTTAGTTAATTTATTTTTTTATAGTTTTGAAATTTTTTTCCTTTTTTGTTTGCAACAGCACCAAAAAATAATCAAAATCAAACAAAGTAATCAAGCAATCAAATATAATTAAAAGTAAAATTTAAAAATTACTTTTAATTTTTTTAATTTTTATTTTATTTTTTTTTATATAATTTTTTTTTTTTTTATAAATTTCGTCATCAAATATTATAACTATATATACATATATGTATATCAGTTAGAGTAACCTAAAATATAAACTTTCTGCTTCCTTGTTTTATTAAAGTTGTTGATAATTTTGTTTTTACTATTATTTTTTGGTATTTTTTTAGTTAATTTATTTTTTTATGGTATTGAATTTTATTTTTACTTTTTTGTTTGCTGTACCCCCCCAAAAAAATAATTAAAAGAAAAAAATTAAAAAATTACTTTTGATTTTTTGATATTTATTTATATTTTTTACTTATTTTTATTTTTTCGATTACTTCTGATTATTTTGTATTTTTCTTTTTGTTATATTTTTTATTTCTTTTTTTATTTTTCTTTATTATTTTTAATTTCAATGGTCATCAAGCAGAAAAGTATTCTATTCTTTTTTGATTACTTTTGATTTTTGTAAAAATTTTTTTTTTTTTATTCGTATACCTAAAGAAATAATTTTTGCAAAGAGCAAAAAGTTTTGCTACCAACTTGCGGTCATTGTGACTGTTCTGTTTCAGTTCAAGTTCACTTCTATCTCGTGTTTCTTCATAGTCACTGTTCCTGTCACTATCACAGTTCCCATTATTATCACTGTCGACATCGTAGTTACTGTGCCGGTACGTACATCCGGATATCAGTCAGTTCCTCGTTCGGCTTTAGACATCCATTACCAGTTTAGGCAACTTTAATTTTTATCATCTAAAATCAGTAGAAGGCCCACAGTGCGGCGCCAAATTGAGTGCTTATTAATAATTGTTCTATATGTACTTTGAACTTTCCGACATTCTCAGCGTTAAACATATTCACATTTACATATGCATCGACAACATACTTTGCTGAGGAAGGCTTTGTTTAGCACCTCCACTATATCTCTACACGTCCATACGTGTTTGTGCAATATTTTTGTTCTTGCTATCAACTTCATACCCCAACGATTAGAACGTTTTCAATCATAATTGCGCCGATCAATAAGTATTTGTTATTGATTCGGTCTTGCGATAGAGTTGCAAAAGCTTTGTTATGGCGTATTGAACGTAATTTAATGATTGCAAATATTTTAAAGCAATATCCGCTCTTAATTTTTATTAGATTAGCCAGAACAATGGGAAATTGAGAAATTCAAATATTTAGAGTTAGAGTCGAAACTATTAATAGATTTCGAAATTGCTTAATTTCGTGAGTTTCAGAGAACAATAAAATGTAAAATCGCAGATGAAGTGCAAATTGAAACAGCGTTATTTTGTGTTTTCAAAGATACCCAAATGTAAAAAAAAAATTTAATTGAAAATATTTTCTCAAAATTTTATTTTTTTTTTTTAATTTTTTTTTTATTAAAATTTTTTATTTCATTTCATTTTTCTTTTCATTTTCTTAAATTTTTTTATTATTTTTGAATATTTTACCGCATATCCTAATGTTTGTACGCAACAATAGCAAAAAGTAATAAATCAAAATGAAAAATAAAAAAACAAAAACAAAGGTAAACAAACATTCAAAAAATATTGAGAATTAAAAATAAATATAAAAACTTGAAAAATCGAAAAAAAAATTGTTTTAAAAACTTGGATTTTTTAGATTTTTTTTTTTTGTTTTCATCACTTAGTAAAATACTTTTTGAATTACTTTAAATTATTTTAGCTTATTTTTAATTTTCTCTTTTATCTTTTTTATAAATTTTAATATTTATATTCAAGTTTGTCTGCAACAATGCCAAAAAGTAATAAAAAAATAATAAAAGTAACGAAATGATCAAAAATAATGAAAAATCAAAAAAAAAATGTTTTTTTAAATACAAACGAAATTTTTATTTTTTTCGATTACTTTTGAATTATTTGTTTTTTATTTTTTTTAATTTTTTTTTATTTTATTTTTTTATTGTCTTTTATTTTTTAATTTTTTTATTTTCATTTTCAATGGTAATGAATTAGAAAAATGTTTGATTATTTTGGATTACTTTGAATTTCATTGATTATTTTTGATAATTTTGAATATTTCACGGCATGTTACTATGTTAATCTATAACAATAATAAAAAGTAATCAAAAATTAACTAAGCATCAAAAATCAAATTGAAAAACAAAATTAAAAAAAAAAAAATTTAAAGTTCAAACAAAATTGTATTGTTTTCGATTACTTTCGATTATTTTGGAACTTTTTTATTTTACTTTTGATTATTTTTAACAATTTTTTTTCATTAATTCTTTTTTTTCGTTAAAAATTTAAAATAATGGGTAATAAATCATTTCTCTCCGCCCTCTGTTTCTCATAATGAAGGCAGTACCTTTGTAAATTTTTATATTGAGAATTTTTGCAGTCAACCCTCGAAATCAATTGGTTTAGTAATTATCTAACATAGATTCTTAAATTTTTCACAAAAATTATTTTTTTTTAATATTCTTACTGTAATATGATTTTTTCTTAATTTATCATTAAACCATTCACTTCAGCCTTTTCAATTATTTAATTGTTTACATTTTGTGAATTGCAAAATTTATTAAATTACTTTGCCAAATTCTTCTAACACATTGTTCAACTGAAAAATATATCTTAATTAGTTCAAATTTTTTTCTTTGTAGCAGCTTATACCATTTACCAGCATCTAGATTTAATGAAATTCACTAAACAATTTAAGGTGTTGCCACATGTGCTCAACATATTGTGCCACAAAAGCGCTGCGCACCCAACTGTGCTGCATTGTTTTGAATTAAAAGCGAACTTTTGTACTTTAATCAATGATTTTAGCTTTTAGTTTTACTTAGGCATAACAAAGCAATAGCGCCAAAGGGTCAGTCAGCAACTGGGCACACCAAAAAACATTTGTCCGTCGCTTGACCTTTCCCAACAAACGCGCACACATTATAAAAATTAGGTCAAACTAAAGTGGCTGAAATGAAAAATTGTAATTTAATTTGAAATTAAGCAAATTCATTTTACTTGCAAACATGTTGCTCCATATTTTCAACTGATTAAAGTTGTCGTGGATTTTGAATTGAGTTTTTTTTTACAAACAAACTGCATGTTGTTTGAATTTTTAATTAGTGCAGCCTATTGCAGCTGTGGAAAAAGCTCACTCTCGCATAATTTCCCGCAATGATAGTTTTGGTTTATTTGTTGGTTTTTGTGATTGATTGAGTTGTTGTTGGTATTTATAATCAAGCCATATTTGCGCTAAGGTATGCGCCTATATTGATATGTGAGTTGAGTTTGAAAGTACAGCTTCGTCATCAGTAACTGTTTAAATTGTTAAAATGTGCATTTATGGGCAAAAAATGTATTAAAAGGTTTGTCGTTTAAGTTTTTCGGTTATTTGCGGCTTGCTTTGGGATTTGATAGAAACTACCGAAAATGTGAAAAAAGTAGGTTTCCCAAGTGTTTTAATTGATGATTGTGTTTCTGTGATTTCACATAAAATGCAGTTATTATATTTAGCGAGTTTGTAGCTTAAGTCTTTTGATGGGTGCCGCCGAAATTATGGCGCAGTAAATAGGTTTGTCGCTTAAGTCGTTTGATTTACATTAATATCCTTTGAGATTGAGATGTGATAACATAAATAATAAATAAAGTTTATAGTTCTAGTTATATTGTTTTCTGTATGCATTTTTCAATTTTTTTTATTTTATTTTATTTAATTTAATTTAATTTAATTTAATTTTATTTTATTTTATTTAATTTTATTTAATTTTATTTAATTTTATTTAATTTTATTTAATTTTATTTAATTTTATTTAATTTTATTTAATTTTATTTAATTTTATTTAATTTTATTTAATTTTATTTAATTTAATTTAATTTAATTTAATTTAATTTTACTTTATTTTATTTTATTTTATTTTATTTTATTTTATTTTATTTAATTTAATTTAATTTTATTTAATTTAATTTTATTTTATTTAATTTTATTTAATTTAATTTTATTTTATTTTATTTTATTTTATTTTATTTTATTTTATTTTATTTTATTTTATTTTAATTTATTTTATTTTATTTTATTTTATTTTAATTTATTTTATTTTATTTTTATTTATTTTATTTATTTTTATTTTATTTAATTTTACTTAATTTTATTTTATTTTATTTCATTTTATTTTATTTTATTTTGTTTTATTTTATTTTATTTTATTTTATTTTATTTTAATTTATTTTATTTTATTTTATTTTATTTTATTTTATTTTTATTTATTTTATTTATTTTATTTATTTTTATTTTATTTTATTTCATTTTATTTGAATTTATTTTATTTTATTTTATTTGAATTTATTTTATTTTATGGTTAATTTATTTCATAAATCCAATTTAGTATAACTTCTTAATTCTTAACTCATATTTAAAAACAATATATCAATCAATCAAACTATTGATTTTATTGTAAAAGTTTATATCCACATATAATAATAGCAAGAACAAGAACTACAATCGAACTTTATCTCGCTATACATTCACTTGACCTTATGACAACAATATACATATCTTTGATTATAGCGATTTGTAGCTCTTTTCGCAATGCAAAACAAGAAGTATGTATTTCTGTTTATTGCTTCACTTTGTACGTCCTTCAGCTTTGATCAATGAACTCTTATAAACAACATTCGGGCGTTTCAACAACGTCAACCGCAGGCTTTACAAGCAATTACACATGAACATATGTATATCATTATGATTGGATTTACATATGTATATGTAGAAGTGAATGTAGAATTTTAATCTGGATTGTGTAGTAGTAACTGATTGTTTTGAGAAACAACAGCGCAGTTCGACATTCATATTTCAGCAGATGTCCTGCTTGATTTTATCATAAAGTTTTTAATTATTTTGTTGTTAATGTGGCTCATCACAAGTTTTGTTTGCCTAGGGGTGAACGCATTTATTTTTCGGTTGATCATTTATGACGCTTTTATTTAAATTAAGACAAACATACATAATGTCTCCTTGTATAATCTACAAACACTTACTGCTTGATTAATGAAGAGGAAGTAAATTTAAATTAATATCACTTTAAAAATTATTTTGACAGTTAAACTATGATGAGAGCACACTCAGCAACAAAATGTATGTTTTATATTCATCCAGGAAGTTTGGCTTACTTACTTAAATGGGACTTGGCCTCTCAAGTGTGTTTGTTTGTGTTGAATTTTCGGAAAATCTCCAATATACACCAACTTTATACGCCAAATATATAAAATCAAAAACTATCAGTCGAAAAAGATCTAACCATGCAACAGTAGAACCTACGGTATTAAGCTTTTACTTTACTGTTTTAGCCAATAAAAATAAGTTAGCAAAATAATATAAAAAAAAGTTGTTTACCCCGCATTGAAGTCTTAGCTCTAGATTTGTTGTTATAGCGTAAAATTAAATAAAGCTCACCAATTACGCCAACAACAAAAAAATTATAATTTGCATTGAAGTCCACCATCTGTTTGTAAAAATATATGACCCTTATTGACATTAAAGAATTATTTCAATTATATATATCCATTTTTGTGGTTATTAATCTTTCAAATATAGGAGAACAATTAAATAAAATAATTTTTTTTTGTTAAATTTATTATGGAAGTTATCAATATTAGATTTCTCGCGTGGATTTTTGTATATTTTTCGATTATTTCATTCAATTGCTAGCTTACAGCTTAATTCTTGAGACTCGTATTTTATTGTTTATAGAACGTTATTATACTAGGGTGTCTCATTTTTAACATTCTTACCTTTAAACGAAATAGGTAATTTTTCGAGCTAGTGAGATTATAAAATTCAATTCATTATTTCCATGTCCAAGCGTCAGATAGTTCGAAACAAATTTCTACCAAATTAAAAGCTCCACTTTTTTTTAATTTTTTGCTGTTTTTTAAAGAGTTAGATCTATTAAGTAATGATTACTAACTGTAATGATTACTGATTTGATTAATTTGTTTTTGGAAAAGCCGCATAATGATTCATTATCAAAAGGAAAAATATTATTTTTTATGATGAAGGAATAAAAAATAATTAAAAGTTATCACAAGTATTAAAAAATAAATTGTTTTGAATACTTTTAATTATTTTTTATTATTTTCATCATTTCAAAATTTTTTTTTAATTGTATTTAATTACCTTTGAATTTTTTTAATATTTGTTATTATTTTTTATTTGTTTCCAAAAGTAATTGTTGATTGTTGAAAACTATAAAATTTTAAGAATGCAGGGAATTTAGAAAAAAAAACTAATTAAAAAAATCCAAACCCAAAAAATAACCAAAAGTAATTAAAAACAATAAAATGTTTTTTTTTTGTTTTTGATTGCTTTTATTTTATTTTTTTCCACTGGTAATCAATTAGTGATTGTGGATTTTTAAGAATAATAATATTATATATTTGAAAGAGCTATCCAATCAAAAGAAAACTCAATTCTAATGGAAATCAAACAAGCCTTAGAGGTAAACAAAAAAAATTTCAAATTCCTAATTTTAAAAAATTTGTTCTTTTTCAAAATAGTAAAAAGTTAATGCTCGTCATTAAATTTTGGACTAAAATTATCTTGAATTGTATCTAAGGATATTCTGAACTTTAGCTGAGAACCTTTATTTGACGCAGGTACACTGGAAGAGTTTGGCGACCACTGATGAATGAGGACCCTTTTGGAAACCTTTTTTTTTCATATTTTTACCCCGCAAGGGATTTGAAACTCTTTATGTTACTCAAGCTCATACCCACCCATACCAGCGCGATGGAAGACATTTGTGCTCCAGTAATTTGTATATATACTTACCTGAACAACACGTTTCCGTTATTTAGTTAGTGATACCACTTTACCATCTCATTTTACTTCCGCTACAGGAACAAGACAAAAGCGAAAACAATATCGTTGACAATCATATTTAGCTACCGCGCATGCGCAACTACAAATTTATAACATTAATCCTACCAAACTGAGTGGATTTTCTTGTTTTATTTTTGAGCGCGGCTTTTTTCATAATGAACTACAACCGCACGTATATGGGTATAATATTATAAAAGGCAAAATATGGGCAAATGTAAATATATGTATGTATATGTATATATGTACATAAGTGTTTTAAGCATAATGTAAACCGCAAATCTGTTTACTGATAATGAGTACAATGTAGTATTTAATTGGTTCAGTACGTATATGATTAAAATCATAATTATTTACATAAATATGTATATAAATAAAAATGTGAATTTATTAAAACAAACTTTAGCGCTTTAACTTGGAAATGTTCGAAGAAAACGTCTTTAGCTAATAATCATTCATAGCTTTGTGTGGAATATGGCGTATAATTATCGCAAGCTGCTTTATAAAATATAAATAATTAATAGTGATGTACATACATAGAAACATTCACACTTTATGTAGGAAAATGTTGGGGATTAATTGTTGTTTGGACTTTTGGCTATTTTTGTTTTCTTTTTTTCACATTAATTCGGTTCTAGATCCGGCTCTGTTGGTATGACAATATCAGCAGATGAACACATTTTTAAAAGTACATATATTTAATAAGTGGCTCTGAATAATATTGAATGTCCCAAAACCATATGTTATCTCACTGTTAGTCTTTTTCATTTTATTTTACTTTTTTATATTTTTTTTTTATTTTTTTTATTTTTTTTTTTTCATTTCATTTTATTTAATTTAATTTTATTTTATTTTATTTTATTTTATTTCATTTCATTTCATTTAATTTTATTTTATTTTATTTTATTTTATTTTATTTTATTTTATTTTATTTTATTTTATTTTATTTTATTTTATATTTATTTTATTTTATTTTATTTTATTTTATTTTATTTTATTTTATTTTATTTCGTTTTATTTTATTTTATTTTATTTTATTTTATTTTATTTTATTTTATTTTATTTTATTTTATTTTATTTTATTTTATTTTATTTTATTTTATTTTATTTTATTTCGTTTTATTTTATTTTATTTTATTTTATTTTATTTTATTTTAATTTATTTTATTTTATTTTATTTTATTTTATTTTATTTTATTTTATTTTATTTTATTTTATTTTATTTTATTTTATTTCGTTTTATTTTATTTTATTTTATTTCATTTCATTTCATTTTATTTTATTTCATTTCATTTCATTTTATTTTATTTTATTTTATTTAATTTAATTTTATTTTATTTTATATTTATTTTATTTTATTTTATTTTATTTTATTTTATTTCGTTTTATTTTATTTTATTTTATTTTATTTTATTTTATTTTATTTTATTTTATTTTATTTTATTTTATTTTATTTTATTTTATTTCGTTTTATTTTATTTTATTTTATTTTATTTTATTTTATTTTATTTTATTTTATTTTATTTTATTTTATTTTATTTTATTTTATTTTATTTTATTTTATTTTATTTTATTTTGTTTTATTTTATGTTATATTATATTATATTATATTATATTATATTATATTATATTATTTTATTTTCTTTTCTTTTCTTTTCTTTTCTTTTCTTTTCATTTCTTTTATTTTATTTCAATTTTCACAAATTCAAAAAAAGAGTTATAATAACAACTACTTTTTGTATTCCGTCACAAACAGAATGAATGACTTTATTTGGGACAGCGCGTTGTATGAATGATTGGAGCGTTACTTTTACTGCCCCACTACACAAAACTGATAAGACTATGTACACGACGCAAAAAACCAATACTCACTAACATACCTACACAAGCCTAGAGTACACACTTAAAAATGTGCAAGTCTGACCACTCAGTCACTCACTTGGACAGCAACACTACTTTACTCGTGTGTTAGTTATTTTTTCTTTTTCATAGTCAAAAACCGTTACTTAGCTAAAGTTAGTTACTGCATTAGCTAGTTTCTAACTGTATCAAGCTAGCCAGTCACCAAATGGTGTGTAGCACCATGATGAAGTCAACATTTGTTGGATTTTTAAATTTTCGGCCGACCATGCCCAGCGGTGGGTAATTAATCTCCACCGAAATGGACAAATAGACGCGGTCGTGCTGGAATTGTAACAAACCAAATTGGAAATAGAAAAAAAAAATCAAAAAGGAAAATATTAAAATTTGGAGCAATAAGAAGTGTAACGAAAATGGTTTAGCATGCGCAGGAGTCAGCACGAATTTGCGCTGCCTACAAGACCGAAAAGACATTCATTCATTCATACAACCGACTTGTGGTTGTACTAGCCGTAAACATAAGATTATGCAAATATTGTAATAAGTGGGAATTTTCGTCCTACATTTTGCTACTATTTTCTGTTGCTTATTTGTTTATCAACTGGAAAATTCACAAAAAAAAATTGTTGGCGTTGACTAATATGGCTGGCAGCAAACAAGAGCAATATGTCGACAAGATAAAATCTATTGCAAAAGTAAATGAAAGTGATTGCTTTGGTGCATATGGTTTGTGTATTGAATTTGCCATGTTGGTAGGTACATATGTAAAAGCAGGGCTCCAAGACAACAGGAGCTTCTAACAAATAGTTCTGCTTGGTGGAAAGTTTCCCTTTTTCATAAAATACATTTCTGCAGAAGGAAAAAAAATTTATGAAAATTAATAACTTCACTTTTTTTCTGGTTTGCTAGTTTTTTACATGTTTCGAAAACTAATGTACATATTTAAAAGAAAAAACTTTCGCAACTTAAAAAAACACTATTTTCAAAAAAAAATTATAAAATTTTTCAAAGTTCAATATTCAAAATTGTTTAATATAGTTGAATCGTTAAAATCAGAGCTGATATTAATTTTTTTTTTTTTTTTTTTTTCAAAAATATAATTTTTTCAATTTTCGACAATTTTTTTTTTTTGATTTTTGATTTTTTCAAGATATACAAAAAATTTTAAAACACTGAATTAAAGTTGTCGGGTTGAAGGAAGTTTGGTGAAAAAAAACATGCATCATATTTGTATTTCAATTCATTGTGAGTTATTCCTGAGCACTGATATAACGCGTTACAAAATTTGTGGAATAGAAAGGACGAATTGCGCAAGTTGAAATGGATATTCTTACATAACAATTATGACAATGTCGGTAAATAGGTTGATAATACTAGTTGAAAAAAAATTAAAAATGTGCTTAATATCTCCATATAAAATATGAAATAAATTTTCTCACAGTGTAATGAGCATATTTTTCCAAAAATAAAATGCAAATGACACATTTACAAGAGCTTGTGGTTCTTTAATTTGTCTGACGTTCTGACTCATGCCACCATTACCATGCAAATTTGGCAATTATTTAACATAAAATAACAATAAAACTTTATTCAGTGAATTATCAATTACTTTGTGCCAAATTCTGTAAATTTATCGAATCTTTCTAACCAATAATTAGCATTTAGTTGACTTTATTAGACGAAGTGAGCAATCAACGTTGCACACGTTCATATGGTGGCCATACCTGCAGAATCTCATTTCCTAACAATGCCCAACGTGCTTTTCTGTGTATTGCTCTTGTAGATTAGAATTTTGAGATTTGCATAAACAGGGTGTTTCGGGAGATATAAATTTACCTAAGGTCGAGAGTTTTGTAAGGTGTATTTTTATGAAATTGTGAAAACTGCAGTATTTAAGAAACTAAATTTTTTAACAAAGGCGTACTCAGAGGTTTAAAAAAAAATTAAAATTATGGGAAAAATTTTAATTTCTAATTTATGAAAATTTAAATTTTTTTAAATCGTAAAAGTTAAGGTTCCCCAGCAAAGTGTGGACCAAAATTTTGTTGTACTGATAATGGAACTCGGCCAGGAAATTAAATAAGTTGAAGATACAATTTGTTGACCAAAACTCGAAAATTCATATTTTGTAATCAACAACATTCTGAAAAAAAATCTTTATTTTATCAGAGATACAATACAATAAAATTCAAGTCCAAACTTTAATGCTTGGGGTTTTGCTATTTTGAAATTTTAATTTATTTTAAATTTTTTTGAAAATAGCTTACAAATTATTATACAAACTAAATAACAATTTCTTTTATATGTAGAAAAAAAAAATTTCAAGGAAAAAAAACTTTTCTTAATTAGAGATTAATTAAAAAACTTTTCAGGATTGTAAAAATCGAAAATTTTCTTAGTTAGAAATAATATTAAAATTTTTTTTAATATCGTACGAATTTCCTCTGTTAGATAAAAAATTTAAGATTTTTTAAAACCGTATATGTATTTTCTTAGTTAAAATAAGGTGACAAGTTTTCGAAAACCGTAAAAATCCAAAAATATTGTAGGTTAGAACTAAAAATTAAAATTTTTTCAAAATCGTAAGAATTAAAATTTTTTTCAAATTAAAATTAAAAATGTTTCAAAATCGTAAAAATCAAAAATTTTCCTAGTTAAAAATATAATTAGGAATTTCTAGAAATCGTACAAATCAAAAATTTTCCGAGTTAAAAATAAAATTAAGAATTTCTAGATATCGTAAAAATCAACAATTTTCTTAGTATATATAGAACTAAAAAGTTTTTAAAATCGAAAAAACCAAAAAAAATGTTAATTAGATTAATTTTTTAAATTTATAAAATTTGTTTTGGCCTCTATTACCAAATCATTTTTTTTTGAATGAGATTGTTCTAAAATATTGTAAAAAAAATCTTTTAAAAACATAAAAGAAGAAAAAAAAATGAAATTTATAATTCACATACCTTTTTAAAAATAATTTCTTTGACAGAACTTCGTTTGATAATAGAAGGGGACTCGCCACCAAATTTCATAGAAATCGGAAGGGGCCAAATCCTACCATCTGACAATTTCACATAGAAGGCTGCATACTTTTAGGCACTTGCTATTTTCCATATAAATTCTAAATTCTTACTTGAGCAAAACTTTGTTAGCTAACCATGGCTGGTAAAGAGGAAAGTTTTCAAAAATTTAATTTTTTTTCTGCTTTAGTAAGCACTTTAGTAAGAAGAAGCACGTCTTTTATAGCACCTTGTAAAATAAATTCCAATACTTTTGCCTATTTGACTATTTCAACTTGTTATTACGCAATTGTCATTTATTGATTGACTCGTGGCAAGCAGCCGACCTTACAGCTTTGCTAGAAACAACCAACAACAATTAACTGCCCGAAAAACCTACACCCACATAGCGTTAGGTTTTGTGCGCCAGAATGACTTGTAGGTTGCTTGATTTTTTAATTTTTCTCCAAACCCATTTACGATTCGTAGTCGCAATCAATGTATGCAGGTACTTATTGCTTAGACTGCCTTTGCCTTTGCCTTTGCTTAAGTATTTTACCAAATTTTACACAGATCGTATCTATTGATTTGTGCTAATCAAAATTTTCCTTCCTCCATTCAAAAATTCATTTTGATTTTGCATTCAGTTGCCACAGCTGGTATGCTGGCTGCCCATTCAAATGAAGGCGTTTTAGAGTCGCGTTGATCATTGCAACTAAATTTCAAGTAACTTTTGTTTGTATTTGTATTTGTATTGAAACTTAATCGAAACCAAGCAATTTTTGGGAGTGGTTATTTAAGCAAAAAGATACGCAATCAATGGAGTTAATGGCTGTGTTTAAATTTTTTTTTTTTTTTTTTGGTTACTTTGTGTGTATTGTTAGTACTAGCTTTGCAACACTGAAGCTTTTGTGGCGTTAAGAGGAAAATATCTTAAATCAGTAAGCAATAAAACGTAATTTTTTTAAATACTAAATTTGTTTACTTACCTAGTTATTTATGTGTGTCAAGTCTTATTTGCTTAGCATAATTGTTTAAAATTTGAAAGAGCCACATTTTTGCTTGAATAATTTGAGCTTTTGATTTGTATCTAATGAGGTTCTAATGAGTTGATTTTGCAATGTGTTTCAGTTCGAATTACAGCAACATTCGCTGCAGATTTCCATAACTTGATAAATGACCTGCAGCCACAATTTTTGAATGAGTTTAACTAAGAAAATGTTAAAGTGCTGCGCCTTTAAGGAAAGCCAAAGGTATGAAAGGCGTTGATGGCTCACAAAAGAAGCAATCGAAATGCAGATCTGAATACACGTAAATTGCAAACAGAGAATTCTTTAAATTTTTGTTGGTATTTTTTTGGTGTTTTCCTAACCTTATAATTAAAAGATTCATATATATATATAGTTTTAATTACCGACAGCTGACCGCGGGGAAGCTTCCTGAAATAACAAAATTTTAAAACGCATAGTTGGCCCTTGATGCCCTACTGCTAGCCAAATTGTCAAATCACATCGTCAGAGGATGCCAGATGTTATGCAAAAAAGTAAGATTGGAAAAAGGTGCACTTAAGTGGTAACCCTACCTAGAAATATTTATGCTTCCACACCACTTAAAATATCCTTTCTTTGATACCCATCTTGGCATATCTCTTTTTATATATAATAGGAAAATATTTAAATTAATTGGCAACTTCGTAAAAACATGCTAGTGGCAACATGTGAATAGATTGGCGTGCATCATATTAACTATAATCAAAATAAATGGAAGGTGGTAACCCTAAATGGGTATCCTTCTTCGGAATACTACGCATAATACCTTGTTATCCATATCCATATTAAGAAAACTCAGCAAACTTTTTAAAAATTTTAAATATTTAGCAACCCTATAATAATATCCTCAATGAGAAGACCTCTGGAGAAAGCCGAAGTACAATATATGTATCTTTGAGACTTTTTTGGTAGTCGCGTACAAGGCACTTGGAGTAAACTTCATCCTATTGACTAGAAGAACAAAAATCTCCTCATTCAATCCGCCTTGCGACGAAAAATATATAGAAGAAATATAGTCAATATGTCTGAGATTTCTAAGAGCACGTGTTTCTGACTGTCTGACAGGGGTAAGGAGGATGGGTTAGTCCCTTCTTCTTAAGTTCATATGGGAGAGTTAATAGTTAAAAAAGGACTAAGCGAGCAAATTCGCACAGCGTTAAGAGAAATATTTCAATATGCTGGTGTCGACGTTAATTGCTTGGTGTTAAAAACTGCTCGGTATGTCTTAATTGCCACTTACGAGTATAAATAAATATAACTTTGTTTCCAAGTATGTAAGTTTTTACTTTGTTAGTTAGAATGCGAGCCATAATTCAACGTCAAATTTATTCGCAATTTATTTGCAGTTTTCAGTTATAAATTTAACATTACAAATGACCTAACAATAACAACAATATTCTTTGGCTTAAATAGCACCGCTATTAAAATTCATCACTTGTTGTTATTGTCATTTAATTGCAACAAATATGCTCATTTTACACCCACGCAGGACGGCTAACAAACATTTTTTTGGTATAAAAACGAAAATCGTGACAATTTTTTGTCTTTGATGTGTCCATGTGTGTGTGTGCCCACGTGTGTGTATGTGTGTGTGATCAACTCGATTTGTACATTGTGCCAAATGATTAATTCTCCCTTACGTGGGCATTGAATAGGGACAATTATATAATGTTGATAGCGTTACTTCGCAAAAGGTCCAATGAAGTGAAGTTTGAATATTCAAATTCGGAAAAATGCAGCCAACGAAGCGAACGCGTATGTTTGTATAGTCCAAAAATGGAGCAGCACGAATTGAAGTTGGCATTTTGTGGAAAACTTCCGAAGGCCATTTGATGGTCGGTGCCGTTATGTACATATGTACATATGTACGAGTGTTTGGCCTTTTCGCATATTTGACAATTTTGGTGTCGAAGTAATTTTAAATGCGCGTAGGTGAAACCTTGATGCGGCATGCCACATGCCACGAGTTATAAATAAAATGCTGATAGATGGCTTGTATTCAGTGAAGGAAATTAGAAGAGAGGGGCATATGAGATTTAAAACTATATAATGACTTGATATTTCAATTTTTTTTTTTTCATTTTATGTATTTTATTTGATTAAAATTATTTGAGCTCCAGACATTTTTTATGGAATTTCCTGCGATACTTTACGTGTTGAGGAAAAAAATTACTGATGTTTTTTAAAACAACTCATTATAAATGCATGTTTACAGCTCACGTTATACGATACTTTAATAGTTTAAATACGAGACATGTATTACTATTTCACAATTTTCAAAACCTTTCAAAAACTTCCATTTTACTACATTTTTTACATAATGCGCTAAAACAAGTAACATTTACTTACTAAAAGAGGTTATAAACTAGCGCAAACGTAATGCGCAAACAATATTTTCATAAAGTCCAAGTAAAATACATATTTAATTACAAGTACTAAAAAATAAACTGAACATAAAAAAATTGAGTGGACTGACTAAAACCAAAATTAAATTGATAAAAACTGATTTCTCAGTGAACCAAAAAACAATTGAATTTACCATATCGCGTAACGTTTAAGTACACTACAATAAACTCAACAACTTTTAACAAATTATAATGTTTATTACACTCATTTAAGTTTTATGAGTGAGGATGGTCATTAGTCATTCATATGAGTTTAATACACTGAAAATATACATAAAGACACTTGACATGGTAACGTTTAATGGCAGCTGTAATGAATGTAGGTATGTAGTGTAATGTACCTGCGATGCTAAAAACAAAATTTCGCGAATTTTACCTTCCAAACGGAATTTTGTAGTTGTTGGTGTAACATCATAAAGCTTAGGGCGATGCAACCCAAATGGACAGCGAAAAAATAATATCAAATAAAATAAAATAAAATAAAATAAAATAAAATAAAATAAAATAAAATAAAATAAAATAAAATAAAATAAAATAAAATAAGATAAAATAAAATAAAATAAAATAAAATGAAATAAAATAAAATAAAATAAAATAAAATAAAATAAAATAAAATAAAATAAAATAAAACAAAATAAAATAAAATAAAATAAAATAAAATAAAATAAAATAAAATAAAATAAAATAAAATAAAATAAAATAAAATAATTTAAATTAAAATAAAATAAAATAAAATAAAATAAAATAAAATAAAATAAAATAAAATAAAATAAAATAAAACAAAATAAAATAAAATAAAATAAAATAAAATAAAATAAAATAAAATAAAATAAAATAAAATAAAATAAAATAAAATAAAATAAAATAAAATAAAATAAAATAAAATAAAATAAAATAAAATAAAATACAATAAAATAAAATAAAATAAAATAAAATAAAATAAAATAAAATAAGATAAAATAAAATAAAATAAAATAAAATAAAATAAAATAAAATAAAATAAAATGAAATAAAATAAAATAAAATAAAATAAAATAAAATAAAATAAAATAAAATAAAATAAAGTAAAATAATATAAAATAAAATAAATTGTAATAAAATAAAATGAAATAAAATAAAATAAGATTACATAAAATAAAATAAAATAAAATAAAATAAAATAAAATAAAATAAAATAAAATAAAATAAAATAAAATAAAATAAAATAAAATAAAATAAAATAAAATAAAATAAAATAAAATAAAATAAAATAAAATAAAATAAAATAAAATAAAATAAAATAAAATAAAATAAAATAAAATAAAATAAAATAAAATAAAATAAAATAAAATAAAATAAAATAAAATAAAATAAAATAAAATAAATTGTAATAAGGTAAATGAAATAAAATAAAATAAGATTAAATAAAATAAAATAAAATAAAATAAAATAAGATAAAATAAAATATAATAAAGTAAAATATTCTAAGTGAATGAATATTGTCAGTTTTTGGGAAAAATTGGTAATTGGAGAAAAATTACAAAGTTAAATCAACAGCGATGGATAGGATTACATGTTTCAGAGTTTCCAGGCTCATCATCAGATCCCTTTTCGGATACTGGGATGCGAACCAGTGTCTGCACCAAAGCTGTTAGAAAATTCTGACACTAAACTATGATGTCCTGTGACGTCACGATTCAATCGTCTCCACTTCAATTAATACCCTTTTTGTTTGTTTGTTCTTGCCAACAGTATACTGACAATATTAATTCACTTAGAATTATTGTTAACTGGTCTCGAGCTTACAAAAAACTTAAAAATTTGTAAACAAAATAGACCGCAAACCCCAACAACAAAAAATAAAATAAAATAGCATTTAAATTATTTCGATCTCTGCACCATCTGCTTTACCAGGAGGTAACTTAAAATTATTCCAAATATTTTAATAGCCTTTCTATAATTATCAATCCGTGCGCCATCTAGCGGCTCTTTTTATCAATCTTTATCATTAATTTAGCCATAAAATTTGGCATATCAAAAAAAGTAAATCAGCAAATCAGTTAAAATCAATAACGATAGTTAACAAACGCCAACAACCAATAACAACAAACAATAATTCAATGAATTTACATCTAATTATCAACTGAAAGCGCGAAGTTCATAAAATGTCATTTCGAATGACATAATAACTGATTATTATTTATAAGCAAAGGGTGCTTATAGACAAGAGCGACTTGGTGAATTGTTGTTTTGTATCGCTTGCAGCTAGGTCATGGGATTAGTAAGCATTTTATTGTTGTTTTGAGTTTTAATTTTTTTTTAATTTTTATGTTTTCTTAAACATGCACTTGTGTACTCATACCTACATACATATTATATTAAAAATCATACAATTCATTTACAATATTCACCAAATTGAAACTAAACAATGAAGTATGACTAATCATCTTTGGTGTCGAATATTTGACGACCTAATTTTCATGAAAGCCAAACATACAGACAACTCTTTTGGATTTATTAGTCTTAAACCCGATATATGGATTATGCGAATTTTATTCAAATTTTGTTTTTTTTTTTACAATTAAATGTGTGTGTGTATACCTCTAACAGACGATGCTCGTTGCCTAGCCTGCTATGGTTTTATCTGAATACGATAAATTTAACGCAAATTTGGAATTATTGCGTGTATTCAATCAAATGAACTGTTATGGTCTATTTTAAATTTGCATTACTATAACTTAGTAGGGGCTGACCTTGAGTAGTAAAAATCGATTATTGATGAAAAATTGATTTTTTTCATAAATCGATTCGATCGAAAAATACCTATTCGATATATTAGTAAAATTATATTAAAAATAATTAATTCAAGTGAAATTATTTTAAGATAATATTTATATAAACATAATAAACTAACTATTTTGGTCTTAAAAATTAAAAAGAAATAAATTTTTCCTTAAACCTTCAGTCTAAATAACTTTTAGCCAACATTTTAGTACTATCAAAGTTCACCAAGCGATGTCTACCACAAATAAAATCGATACAAAATTGATAACGAAAAAAGTATCGATTAAAGTAAAAACGATTATTTATACACAACACTACGAATTAGTTGCTGTAACCAGGAGCACAATGGCGAATTCTTAAAAGCGATCTTCACAGCTCGTAAGCTACATTGACACATTAGCTTTTGTCGATATATGCTGCCCTCTCAACATAAATCGAGTCTGAAAGGTCGACCCTTCCACCTTCGAAGCAAGTTTTAAGAGATAAATTCTAAGTTCTTCGGTATTTCAGTCTACAAAGAAGAGTTCTACATTTAATTCTACTTTGCAGAAGACATCTACAGTATTTCCAATTATATTATCATTGTCAGCTTACCTAACATCCTCCCCCTCGTCCTCTTTTGTTCTTGGAACACAAACTATAACATGTTTCAAATCACGCTTGTGTAATATAGTTCAAGTACCTCCCACGACCCAAAACTGTGTCTCTACAGCAACAACAAGAGGAAAAATGGCAGCATCACGTTTTGAATGCGGCGCAAAAATCGCCACAACACGAGGCAAAGGAACGAACAGAAGGAAATCTAAAAAGAACTCTGGTACCCAAGTCTAATAGGTAAAGCAAACGTACGTAGAAACATGACAAAGAGTCTTAATATTTGTGTGGAACTAAAGAAACAACCGCGCCCTACAAGTGGTACCAAAAAAAATTAAAAAGTCTGAATAAGCAAATATTTACAACAAACAAAAACCATATCCAAGTGAGTGTGCGTGTGTGTGTATGAAGTTAGCTTATATGCAAAACAGAGATCAACGCGCCACTAACACCCTACGCCAAACGAGCTAACAATGCACATGACCTAGCAGACAGAGTTGGAGCATAGTCCACATTGCCACAAACTCCAGCTTGAATCAACTTTGGCTGATCCATACAAACAGACACTGGAGTAAACTGGTGCAGCTTGTCTACTTTAAGCCACTCACCCATATAAATATTTAAGCTTTGAACTGTAAAATCCATCGGCCAATGCTGCTTACTTGGCACTTCGTTCCGTTGACGCATTGTTGTGGTGAGCTCAGCGCTTTTAGCCTCAAGTTAGCGCCTAGTACTTCCTCGCCCATTTTATAGAAATTCGTAAGTTGACTGAGAAGGAGAATATTTCAATGCAAAATTCAAAATTCTAATGCAGCAACAATAAAGTCTAGCAGCACATTTGAATGCAACGCTAACAACATGAATATCATATTATAAAATTCATTGTTGTTTTATTCAAAATTTATTGATATTTGTATACCCAGTTGCTGGCATAGAAGCAATGGCAAGCTCATCTAACTATGGTATCGGGCTGCTTGAAATAATTAAAAGCGTTATTGAATGCATCACAATGTAGAAAGGACGAGGGAAATATGAATATAAATAAAGTATGATTAGGTGGCAACCCCTTATTCTAAAAAAAGCGATATGGGTTGCTACACATGCATTCAAAGTTAAGCTGAATAGGACAATTACATAATTTTCAAAATTATAGTGGATATCTAGGAAATAAAAAAAAATTTATTAGGTGGCAACCCACAAATACTTTTTGTTTAAATGCAATATAAAATTACTTTTATTTTCTAGCAATATTTTAATTTTAATGGCAACATCCCCAGTGGCAACACCACGTCAAAAGAGTTTGACATTTATTTTCCCTAAATACGAAAATAAATAAAATATTGTGAGGACTTTCTGCTGAAAAACGACATCAAATAGCGTTTTCTCATAAATCATTTATATAAAAAAAAATAGGTGGCAGCGTGGTAAAAAACCTCTTCAATGTGACCATCTAGATAGAAGATGTTGGACTTGAGTACTTGTACATCCAGCAACTGGCTATAAAATATTCAAACAAACCCACACTTCAACTCTTCTCTTCCATTTTTTGGTATTGTTATTTTATGTTGTTGTTGTTACATGTATAGCAACGTATTTAATATGCAATTTCAACACAGGTTGTCCTACTTTTTTTACTTTATTGCCATGTCGAGTTGGTGCCACCAGCCTAAAACGTGTCCATACATACAAACAAACACTCGCACTTCAGCGTAGCTATCCATGAATCAAGCGATCGAGCAACGTCTGCTACAATGGAGGCTGGTTTGTTGTCGTGTGGCTGGCTCCAGCTTACCACCAACAACTGACTGATCTGGTGCTGATCGCTCGTTCGATGTCTGTGGCAGATCTATTTTTTTGGCCAACATAAACAAAAACGTTTAAAGGCATGTTGACGCTTGGGCGCCCAAAAATGCTGACACTACTGCTGTTGTTGTTGCTATTATTATTTCTTTTTTTTTATTTGTTGTTATTTGCTATTGCTGTTGGGGTCACATTGTTATCGTATGACTAAGCAAATTATGCGCTTGCGGCATGTCCCTTTGCAGTCATTGCTTTTAGGGTTACAATTGTTGTAGCTGTTTTTTTTTTAATTTTTTTTTTTTGTCAGCGCATTTGTTATTATTTGCTAATTCTTATGTAGCTCTAATTTTTTTGATCTGTAAATGTACAACAAAAATATTGCAGAGCTGTCTTTGGCCATTTGAACAGTTGCCACTCTGCTGCCAGTTTGCTATGAATTATGTATTTGTTCGGCATTAAATTGGTGGAAAATCGTTTGTATTGTCATATTTGGCACGCCGTGAAAAATTTTTCATAAACAATTCTCAAAAAAACACTCAATTGATCAGCCGCGCACTTGACAGTTGTTGGTGCATACAAATTTCAGAATAAATATTTTGGCCCTTCATTGGTATTGGTATTTAGGTGAAGTGAATAGGGAATTGTGGGTAGTGAAATCTGAGGCGCTTCTATTGGCACAATGTTGTAAATAAATTATTGAAAATTTCGTTATCAAAGCATGTATGTACATAGTTCGATCTTTTTTGTTATCGTTAAAATTATGCAAAAAGATATAGTATTGGTATTATTGAATATACATATTATGGTTATGGTTATGGTAGTGGTTGTGGTTTTGGTTATGGTTACAGTTATGGTTACGGTTATGGTTATAGTTATGGTTACGGTTAAGGTTATGATTATGCTTTCGGTTGAGGTTAGGGTTAAGTTTAAGGATATGGTTACGGTTATATTTAAGGCTACTTTCATGGTTTTGGACCCGGATATGGTTACGGTTATGCGTATCTTTATGGTTTTGGTTATAGTTAAGGTTAAAGTAAAAGTTACGGTTATGGTTATGGATAAGGTTAACTGTGTTTTCAATTACGTTATCATTTATGGTTACGGTTAAGTTTTTGTTTCTGTTACGGTTTTGTTTTGTACGGGAACACGAGTTGGGTTTGTGTGGAGACAAAAAATGTTGGGGAATCTTTGATGGTGCACTTTAGATATAACACTTATCTAAATGGAGTGGGATATAAAACTGCGGATTCAAAAATTTTCAAGAAAAAAATACTTTGATGCACAATGGTTGTGTATGTTATTTGCAACTTAGATAAAGTCATTCAAAAATTGTATATCCATATCAATTCCATCAATTCAAAGAATAACATTTACATGTGGGCTAAGTGCTTGTACTAACAAAGGAAGCATACAATTTACTAAAAGCAGAATAAGTACTCAACCTACAAATCTTTATGGAATTGAATAATTTTGATTGCATACATTTAGGCTTGCATGCAAAACTAAGCTCATATACATACAAACAAATGCACATGTAAGAGAACAAAACGAAATAACAACTGAGTAGACAAAGTAACATAAAATAAGAAAAACAAAAACAATAACCGAAGGCGAAAAGCACAAAGTGGGCAAAAACAAAGCAATAAAAAAAGCACAACAACATTTGACAGTGACAGCGAATGAGGCCAATAAAAGTGGAAAAACAACGAAGCACACAGGCACAAGCGAATACACCAACAGCAGCAACGCAAACTTTAGTGGGTACGTAAATATGTATGTATATGAGTTTGTTTGTTTGTAGATATGTATATTTGTACATATATGTATATGTATTTGTATGTATGTAAAATCAATTGCATATAAACGAACTGAGCGCGCTGAGCAACAACTGAAACGAATGAATGGCGAGCGTAAAAGTTGTTGAATGTATTTGAACAATGCGTGTGGCGAGGGGGCAGGCAGCTAGTGCTGTGATAGTGGGTTGAAATTGAAAATATTTACATAATAAAGTTACACTAAGACAAAATGAGACAATTTTTCAAATGTCAGTAAAATGTTAAACTTTTTTTTAGTTTTCTGGTGTTGACAAAAGATTTTTAAAGTTTTGTTTTTAAATAAATGTTCAGTGATAAAAGTTTATTAATTTTGTGTTTAACGAATTAAAATCGATTACAAAGTAAAAGAAAATAAAAAAAAACCAAATTCAGAAATTCATACGCATGAGATAATTTTAGAACATCTTTAGATATGTATGTACATATATCAGCGGTATAATACACAAAAATTTGAGTGAAAATTTAATATCGATCTTTAATTTTCTTAACCTTGAAAAATCGCTAATTTTCTGATATTAGAAACTTAACTCTTTTTTTTTCAAACTACATATATACATACATATGTACATATATGTGCATATGCTTTCCCCTAAGTAGCCTGTTAGAAAATCTAAAATTTATTTTTTTTAGCTCCAAACTTAAAAATTGAAATTTTTGAATTTGCATAGCTTAAAAAAAAAATGTTTACTGTAATAGCGTTCTTAAATTTATTCGATTTTGAAAAGTTGCGAATTTTCTGAAATAAGATATTTAAAAAGTTTTTTTTACACCTCCTTTGAAAGTGCCAATTTTTTTTAACTACAGTAGTTTCCGAAATAATGAAAAAATTTACTTTAAAAAACAAAAAAATGAAATTTAGAATTTGCATAACTTTTGAAAAAAAAAATTGGTGTTCATTCAAATCAGCAGGGGTCGATACCAACTCACTGACGGTTTGCCATGGAAACACCCAACAAATAATTTTTATGAAATTCTTCCACGATTGTTTCATTTGAAATGTAAACCACTGTACATACATACATACATGCATACGTACAAATGTATGTATGTATACATTGTTATCTACATACATATGTACATCACGTTAGGCATTCCAAAAAGCATTTCCAACCGATGCGTATACGACGCGACATAACTTCATAGAAGAGGCCCACACACACATACAAACACATTACCCAGAATATCTTCCCACAAAATGCTGTGACACGCACACTGAAAGCAGGAAGGGATAAATGCAAAAAGGTTGCAATATAAAATTTAAGTTTAAAAGGGAAGCAATCAACTCATAAGAGCTTGTCAAACAAAGGGTTGGGTGTGGTAGGTCCAGGCGCGGGCATAAACTGTCATACCTGACTGGTTGCTCTCGGATAAATTTAAACTTCTTCTATTTGTAAGTAAATTGGGATAGTCATTGTAGGTAACGACGCAGCAGTCTTTATCTACTCAGCTGACTGACTATAAGCTAGTATGTATGTACACTCATACATACATACGTACCCAACAAAAAGTTTTATGACAGGTATGTATGTATGTATGTATATAGTATACGTAAGCGTGCACGTGGTTTTTTTGATATTTGCGAGGGTGAACTATCGCTTAACAAAAAAAGGCTGCGAAACCGCAATGTTATATAAAAATATGTAAATATAAAGATTTTATGACACAAACATACAGTGCATATACATATGTATGTATGTATACATTTATAAGGGTGTTCCTTAAATGCAATAAAATGAAATAAAATAAAATAAAATAAAATAAAATAAAATAAAATAAAATAAAATAAAATAAAATAAAATAAAATAAAATAAAATAAAATAAAATAAAACAAAATAAAATAAAATAAAATAAAATAAAATAAAATAAAATAAAATAAAATAAAATAAAATAAAATAAAATAAAATAAAATAAAATAAAATAAAATAAAATAAAATAAAATAAAATAAAATAAAATAAAAAAATAAAATAAAATAAAATAAAATAATTTAAAATAAAATAATAAAAAAAAATTAAATAAAATAAATTAAATTAAATTAAATTAAATTAAAATAAAATAATATAAAATAAAACAAAATAAAATAAAATAAAAAGCTTCTGTGTGAATATTCTTAGGGCACACTTTCTGCGATCAGGATAATAAATCAAATATGATCTATTACACCGTGGTGTTACCGCTTATAGGTGAGAGCCAGAAGAACTCGAGCATTAAATTTTTTTAACATTAGGCTGTTTAAAACTTTTTTTAACACTCACCAGTTGAACCTTAAGAGAAATTGAAAAAGTAGGTGGAAGGAAAAGGTGTAGAAAAAGGAAATTTAAACCCAAAAGCACAGGAAAAAAAAGTAACGAAAAAGAGTGAACGGATATTTAACATCATTTCCCACAATTTTCCAAAAAACTAATTACTTGATTCTTTTCTATTACGCTTGTGAATAGCGATTTCCCTGTATTTGTACCTGAAAATTTGTTTGAGAGAGTGCTTTTTTTTGGTTTCAATGTATTTGAATATTTGCATGCAAAATAGTTTGCGCACAGTGAAGCAACAAGAAAAGCAACAAACACAACAACAACCATACAAAGCAATGAAACATTTGCAAATATGAAAACGAAAATAAATTTACAGACGGCAAATGTGAAGGCTATCGCTACAAACTCGCGCAGCAAAACACAATGAATTAAATATATGTATGTATGTTCATGCGGCTAGTACCTATGTATGTTTTTGCTTTTGCTTGTAAACGTATGTATGTATGTACGACTACATATACATATATATTTACAAATATGAATTTGAAATAAGCTAAGCACAGTTGCAACTATCAAAATACTAACTCAGCCGCTTGACTTAATACATGAATGAATAAAAGTATGCAAACAGTTATGAATTAGTAATCTCTACACATTAGGGTGGTGACCATAAGTGACACTATAAAGCTTATTTTAAATCAAAAGCTGTTATCGTTCTTTCTTTTCTTCCTGACTAATTGGATCGTGAAAACCAGTGTTCGAACACATTCACTCTCGTTCGTTCATATTCGCGAACTGAAGCATTAAAACTAAAATGTACTCCTACACTCGTAAAGTCACGAAATGATCACAAAAATTATTCGAAAACATTTGAAAATGGCTCCAAATAGTCAAGTTATTTATTAAAAAATAATCCCGTAAAACTTCTAATATTATACTGAAAGAAATGCCGAGATCCCGAAAAATTTCAAAATTGTCCCGATATGGTGCCGAACACATTACCAAATAATCCTTAAGTGATTCCGAAAACTATCCCGAAAACAGCACTCAAAAAGGTCCCAAAATATATCAAAAAGTCCCAAAATTGTGCCAGAAATATCACGAAATCATCACGAACAACTTTCCAAATAAAACTAAGAAATCCCAAAAGCCCGTTTCTAGTTTACATTCACAAATGCATTCGTGAATGATTCCACGCAATACACACATTCATTTTTGAAGATGAACACCAAGAAGAACATTCTTACCTTTATTCGCGAACTCGAGCGATGGTGACACCTTTACGCGCTCTTGTGAATTCTTTCATTTCCTCGTTCACGTACAAAAGCATAAAAGAACGTACTTGAATATTCATAAATGAATAATTCCGAACCATAAGCTGTTACGATTGGCAATTATAGCATAGGTAAAGAGATGTAAAATTTCTCTGCTTCCTCCCCTCTTACTCTTTTATGAAAATTTAAGGGCATCTTGCATCTAGAGTTCCTCAAATATATGACTTTTTTTGGGAACGTTCACTTTCAACGCCTAAAATTAGGCTACAGAAATTACTATGGACTTACCCCAACAAAGTTTAGCGGGTATATTTGGGGTCAATTGCAGCCTAAGGTCGATGAAAGGCACTGATTGGGAACCAATCAATCAGAGATCAGTCGCACGATTTTTGCAGTATTTCAAACAGGTATCAAAAATTCAGTTTTTTAACGCTTCCCATTCTTGTATAAATTTTAAAAAAATTTCAAATATTCTTAATTTAAGAAAAATTTTTTTTTTGCTTTTTTCAGAATATCACTTTGAGTGATATTTATATTTAAAAAAATTATCAGAAGATGGCTTTAGAAAAAATTGTTAAAAATGTAACAATACTTTAATTCTCTGTTTAAAAATATTTTCGTAAAGCATCCTTTTCAAATTTTCATTCAATTTTGATTGCAATCAATATTTACAGCAAATCTTTTTATAACTCTCCTATACAACAACAGAGCAAAGTAGGCATACAAAAAACTTACAATGAAACTGGAAAAGAGTTCATAAATGCCACGTTAAAAATTTTCACGCACCAAATCGTGCAGCAAAACAATACAAATTTACATTTCCATACATAAACCTCAAGGCATATGTGTGTGTGTGTGTATAAAAACACACACAAACATTTGTAGGCATAAAATGTCCATTCGTATAACACCCACACATAAACAAGTCGTGACACATGCACACATACAATCACAAATTCTTTACACAAATATTTATCTCTGCGTAAAAATGAATTCGCCGCAAATAAAGTAAATCTCTGTATTGGTGAGATTGCATACATATATTGATAGGCAAAAATGTGTGAGTGTAGTTGTGTAATGATTGAGTAAAAAACGCACAAAATTTATTTATGCACGCACACAATCATTTGGAAAAAAATGCAACTCATTTTTTATATTTTTCTTTAAGCTATTAACCAAGCGGGTTCACATATGTATGTACATACATACATACATACTTGCAGATATGCATCCACTGGCACTTAAGGGTTTAATAGACGAATTTCCAAGTAAAAAATGCATACACACTTCCGTTCGATTGTACTTGCATTCAACAACCATACCGTTTTTTGTTAGTATTCAAGCGTTTTATGGTTACCTTCTTGTATGTGTGTATGTTTATCAAAAACTATGGGCACTTCATTCAGCGTCCCATGGCTTTATATGTGCGTGGAGAGGTATCTAGAAGAAACAAAGCTTTTTCCTAATTGCAATTTTCACGAATCTTAGTCAATATTTCTAATTTTCTAACTTCATATTGGTTTCTCAAATCCACTAAAGCAGAGCCGAAGTCACAACATAAGAATGGATTAAATAGTTTCTATACTTTTGTACCTTCTATCAGGAGGCATACTTCAAGGCGTGCAGAAGCAATCAATGTTCCAGTTGCGGATCTTTGCGAATATATAAAACTGGGTATTCCTGATGCTTAAATCGGCTTCTTTTGGGAGAGGTAACTTATTCAATGATTTTGATTTTATTTTGTTTAATTTTTTTAATTTTGTTTTATTTTATTTTATTTTATTTTATTTTATTATATTTTATTTTATTATATTTTATTTTATATTATTTTATTTTATTTTATTTTATTTTATTTTATTTTATTTTATTTTATTTTATTTTATTTTATTTTATTTTATTTTATTTTATTTTATATTATTTTATTTTATTTTATTTCATTTTATTTTATTTCATTTTATTTTATTTTATTTTATTTTATTTTATTTTATTTTATTTTTATTTTATTTTATTTTATTTTATTTTATTTTATTTTATTTTATTTTATTTTATTTACATTTATTTTATTTTATTTTATTTTATTTTGTTCTATTTTATTTTATTTTATTTTGTTCTATTTCATTTTATTTTATTTTATTTTATTTTATTTTATTTTATTTTATTTTATTTTATTTTAATTTATTTTATATCAGTTTAAGTTTTTGTAGATAATCGTTCACGCACTCGATCAGCTCATATTAACAAGGTTATGATACCCTATTTGATACTCACGACTAGTCATCTCAATATAATTCGCTAGCTAGTAGTATTTGGGGATCATCACACTAGCTGTGAGGAACTTTACAACTATTTTGTTGTTTTTACCACAGGCTATGTTTGTATGTGTATACTCTCAACAAATAACAACAGAAGCCAGTTTGAGCTGCAGTTGTATGTATTCATATAGACATGTAAAGCGGTTAACATCCCAGTTTGCACCTTATATTGGGCTTATTTTCTTTAATCGCAGGATTCTAACGCGGAGAAGAAAGATCATATTCTGATGTGTGGTTCCGAATAATTAATTTTACAGATGGGATAATCCTGTGAGCGTTAGAGAGAAAAATGAATACTCTTTCGGCTATGCGAACTGCGCTAAATATAATAATGAACTTATCGAGTTTTGATATTCATGCTGATGCTTTTTTATGTGTACCAAGTGGGCTCGGTATTGGCTTAGACTCATCATCAGGACCACTGGATGATGTGGGTGGGGCTCAATTGAGATTTTTCTCACGGAAAATTGCTGAAGGAATTTTTGATAGCATTTTGAAAGTTGTTAAGGTGTCAAATGTGACCAATCCCTAACACCTCAAGAAAAGAAGAGGAAGAGGGGAGACGTATTTCTGGAAGGAACAACGTCTGCCGGATTCTATATTAGCATTAAAATCTTCTTTTAACAAGCCTTATACTTTTAATTGATTTTTTTTTATTTCTAATCTCTTATAGCCGCTTACACAATTTTTTGCTGGGATGCTATCACAATCTCCACACCTAATGGACTTTGTACGAAGCACCATCACATCCAAAATGAGATCGTACATACATGAGCACATATACAAATATACATACATACATACATACATACAATGCTTGTTGCATTTCAAGTTCCATTATCCCCAACTGGCAAAACCGGAACCAGATCGTTTACTGACATATGTATGTGTGTATGTATGTATGTGTGGCGATGGGTGCACGATCTGGCAATGAAGCAAAAAGCAAATACCAAAAATGTCCCAAACTTTGTAAGGCGAGCTTAGCCAAAGGAGACTTAGAGGCATACTTGGACAGAAGTAAGGTTATAGATAGTTCTGTATGTATATATATGTACGTTTGTACGAACATATGTACATATGTATGTAAATAAACTCATACATACATACATACCCAATAAAACCCACGATTCGAGTATTGCAATCTGAATAACAAACGTATTTTTGCATTTCAGTCAACACAAAAATCAAGCAACAAATCCAATCGAAATCAAAAGCAATATGCACACAACTATAGAATTGGTAAAAGAACAGAGAAAAAAAAAAGTCATTTGAAAATGCAACGAAATGAATTCGAAAATAAAACTCGAAATCAACCAGTCAACTGGGCAAATAAACAGCCATAGAACAAAAGCAGTCCAAAACAGACAGAGCAGGCCAAGTAAAATCAAACACACAGACACTCATACAAACATACAAATGAACAAAATACACGCATAAATAAATATGTATATATGTATGTATGTATGTATGTAGAAATACGAAAGCGGTAGAACGAAAAAACACACGAACTACAATATGTTTGTATGTATGTATGTATGTATGTACATTTGTTTGTAGGCAGACAACGGACTGGTGCTAAAGTGGGCGTTGAGAGGCATACAAATGCCAGCAGCAGCGATGAGGCGTCGTTGTGTGGTGTGCGCGCTTGTGGAGAGCAAATTGTGAGTGAGCTGAAATTTTTTTTTTTTTTTTTTTGTTTAACACATACACACATACATGCATATCTAAAAACATGATTTCACAGCTAGGCCACGGACGTGGGGGTTCTTGGGGTCTAAAGTACATTAATTGCGGTATCGGTAATTTTCGCTTCTTTGAGTTTTAGAACATACCCTGTAGTAGAATTGGAAGCCAGTCTCCAAAAGAGACAATCTTCAGCTATCCAGTTCGTCCATAGCGGTTACAAAAGTGATAGTTAAAAGACAATATGAAGTATCGAATACCGATAATCACTAATCCACAAGCCAAGCTACTCCCAAACTATACAAAATAAAACCACTTCAGAACTAGCCAAACTATCTTAGGACTATCCGAATGAGAATCGGTTCAGAGCGGAACAATTTCCACCGCCAAAGAAAACGCCATGTTAAAGTCAACAATTGAGAGCATTGTTTAGGGATTGAGCTGGGACTAGTGGTGTCTCCAAATGGTATAGCTCAGGAATAGTTCTGAGCTGGTACAACTTTCTGCAGAGTTAAAAAAGAGACTTAGTCCGATTTGAATCAATGTATCTGCGAACCCAGTTGATCTATGGAGTTTAATCAAATCGCTTATTGCAGCACTCATTGCACATTTTGTTTTATACCAATATTGTACTAAAGCATTTTGGGTCCCAGGGATCGAAAATAAATTTTTCTTATTTAGATATTTAGTAATACAGCGATGGAAATTGCATTCAATTCCATTTAGCACCAATTCCATGTGAGCATAAAAAGTGAGTTTGGCGCCTAAAAGTATGCTATTGCCGACTCTCGCGACACCTACGCTATTATTTAGAGCTTCAATTTGAAATCAGCTGTACTTTACGTGATGCCAGACCAATGCAAAATAATGGAAATATTTGTATCGAGCTTTCCATCGGGTTAAAAAAATATTGGTCGACAATAAAATTGGAAATTTTTCCTAGACAATAAATAGCTTTTGAAAAGAAAGTTTGAAAAAATTGGTTTGCCACCAGCTTTTTATCCCATAAAATTTAATCTTTTTTCAATATTGATTTTTCTTTTTTTGGCAAATTTACGATATAAAAAAAAATTTCACTTTCAAACATACATAATTTTGAAAAAGTAAAAAAAAAATTTCAGTACAGTCTAATGTACATACATATCTATGTGTAATATCAATAAAATAAAATTTTCAATTTCAATCAAATAGAATTTGAAAAAAATGTCAGCTCAGCTTAAGATATGCATGTACATACATAAAAGGGTAAAAAATTAATTTTTTTCAATAGTTATGAAAATTCAAAACTCCAAAATTTTCCGATTCAAATAGTTAATTTCTTCAATATTACAGAAATTTTGGTATTTTGGTTTATTTCAAAACAAACCTTTGGAACTTTCGAAGTATGTATAAAAAATATTATGAAAAAAATTTATAGAATTTTTAAAATTATATACATAATTTGGAATTTTTTGAAAATAAAAGCTCAGCCTTTAATATTGAACGAAATTTTTGTTTTTATTAATTCTCTGATATATGTACATATCTAAAGATTTGATGACATTTTTAGATAAAATTATTTTAATTCTAGTATTAAAAATTTTCGATATGGTAAAAATTAAAGCTTTATTTAAATTTTGAACTAAAACATTTTTTGTCCTCAAATTTTAAAAAATATGATTTTTTAAAAATATTAGAAAGTTAAAAATTTTTCAACTTGGTAAAAATAAAATTTCGTAATTAAGTTATGGACAAAATTTTTTTTCTTGAAATTTTGAAAAATAATTAAAGTTCGTATATAAAGTTTAGATTAAAATTTGTTTTCTGCTGAAATTTTCAAAAGTGTGAACAATTTTTTTTTTTATCTTTTAAATTTTTTTAAAAACTTTCTTGCTTTCCAGCTGAGTTAAAATAGTTAAATTACTCAAGTTTAATTAATGAGAAGTTGTCCTTTTGCTATTGCACTGTAAAAAAAAAGTCCGTCCGCAAAGTTGAGTTATTTCGTATAGCTACATACATAATTCAACTCGACGAGAAAAAAAATTTCAAGACAAATGTTTGTCTTAAAATCAAAAGATCTCATTTTTATAAAACAAAAACCCCGTCTGAAAATTTCCAGTCCAAAAGAATTAGGTCCAAAATTTAATGGGAATTTTAATTCTTACAATTTTGAAAAGTTCTTAATATTTGAAATAAAATTTTTTTTTTTCAAAATATTTATTTTTCTTTTCAAAAACTTTTTTTATTTGTTCTATTTTAAAATGCGCAAGTTTTTTTCTTTTTCTTCTTAAATAAAGTAGTATACACTTTTATTCCACCGTTTTCATAATCCAAATAAAGAAATCGAATTGATGTATCCAATATTTTTTTAAAAAGTTTGTAAACAAAAACCCCCTTGAAAATTTTTTCGCAGCGCACCTGATCTATAGACAGTTAACTGTTGTACAAACGCACATCTACACATAAATACATGCAAACGCAATTAAAATAACGCTTACGAGTTTAGCTGTGTGAGTGAGTGAGTGTTTCATGCAGAGCCGCAAAAACGAAAATGTTGACTACAAATAGGTGTGTTGCCAACGCAACGAAAAGTGGAATGGGGTGCAAAAACATAAAAACACAATAACAACCAACAATGTACATAGATATGTTGACTAAATGGAGACACGGCACGGCGAGCAAGTAAAATTTTGTAAGCACATCACACATACCAATTTGAATACGAGAATTCTCGTTAATGATTATTTTCCAAAATGGTTTCAGGTCTAGCTAATGGCACTGTGCCGGATGACGATAAGTGTAGTGGTAGTAGTGTTGAAAAACAAAAATTTATATGATTCACATTTACATACACACATACTTATGTATATATACATGCATACATATGCAAGTACGTCATCTTGGCATAAGTTAAATTTTTGACTTTTAATTAAATTAATAAATAGAACGTAGAACGTTGAAGGCGCTTTAAAAGCAAATAAAGAAATATAAAATCTGTCAACACTTGTATTTACTTTGCATTTGATTATTGCATATGTATTAGTGATTTTAAAAAAATTTCTATTTTTATGCGCACACACACAAATGTAGTCTCACATGCACCCTGCCAACCATGATCGGATAAAAATCTGGATAATCATTGAGTCGCGTTTACCAAAAAAGAGGATAAAAAAGTGGGTAATTTTGTTCAGAGAGGTTCACTTTTTACCCATGTTGAAAAGATTTTTGCGTGTAAGTGTGAGGCATACTTTTAGGCACTTGTCGTTTTCCATACAAATTCTAAAAATATGCGTTGGTGTTAGTAAAAATTTGTGAATTTTTGGAATCAGAGTTTCACCATGGTTAGCCATGGTTGGTAGGGCATACATTTACACACACACACACATACATACATATTTGATGGCGAAAACTTTCTGAAATGAACGGGCGAATGCAACTCACACATTTGTACATTGATTTGTTGATTTTATTCACCAATACTAATGTAATAAGCAACTGAAAATATGGTACAGTGGGTCGTCGTTAATAAATACTGACAAAAATGTCTTCAATTTGAAAGGATCACTACTTAGGAGCAACCATGTTTCACACCCGCCTCTGTACAATAAAAAAGGTGGAGTAAAATTCGCAATGAAAGCTGGATGTTGAAAAGTTGCAATGCGCAACAGACCGACAATGATTTCGTAGATCGTATCTCACCACCTACACTCTGAGACCACAAGTCAACCCAGTGAAATGCGTGAGCAGTAAGGAGAGAAAAACAGGAAAGAGTGAATGAGAGGAGCTTGAAGAAATCGAGTAAGAGCCCAGAGAAGCTGTCCATCATGATCCCACACGGAGAGAAATATCAGCAAGAATATTTTAAAAATTAATGAAAAACTATGAAATTTTACAGAAATATTCGAAAAAGTATTAAATTATAATAAACATTACTGTAAAATATTAAAAAGGTTTGAACGTTTATTAAAAATTGAAGAATAGAATAGGAAATTCTATAGTCTTTAATTTTTAATACACCGAAATATTAAAATGTGATATATTCTAATACTTTTTCTTCACCAACTACTAAGTTTTACTAATTTTTGTTCACTTTTAAAAAATTCTTCTTTAAAACTTAAAATAATTTGCATACCAATCATTCAATAAATCATTATTTTAGTTTTTAAGAAGAATAAACGAAAAATCATTATGACCATAGTAATATTTGCTATGTGTGTTAGAAGGTATGAAGAATGGTCATTAAATTTTAGATAGCTTACACTAATAATCAGATGCGTCTACCAAAAATTATAATAATTTGTTTAAATTTTAGATACGTACTTTATGTTGTGTCTTTCAAATTCCAATTTCTACTATGCCGTTCTTGAAAAAATATAAAATTAAATAACAAAAATTATTAAATTTTGGAGTTGGACCAACTTTAAAGTGCTGCGTAGTAAAAATTAAAGAAATTTTTCTCAGCGTGCACAGTCGAAGTCGACTAAAGAAGGTCATAACAAAGCGAATTATATTTGCCTTAATTCGCTTCGGATATTTCTTTTTTAGTTTAAAATTTCCAAGTAACAGAGAATTTTGAATTGAATTGAATTAGACAGCGATTGTTAACGAAACTTATGGTTCAGTTATGCTTGCATAGCAGGGCATAGCATAGCAATACACAGCACGTAAAAGAAAATGTTGATTATACTTCGCACAACGCACAGCCCCTCAAAATCAGATATTCGCGAAACATACAGAATTTCATGAGCTCGCACACATTCTTTCAGCTTTTCTTCTTCCCTTACAGCGCTTTTATTTGTTTTTTACTAAAATTTATAAGAATAATAAGCAAAAGCTTTGACAATAGGTATGTTAAGCTACATAGAGATCAAAATTCAACAGACTTCTATGCCATGCTCTGGGTTGCCATGCGTTGTATAATCGAATACATGTAAAACCCATTTAACAGATATCGAAAATGACAGATCCCATGCAATGTATTGCCATGCTATGCAAGCATAACTGAGCCATTACATTAGAACATATGAGTAGTGGCTTCTTCTGTCAAAATAAAAAAAAATCAATGTAATCTGACAGGAGAAGCCGCAAAAGCAAAAACAAAACACATGATATTTGTGTGTGTATACAGCGACGAATTCGCCGTGATATCACCAAGTATAAATTCGCCTTCAATAAAAGCAAAGTAAGTCGATTTTTGATTTGCTTTCGGTTTTGACACTTATTTGCAACAGTTTTAATAACACAGTATAAGCTCAATAATTTGAACGATTTTGTTTTTAAGATAATTATATTTTCTGAAAAATTCTAGTTTCTTAGAGTTTTATTTTTATATACATCCATATCGGCATTAATATATTCCAAGAGCTGATTGCAATTTCTGGAGATTCTAGTTATTGAAGCTTTTAATATTTGAGCGTCGACTGTTACATTAATTTGACACTGTTTGAGTAGTTCCATGTCAAATCGTTCGATATTTGAAATATATCCCTTCCGATTGCTTGGTGCTTACTTTTCTTTTATTATAAAGCTCTAAGTTCTTCCAAATAAATAAAGTAATGCAATTTTTTTGCTTTTTTTTATAACAAAAAAAACTATTAATTTCCTAGTCGGGTTCAATTAGTTAAACACAAAATGACTCGATTTTGATAACTGAATCCTAGTGGAATGGAAAAAATATTTTACAATTTTTTTTCTTAAATTCCACTGTCGCAAAAAAATATCACTGATCAGAATTTAAAATTTGGGTTGAACAAACTTTTTCACGATCGCGGAATGTAAAAACAAAAATTTTAAAAAAAATTCAATTATCAGAGCATTCTTTTTTTCCCAAAAATTACTTAATTTGATAACTAAATTTTTTTTTTTACTCGTGGAATGTAATGGTAAAAATTAACAACAAAAAATGTTTAAATTTGCTGAAATTTTGTGTTTGACTTATAGAACTCGACTAGAAATAAAAAAAAAAATTGTTTGTCCAAAATTTGAAGATTAAAATTTTGAAAAAAAAAAATAATAATTTTAAAATTTATAGTTTTCTAAAATAAGAAATGTGTTTTTAACTAATAGAAATTCACTAGAAATTTAAAAAAAAAAATTTCGCGCAAAATTCATAAACCCACATCTTAAAAGAAAATGTTTTAAAACTCAAAATTTTCGAAAACTAGAAATTGAAACATTTTCAAAATATTTTCTTTTGAATAGATACTTGCTTTTCTTTAAATAATTAAATTACATATTTTTTCCAATTATAGCATTTTTTTCTTAAAAATTAACAAAATATTTTTGTTGTAACAGAAATCAACTGGAAAGTTAAAAATATTTGAAAAAAAAAATGTTCCCAAATTAAAAGAAACCACCAAATTCGTTCACACAGGAAGGAGTCTATTCCAAGTACATGTACATATAATGTATGTATGTATATATGTACATATGTATGTGTATATATGTGCCAAACATTTTCGAAACCTATAGTCTTCAGTCGACTCAGACAGGAATTTCTAAAGGCGTATTGACTTTGTACTGAAAATTTTTTCCTGGAAGAAGTCAACTCTGAGGGCTTTACAACCAACCTGCTCTGGAATTTGAGCAATTGAATGGGTCTATTCAACCTCGACTGTTTGACTCTTTATTAGCACTACTATTGGACTAACATTCAAAAACACTCAAAGGACTACAAATCCAAGCTTACTTTGATTTTTCTTTCAAATCAAAACACTGTGCCGCGTGAGACTGCTACATTCTTTTCCATTTGTGTGAGTACGGCGAGTTCATGAAATTGTAAATGTGTTGGTAACAAATTCGCGCCTCGCTCAGTCACATAAACACACACACACAAACACCGATATCTATGTAAAATTGTGTGTGAACACAACATGCGAGAGAGTGTGCGTGTGGGTTTGTTAAAAAAAATTCCAATATCAATGTGTTAGTGCAAAATGCTAAAATCGAGGCGAACGTGTGTGTTGCGCTCGTTGTTTCAAATTCAGTTCTCGTTTGTACTTGGTGGCGCGCGAGTGTGTGTTAAGTTTTTAATAAAGAGGAAAACTTTTTAATAGAAATAAAATGAAGTGAAAATTAATTGTTTAAATATGAATTGTAAGCAATGAGAATGTCAAATAGCAGATAAACAATTTGAGCGGAGTGCAAATTCGCTAATGAATAGTAATGGAGTGAAAGTTACAAATTTAAAAAAAAAAACAACAACAATAATAACAGCAAATCCAAGTGGCAGTGGCTCGTAAAGCCCAATTCTCGCATACATGCATATACATATGTTTGTACGTTTGTGTGGTTGAATGTATGTATGTATATACATACTTTGATGCCGTTGCATTGTACAGCGCATACTTATGTTTGTACGTTTGTTTGTTGTTTGCAGCTAGGTTAGTGTCTAATGCCAACAGCGGTCGCTAGATGGCGCGCATATAATTTCTATGTGCTTTAACAGGCGACGGCTACTGCGATTGAAATGGTTGGCGTGCGCCGCTTATTTTTATGTGTTGATTCGGCGTGATTTCAAATCGTTTTTGTTTTTGTGTTTTATGTTTGGCTTGCTTCGATGTTTATAAATTATCAACAAATGCATTCGGTAATAGTTTTATGAAGCTGCTTCAATAGTTCTCGCTTTGTTAACTTTGGCAAGTTTTTGTTTTTTTTTTGCGATGATTAAACGCTTGCATTTGATAAATATGTACCTACCTACGCGTCGGCGCTAGTTGTGGCTTTGTAACGCCGCGTATGCAGGTGTGTATGCACTCACGTCAAATACCGGCCTCCTATAATCAATTCTCATCTTCATACATACATACATATCTACATGTATTCATAATTTCATATTTAATCAAATCGTTAAAATGAAAAAGTTAAAAAAATGTGCAACAAAAAAACAACAACAATGCCAAAGGCAACGGCAAGCTAAGTGTATTAGCAACAACAAAAAGTAAATAACACGCATGCTTAAGCATACCCAGTCAACACTTTAGAAAGATTTATTTAAAAAAAATTTTTTTTTACTTTTCCAATGAATTTTTTTAGTGAGTGCCCGTTTTTTCAAAAATATTTTTTAAAAATGTAATTCTGTCATAAAAGCTAGCTTTTATGAAATGGAAGTTGCACAGGTTTTTTAAACCAAGAATAACATGGAATTTACTTGGAAGAGCTTTTGTACGCATAAGTAATTACCTATTTCGCCAGTTAACTGTCATTTCATTGACAGAGAGAGCTACAAGTTTTGACTGTGGGAACTCCACTCAGTTAAACTTATAAGTGAAAAACAGCTCATCGTGACAAGGGAAAGCAACAAAAAATGTTTTAAAATGGTAACTATCAACCAATCCAAATTTGCAACAGCTGTTTTGGTTGCAAGTTTTTAATAACTCCTGTTCGTTTGAAACATTTTCCGATTTGCATTTCGAGAGTTTTACATTATTCTTACTGTACTTATGTATACTTCTTACAAGTTTTTTTTACGCGAACACAGCTAATAATTTTGGCCCACCCGTTTTCTCTATCCAGTCAGTATTATTTTAGAGCTCCAAAAACCCTTTTCAGTTGACGGCTTTTGAGCTTAGTGCTACCTAACGAGCGCACATAAACGTGAGAGGAAACTCTTCTAACATTTCCTAGGTTAAACGCTGTTTTTTGTGGTAGGTGAGACATTTATTAATTATTATTATTATTTTTTTTTAAATAATACTCGCACCCTTCGAAATCTTTATACTTGAGGAAATGATTTTTACGATTCAAGAATTGAATTAAAAAAATGACTTAAATTTTTACAGAAAAATTAATAGTTTTTTCTTTAAAAATGTGTAGTGTGGGAACACCAACAAAGGAGAACGCAAGCAGAATTAAGCTCAAAAATTTCCTAGAAATCTTTTACTATGTTCATAGATAAGCCCAAAAACGAACGCACAACCCTGTAAAAAACGTTGGAGTATGGGAGTACTCCAACATTTATCCTCATTCATACAAAAAGGTGGTCCACTTTATAAGCCCATGTCCGGTGATTGGATCACCTAATCCATATCGGAGCACCCTGCTGAATAGTCTATGGAACACCTATGTGAGAGTACTTTGAAAATGCTGCCTAAAGATTACTCTATAGAGTACTCTGCAGTAAAGCGAGAGAGGGAGTATGTGTTCTTTTTGAGGACCACCTACTCCCTCTCTCGATTTGCTGTTGAATACTCCATAGAGTAATCCAATAGGAGTATTTTGGGAGTACTCTCATGTAGGTGGTCTATAGAGTATTCAAAAGCAAAGAAATGGAGTACTCCGAGTCGGATTAGGTGATCCAATTACCGGCCATCGCCATGTAAATTGGACCACCTTTTTTATATGAGCGAGGATAAGTGTTGGAGTACTCCGATACTCCTTAAGGAGTACTCTATGGAGTATGGAACGGAGTATTTTGGTTTTTTGCAGGGAATTGCTGGCTTACAAATTGTTTGCTGGGTACCAGTCGAAAAAACACACACACACACGCTAACAGCACTAGGTTGACTGCGCATTTGCCGTCGTTTCAAACGAATTTCGTCGTAAACAGCGCTGCTTTGCTGTGCTCGTGCTTTTGGTTTTTTTTTTGCGCGTGCCGCTATGTTTTTTATTGCTTTTGCAAATCTTTGGCTTTGCATAGATATGAATGCATGTACATATGGATGTATGTATGTTATTCTGTCATATCAGTTGCCGATTTCCATTGCTGCGTTGGCGGTGTTCATACCGGTGCCAAAGAGACCGGTGCTGTTGGCTTCGCAGTCAACATCGACGTTGGAAAGTGTTGTAAATCATGTGTTCTGTTAATTGAGCTTGTGGCGCTGGTTAGAATAACAACAGTAGAAAAGTAGAAAACATTGATGCTACAGGGGTATGTAGGTACTTTTTAGGATTCGTACCAGAGATGTAGCATAACGAATGCTTTTTCGGTTTCACACCGAACTATACGAATAATTTCTGTCAACGAAAATAAGTTTACACATTAAAAAATTTTTGGTGCAATTGACCAATACGAGAATTTAGGGAAATTTAATAGAAAAATCGGGTATTCTATGGATTGCTATGTTGATTCTAACTTGCTTGGTGGAAATGGTAACTGCGGCGGATATTCAAGGTCGAAAGCTCAATTTTAGATATTACAATTCGATTGATGTGTGAAAGATCGCCCTATTTGAAAAACGCCTTATCAAAATTAATTTCATAAACGCCAGATTTCGGAATATGCTTAAAGATCGCTCTATCTCAGAATTTGTTTCATTAACGCCCTATTTAAAAATTCGTTCAGATAGGCCGTTTACGAAACTCTAGCTAGGACCTTCTTCAAACAAATTCTAAGTTGTTTAAAAACATTTTCAAACAGGTTGATCTCCCACTAAGCAGTCGAATTGGTTTCCAGTTTTAGTATTTTATTTTTCATGTAAATAAATATGAATGCCACTTAGCTCCAAAACCCTTTTTATATGATGCACTCTGTACTTTTTCCTGCAAAGTTGTTTGCGCCTCAAAGTATGCTACACACTTTTAAGCAATTTGCTCGGATTTAAAATCAAATTTCCTTCTAATTTAGACAAAACAGGCGAAGTAATCGAGTTATTTGAGGAACAAAATCCTTGAAAAAGCAAAAAAAAAAATGTTTCTTATGTCGAAAGTCTATTAAAAACTTAACGAAAGTACCAAATACTTGCCCAAAAACCGGTTTTTTAATTTTTGAAAATTCCTCCGCATGAAACGACAACTGTCAAAGCACATAGAAATTGTCATCATTTTTAATTTTTGAATTCGAAATTCAACAAATTTTGCATTAAATAAATTTTATAATTTTTAGGTGTGAAAAACATGTTTACGATTGAAATTTAAAAAAGAGGTTTGAACAAATCTGCGTAAAAAAGTATGCAAAATTTTGAGTATTCAAAAGACGTGATCAAATTTTTTCTACATACATAAATTAAATTTATCAATACAAAAAGCTTAAGAACATTGCAATTCAAACAAATTGTTTGCGGTGGTGAAAGAGTCGTGCAATACAACAACGCAACACAGAAGCAATAACAATAACAAAACGTAGTTAAACCATTAGCGCAATAAAATGGAGAGACAATCATCAACATTCGAATATTTGTGTCGGGTTTGTGCTGCCAATACGAAAGGCAAAAATTCAGTTGCCGAATGTGTTTACATTTTAAAAACGCCAGCACTCAAGGATAAAATTGAGAAATACTTGTATTTAACGGTAAGTAATATTGTATTTAAAGTTAAGATATACATTCAAAAAGATTTAAGTAAATATGTATGTATGTAGTTGATGTGAAAGTAGGTAGTGCCGATTCTCGTTCGTTTCATATTACGTAAAGCGAATCGCAAAAAAGTGTGACTAGAAATATAAAATGAATTTCCATTTACACCAACACTAACACAGAATCGAATACCTTATCTACACGTGGAACGGTGAAGGCTAGCGGCGAATTTGTTGCATTGGGTTCGTTGTGGTGGAGAAGTGCCAATTGGTGTTGTGGGGGGCAGGCGAAAATTCTCACCAATGTATCGAAAATCGACATGCGCCGAACTCTTGCAAAAATGAGAACGGCAAACTGGTGATCGATGGCGTAGATGGTTTGCCTGCTGATCTATTCAAGCATAGCAGCAAGGAGCTGGTAAAGTGCATTCAGCAGCTTCTATGCAAGACATCGTCGATAAATATTGACACCTAAGTGCCACAAATTGGTAGAAAGCTCGGTCCCAACCTCCCCCAAAGTTTTTTTTTATGTACATAGGTACATATGTATGTATGTATGTATATGTAAACTCATCTATGGCTAGAGACTGGGTAAGAATATCCGAATCCAAATTTTTAAAATCATATTTGCTCCTAACAATTTATTTAGTCGCAAGTAAACAAAAAATTATCAAAACTTATTTCTTATACAGTGGAACTTCTTTATAGTGAACTTCCCTACAATGAAGCTCTCCCTATAATGAAGTCATTTTGAAGACACAGCTTTTTGGTTCTACTTTAGGTGCATTTTTGTCTCCTTATAATGAATTTCTATATAGTGAAGTTTTCTATATAATGAACAAATTTTAGTGCTTGAAAATCAAGCTTCATACGTTTTTGTCTCCGTATAGTGAATTTTTTCAAATATGTTTTCGGTTACACTCAATTATTTGTAACTGCGTATTCTCAGAAATAAAGGAAATGTAGCAATGTAATACGGGCAATCCCAAAATGAAAATAAATACATACATACATATGTACATTGTAGTAGGAGTTCAGTTGTGTTAAGAAATTGAAGTAAAAATGACGTTTCTATATAATGAAGTCTCCATATAGTGAAGCGATTTTCCGGTCCCCTGCGAATTCACTATAAGGAAGTTCCACTGTACAATCCAGTTGCGATATTATAATTTTTTCTAAATATGTGTTTGTCAATTGAATAGTCTGAAATAAAGCGGACGAACTAGATAATTCTCAACAACATAAAAATACAAACATACATACATAAAATAAATGCAAACTGGTGTAACCAACACATAAATAAATTAAAGAGAGAAAAGCACAGCCCAAGAAAATGTTGATAAAAATAAAATTTACACCAACAAAGTTAAAAGCAGCCAGCTAAAATAGCTTGAACACTACAAATATACCTCCATACATAAGGAATATGTATATATGTATATACATATGTACATAAAGTATATGTATATGTTAATATCAAGTCAAAACAATACCACAAAAAAAATTTGCATCTTATATACAGCTTATTTTAGTTGATATCGATTTGTGTGATTGAGCTTTGGATTCTACGCTGCTCTTGATTAAGTAGCCATGATTATTTCAATCGTGTTTAGAAACCAGCAATTAATAATTGATTAGCATTGAAAAAATAAGAATACGATTATTTAAAAAAATTTAAGAGATGAAACTTTTTTTACTAGCAAAATTATAAATTCAAATTAAAACTAATCAAATTTATTTAATTTTTTTTTTAACTGACAACCATTAAATCAACTAAAAAAGGATACCGATTTTTACGAATAAAAAAATCAAAGGTATTCAAAAACTACTTTCATTGTCAACAAAAAAAACATGAAAATAATCAAAGGCAGCAAACATTTTTATTATTATTATTTTTGGTTTTCCCATAATTTTTATTTTTTTCTATAGTTACTTAATTATTTTCTTTGATTATTTAGATATTATTATTATTTTTTTTTATTTCTTTTTAATTTTTTATTATTTTTGACCATCAAAATAAAAAACATTAATTTGTTTATCATTTTTATAAGCAGAAATAATCAGACGAACTGAAACATTGAAAAAATAATAATAATAATAAAGCCGATTACTTTTGATTGGTAAAAAAAAAAGTCAGAAAGAGAGAAATCATAAAAAACTGAAATGGGGAAAATGTTGTTTTTTGTTATTTCTAATTTTTAATATTTTTTTATAAAATGTTATAATTTTTCGACCATCAAAAATAGCACACCAATTTTTTTTTTTAATTTGAGGTTTTTTTTATAAACAGAAATGATCAGAATCGGTGAAACATTTTCTGTTCGTCCTTTTTTTATTTCAATTGTTTCAACTAATAGTTTTTAAAAATAAATATCAGATAATAACTAATCATTAGAAGGACTCCCTTAATAATAAATTAAGTTACATTTTAGAAATTCTGAACCCCGAAATTTTTTACAGATTTTTACCTATGTGGAGAAAGGAAGAAAAATCTAGCTCTCTGTTAAAGAGGTATGGGCTTACGATAAATTAAATTTAAAATATTTCAAAGAAAACTTTTTTTAAAATCATGACGAATATTTATTTAACATTTTTATGTCACTTTTAACGTTAGAAAGCTTTAGCAGAAACGCTTGTTGGGTAGTGTAATTGCTCACACAATTTTTTGGTTGGGATATACAAATATACAGGCTATGTACATACATATGTATTTGTAAAATAACTCAAAGGCAAATGCGATTTTATGCACCAACACAAGTTCGTAAAAATCTCGTTTGACAAGCACCAACATCGAGGCATAAAATTTGTAATGAAAAATTTACAAAAGTCTGAGTTCGGATGGGGGGGGGGGGGCGGTCTCAGTTGTAGATGTTTGCTAGAGAATTAGCAAATTATGTAATTTGCATATGATTCCAATTTTTTAAAGTTTACTGCAGGAAAAGAGCTGAAAGGACTAAAAAATCTTCTTTATGAGGATTCTTAAGGTACTTTCGAAAAAACGATTCAGTTATAGTGAAGGACATTCACGAAAGGTATCGAAGACAGTCTCAGCCCTACTTGTTTTAGTTTCATTTGTTCTGTCATCACATGCACTTTGTCTTGATTATTATTGCACAACTGACTATAAAAAATATTTAATGCGATTTTCCGACAGGCTTTAGTGACGATTAAATTTGGTTGTGTACTTATCTATGTGTCTCTATATGGACGAAGAATCCCGATTAATGGATTATGCAAAAAAAGTTTATAAAACAAAAAATTAAGTAAATAACTTAAAAAAATGCTCAACATAAAATACAAAGATGGCACCACCATTTCTATTTTACATTTAGAAATGTTTGACATTTTTTTAGCGAGTGTACTATGGGCCAGCGGAACTATGTTACGGAACAAAAGTCAAGTGTTTAATATTATCTGGCCCGATATGCGCACATTATAGATTTTAAAGAAAAAGCATACCTGTAATCTTTTCTATAGTAATACAAGTCAGAACATCGCTTTGAAAAATTTTTTGTTTATCTCTATTTGTATGTTTGTTCGCGCATCACTGACGAGCCGGTGCATAAAATTGAATGGGATTTTTACTGATGCATTGCTAGATGTCCTGTTTAAAGTTAAAGACTGAAAATTTTATTCCTGCACACAGTTGTGGCAATAAAAGTTGGCTCGAACTTTTTTTATATCTAAAGCGAAATTTGAATTAGATCTTGCCTGTAAATAATAGATATATGAGACTGAGCGTGCTTAGTCTTAGTTAGAGCAACAGAAGGCAAATAAAAAATTTTGTACTTATGTTTGCACACGCATCAATAAAGAACTACTTCATAAAATTAAATAGTTTCTTCAGCGATGTATTACTGATAATTTATTTTAAAATATAGAACACATTTTGCTATTACTCTTGGAGACAGTTCTTGTTCTATGCACACGATAGCGGACATCTAGCATAAAATACGAACGATACGATACATAACAAGTCCTTATCTCAGCTCAAAATATTTTAAAATCACGTTAAAATAGGATGTTCTTGAACGAATACGCTAATTAAAAGTCCATCTCCGCTTCACTAGAGGTGCTAGACCAGTTTTATAAGAACTTACTACCCGCACCCGTAGGATCATTTTTGCTGAAAATTAGGCAAGCAAAATTGTTCTCTCAAATGAGACGCCCAGCAGTTGAAGATTTTCTGTAGTTATCTCTCTCTCAGATTGACTTTTTCGCACATAATTAAGTCATCTGTCCCACAGTACAGTGGCGCGCAAAAACAAAAAGCATACCAGAGAAGGAAAAACCTCCATAAACTTGTGCGAATATATTTGTGTTGTTATGCTTTTTTATGTTGTGGTATATAAGATTACAAAATGTAAGAAAATTTTCGCCGCACAAATACAAATAAATTCTTATACGCATACAATTAAAACAAAAACAACGCAGATGCACACTCACACAAACTACAAAACGCTATCACGATTACGCACACACACATACACTGAAGTGAAAAACGCAAACTCACTAAAAACTGATTGATAAGTAGAATTAATATTTCTTGAAAATGAGACTATTTATGGTAGCATGCGATGAAGCGGTGCGGTGCACGCTTGTTGTTATTGCTAACGTTGTCTACAAAAGCTTTTAAAAGGTGAAAAACGATAGGCTAATATATCAGATGACTAGCAATGTGAGCGTGTGTGTATGTCAAATGATATGACCCAAAATTAATTGAGTACAATTTGTCTTAGATGTCCTTATATATGTAGGTATATATTAATTTATTTTAATGCCACAAATCAAATGCCTAAAAATAGGCTACATTAAATTATATACCTCTTGTTCTACAAACAGCGTGGGTGCAATAAAAAGCTTATAAGTAAGTGTAGCATGCTTTTGGGTGGTACGAAACTTATAAACCTCTTTACATCGTTCTAAAATTTAGTGTTTATTTAACGAGGCTTTGCCCTGGCCCATCATTCATAATTTAAAATTAAATTTCAAAATATCTAATATAAGTTGTTAGCAGTTTTATATGCCTACTAGGCGTATGAGTGACATTGAAATGCGTAATATTTACTTTCGTTTTTGTAGCATACATTAAGGCGCTAAAATATTTATACAGATTGAACTATAAGTTAAACATTTGATTTGACGGAAACTAAGGCTGCTTACCTAAGCTCTGAGATTTTAACACCACTTTTCTTTCCAGGGAGTGCGCCTCGGGTATTAAATTCTTTGTATCTTTTTATCTGTTAGATGAATTTCCTCAGTTTTAGTGTTATCATTTTTTACCAAAAGGAAGCATTATTGATATGAAAATATTCTTATTTTTCCACTTGGAAAAAATATCAGCTGAGATCAAAATTACAGATGCACTATCGAATAAACTCTAATGGCTCTCAAGCTGAATAATATTCGGGCAAGATACATTCTCTTGACAACACAACGCCAAGTAAAAGAAATTCCGCTAGGTGGCGCACAATTCAACACCAATATGGATCTATAATATAAATGCGAAAATTTAAAAAGTGTGTCCCCATTAACGACCAAACTATGCATCTAAGGTTTCAACTATTAAATGTGTATCGATAGGTTTGATCAAGCAATGTTGCCATCAATTCAAAAAAGCTTGCAAACGTTTATTACAATATGCGAAAATCAATTTAAAAGTGACACCTGTACAAATGCCAAATGCCGATACAAATCGTACGATATCTAGTATGAACGGCGCTCATGATACAAATAGGTTTTGCAAAAACAAATAAGGTGCCTCTTCATGTTGAATATATTAGCTCTGAGAATAGAAAGACCGATCCAAATGAATGAAAACTATTTTCTACATTAAATTTCAACTCTTTCTTATATATTACTGTTTATTCTTCTTGTTCCAGATTTCCGATGATGATATTTTACCGAAGGTCTTGTGCAAGGCGTGTTATCGTCAAGTTGAAGCCACAGCTTCACTCTCAAAAATCGCCAAACATACACAAAAAGTGTTTCGAGATTTCATCTTTAGTAGCAAGGTAAGCAAAATGGATTATTGGAACCACATCAAACCAACATTTTTTTGTACTTTTAGTCCTATCAACAAGCGGAAAGCAGCAGCAGCGATAATAGCACATCTACAGTCACTACTACAACTGCACCGGTACAAGCACCCATGCCAGCACCCACACCGGCAGCAACACCCACACCGACAGCAACAAATTATACTACTTCAATGCCGGCACCAGCCGAACGCCCCAAACGGCGAGAGCGGGAAAAAGAAAAGCCGCAAGTGATCAACGCTGATTCACCACCATCTACACTCGCACCACCACCACCACCACCGCCACCACCTTCCATATGCACACACAAAGATGATGTTATTGTAAATGTGTCTGTCAACGATCCACTCACACGTGAGACACAGCACAAAATGATCAGCGCATCGAGACATCGACAAAACTCAATTGATACACGCTACACACCAAAGTCGATAGCGCAGCGCGGCTTTGCAAGCGCAACAAGACAATCAGAGAGACCCTTACCAGGCAAAAAACAATCCACATCGGGAGTCATAAACTTCTTTCCAACTCGATCACAGCAGATGGCAGCAAACAACAGCGGGGGTTATGTGTTTGGCAAGAGTAGCACGCCAACTGAAAGTAGTGCTGCTGCTAAGCCAATAGCCGAGATACCCAAACCGCCGTCCACTAATAATAATAACTCAAATCAAAAACGTAGGAGTTTGAAAACTACGTTGTCTAATATAAAACCACCAAATGAGGGCCAGGTTTCGTTGTTGAAAAGCTCACACAAGGCAGGACCAACACAGCCGCAACGTTTGAGTCAGGAGCTGTCACCACCGACGCAGACACCATCACCACCCAAAGTGATTGAGGCGTCAGTGCCAGTTTTATTGGTGGAAGATGATGTGCCGCTCGAACCACTGCCAGAGAAAATCATTATAGCAGCAACAAAACAACAGAAACAACAAGTGCAAGCAACGCCACCACCACCACAGCCTAGCCCACCAACCGATGTGGTGGAAGTTTTGGATGTAGAATATCAACAGGAACCACAAACTGAGCCAACCGATCTATCACAAAGCGCTAAACCGAGCATACCCGATGATATTTTGCTAGGAAAAGTCATTAAAGATAGTGATTTGCTTAAGCTCATCTTGAAAGCGCTCAAATGGCCTGTAAACAAACATAATATGGAAGACCAATTAGATCGTTTACGCAATTCACGTTTCGCAAATATAATGGCCGATCCAAATCTGTTGCAAGATGCTGATCTCACACAAATTATGGGCCCATATTTGGGACCTGTTTTGCATGCCGCACAAATGTTACAGCAACAACAAATAGCAGCTGCAGCGGCAGCCGCAGCTTTAACCAAAGAAACCGAGTTGCAGGTAGCGGGCATAACAAGCGCATTGCCGTATAAACTGCCGGCAGAAACGTCTGTGCAATTGGTGCCCGCTAGTCCAGAAGCCGAGGAGGAATCATCTGAGGTTACTATAGTAAAATCAAGCGCCTCTACGCAGTCGTTGAAGCGTAATGCGGAAAAGGGTGGTGGAAAGACGACGCAAGCGAAAAAGCCACGCAAGTCGTCGGCACGTGGACGTAGCGCATCGGTATTTAATAACGATGAATATGCAACACTCAACTCTACGCTAACGTCACAATATTTGAATTCCAAATCGACACCCGAATTTAATGTCGATTTAGATCCAGCTGCACTCTTTACACAGCTCGGTATGATGAGCGGTTTGAGCGCTTCCAGCTCGAATGAAGCTTTATTGGCACTGCTGCAACGTCAACGTATGGCATTGTCGCGCATGCATCAAACACAACAACAACAACAACTACAAACAAAAACACGCCCTCAAACGCGTCGGCGGCGTACAAACTCAATAATAACAGTGCCAGCTAGTGGCTCCGATTTCCTATTCGATACTGATGATATTGTTCTTATGGAACCTGATGATGGTATTGATAGTACAACAACAAATACACAAAATAATAGCACAAGTGAAAATACCGCAGTGGGTACTACGCCCACCACACTCACGCAAAGCGATACAAACATAATTTTCACAATGCCACAACCAGTTCCACAGCCAATTATAACACGTCCAATCATAAAACGACGTAAAACTGTTATACAAGCTTCGCCAGCATGCATGAATCTTGCTATAAATCCAGAGGATCTAACATCGACGACCACTACGAAACAAGCTGAGAATGTGTTCAGCACTGCCACAACCACTACCAATCTCTTGCCCGCAACTGCTGCAGAACAGCCAAATAAGCTCACCAAAGCGCAATCGCTTGATAGTCTTAACGTCATATCCACACAATTTCCGTCCAATATTATTTCGATTGGCACACAAGTGCCATCGAATACAACTCAAGCGAGTGAGCCGATAGTCTCCACACCTGTTTCTTCAAAAGCAACAGAAACCACTCTAACACTCACAGCTACAGCAGCGACAAGCGTATCCTCATTGGTAGCCACAACCAATGTGGGTACGTTGAATGGCGCTGGTGCAACAGGCAGGTCCAACACACGCAGCAGAAGCGCCAACACTAGACGTCAACCCACTAGCAAATCAGTACTCGGTCAACAACTACTCGAAGCAATTGGTTTGCAAAAATTGGCAGCTGAGACCAATACGAATGTCGCAGTAACACCAAAAGCTGTTACACCTACTGCTACTGCAGCCGCATCACGTGGTTCTGTACAACAAATACGTAGCGCTTTGAAGAAGTCGTTGCAGAAAGCGCAAGAGCATCAGCAACAACAACAGCGTAGTAAAAAATCAGCGCCTCTATTGATCACCGAAGAGATACCAAATCAAAGTGTGAATATTGTCAGGGAAGTGGTGGTGCAGCCACGTATAAAACATGCCTCCGAAACACCTGTAGGAGAATTGGATGTTGAGGAGGAGATAAATAAAATAACATTGGTATTGCAGAGCAAGTCAAAGGATGATAAGCAAATTGAAGAGGCCGATAGACGTTTGATGGCAGCAACGCCAACTAAGATACCCGGTATCCGACGCAAGGCGGTGACGTCTACACGTAATCGCAAATCAGCTATCGTATTGGTGGCAGATGAAATTGTTGATCTTGTGGACGATGATGATAATCAAGATGCTGCAGAGGGCAAAGTAATCGAGAAGAATAAGAATATCCAGAAGGAAAAGGAGACACGGTAAGTACAATTAGATGCGTTGTAATAACAAATTTCATTATTTCAAAATTCACCTTAATTTCCTTTTATCCTTAGCTCGGCAATAACGGAAAAAGGCGACAATGAACCTCAGTCAAAAGAAGCAAACAAAACTGTGAAAACTGTATCACCAACGCGCCAACGGAGAAGAAAATTAAAACCCGAAGAAGTGCAAGAGGTGGTCGACGAAGAGGAGGATGATTATGATGAAGAAGATGACAGACCGCTTAAGCCCAGAATGACAAAAACCAACAACAATGATAAGCAGGAAGATAAGTCGCCTAACAGAGCTGCTACACCGCGTCAACGTAGTCAACAAACGCCAGCCAATGGACGCAAAGCACCCAGTGAACGTGATTACGATAAGGAAAGCGATGATGAGGCAAGCCTTAGGAATGATAACGAAAGTGTGACCAGCTCAAAGTAAGTTTTAAAAACGTTTGCTAAAATGAAGTAATAATAACGACTCATGTTCCATTTGTCTCTTTAGTGTCAGTACACGTCCATCACGCGTCAGCAAAACCATGTCCCGCTACTACAAAGGACCAGATAAGTCACCATCAACACCACGGCGTTCAACAATATCAACGCGCAGCAGTAGAGTGAGGTGAGTTGTAGAAGTATGCTGCGCTCGATATTATTAAGTATTGAATGGAGCGTTGGTACCTGCAGTACAAGAGTTTAATCCGTATTTTAAGGGCTTAGTATTTATTATTATAAAAAAAAATAAAATCAAAATATTTACTTATTTTTTGAATTTCCAATTTCATCGTTTTTTTCACTCTTTTTTGTTTCAGAAACTAAATCGTCGTGTGTACAGCTGCCAGAGATCAGCCGAAACCGGTCGCCAACGCGGCAATAATTCTTTTTTTAAATTAAGCCAAATCCTCTACATGCATTGAATGCTTACTTTTTAATATATTTATAACGTTATGGCTAACGTTACCTTTACTTGTATATGAATAACTATTTTCTCTTTTTTGTGTTTGTACTTATGTATATGAGATATATGTATGTATATTAAAATAATAAAATTTATTGTAATGAAATATTGAATTAAAAAAAAAGTCTAGTGAGCTTTTAAAAATAAATATGTATATGTATCTCTATCCACTCTTGTAGAAAATTTAAAAGCGTTGTAAATTGCCAAATGGGAAAACGTGTTACTGCATTTTAAGTGCAAAAAATTTAATTGAAGACATTATTTTTTTTTAACTATTAGTTTTTTTTTTTTTATTATTCCTTAATTTAATTGGATGTTCATGATTATTTTATGTATATGTTAAACAAAGTTTTTAGTTTATATTAAATGAAATTTTTTTATTTTAAGTTTTTTTTTTTATTTTAACATTAATATGTAGCATATTATACATAAATATTTACTTTAATGAAATATTTAGTGAATTAATCAGCTAAACAATCATAACATCACTTCAGGTTAAAGCTGCACATAAACTTTCCTAGCATGCCATATACGTAACCATATCTTTTGCCACCATTTATTGGTGTCTCACCTAAAAAAATTCATTTTAAGTAAAAAAATGTAAAAATAATAATAGAATTACCAGATCTAAAAATTCTTGATTATGGATATGGCAGAAAACTAAAAACTAAATAGTCGGCTAAGATATGGTTATGACGTTATGGTATGGCACCAATAATCGATTACATCGGTTTCCATAAGGTTGGTTCGGTCAACTCTTTTATATGGAATGTGAAATGTGGTAAGCTTTTTACCATAGCAACGTAACTTGAATCATTTTTTGAACTATGTGCATTCAAAACTCAAAGAACTGCCATAGTTTTCGTAAAATTAAGTTACGCCAAGTTATAATTAGACCTTTGAACTTTTAATTTACACATAAAATGTATGGTTTATGCTATCAAATAAATGAATTCCTGAATTGATTGTACAATTTCAAAAATTATGTTTTAATAAGTGATGAAATGGTGGATGGTGTCGTGGAACGTGGCTACCAGACTGAAGCTCGGAGATTCGGTTGCCTAAAAATAATTGGTTCACGGAGTTTTTTGAAGTGGTTTTGATGAGACGAAGTTCAGGACTGCATGCCCTAGTCGATACAGTCTACATTGATCCTACGAGAAGCTATAACTAAGTCTGCCCTAAATCCCAGCTAGATAGAGTAAAATGGGGGTTTCGTTTGGATTTTAAACTCCTGACTAAGGAGAATAATCTGGAGCTCAGGCAGGGAGTTTGGATGTTATAGCAGTGAGGCTATAATGGTAGCCTGAACAGCTTTTTTACAGCAATTTTGAAATTAGCTTATAGTCTTGAGAGATGTAAGGAAGAGGGTAGACCCAGCCTGGCCTTAAATGGATTTGGGTTACCAAACATCTAAATTTCGAGCTTTCATTCGTCCTTAGAACTTGCAAAAAGGCCTTTAGGTCCTTGTAAGGAAGATCAATAACAAGGCGGCAGGTATTCACTAACTTTTTCATTGACATCCTTTAAAGAGGTACCTATGCACACTTTAGGAACTTCTGGGATCCTGATTAGTTTGTTTGCTCAAGTAGCGGCAAAAAGACTCCACGAAGGCCCTGCAAAGTGATGCTGATGTTAACAGTCCTTTGCTGGATACAACCCGACTAAAGCGGAGGCGATTTGGTACTTAGCCTATAAAAAAGTATCGTAAAATACTTCAAAGCACATTCGTATTTTCCTAACTTTCGTCAAATTATTCCTGGAGACGTATCGTGGCGTAATCACACAGCGGCTTCTCTAACGTGCTACGAAGTAATCAAGTAACCAACTTAGTTGATATATTTGACGACTGCACCTTCTTTTCATACATTTTTTTATCAATGGTAATTAATCAGTACTGTAGTGCGATTCTGTAACTTTTAACACCTCCCCGAGTGTTAAGCTTGTCGCCGAATTTTGGCGTTTGCTCTTAACGAAACTGCGATTCTGTAACTTTCCTTAACACTTTTTAGTGTTAGCTGTTTTATGTATGTATATCTGTTAAAATTGAGGGGAATACGATATCACACACCTAGCTGAAATAGCATTCAACTCAAGTAAAAAACTTGGGCAGAAAACCTGAAAAACCATGGTATCATGCGAAAAACTAACTGTAGGCCATAAGAGCTCAAGTAATTCAAACTTTTCCTGGTCGTTTCTAGGACTGTAATGGATACATATATAAATTACGATATTAATGACTTTGTTAACTCAGTTCAAAAATTGCAACTTTTGAGTTACTTCCTTTAGAGCTAGGTCCATACTTTTCATTTCATTCAAGACATCACGCAACCTACGCAAGTCACGCAACGAATTCTAATTATTTGGTAGAAATTGTGAGTATGTACTTATGTATATTTATTTCATTAGATGTTTAGTATGAAAGTGACATTCACCAAAAATTAACAGAAAATCCACAACAAAAATTTTAAAAGATTTTCTTACGTGGGTGCTCTGAACAGTTTTTGAACTGGACTATAATTTATTCGTTTGATGAAAAAAGCTAAATTTGAAACAAACCAGTTAAGCAAATATTAATAATTAAATAAAAATGAATCTTCCTCGCCTAGCTATGGATACTTTACTCGCGAAATTTTTTTGTTTTCGGTTCTTATTTTTTGAAAGGCTATTTTTGCTTTATCTTTAAAAATATTAACAAGTTTACCCGTTATTTTGGATAAAATCATTAGATTATTATAAGTTTTACTTTTTATTAAAAAAAAAAAATATTTTTAACCTCTAATATCTGTTAAACTAATTTCGTTAATTAACAGTAGCTCGCACCCTCGTGTGAGAAAATATTTGCCTGATACATATGTATATATGTACAACCGCAAGAGGCAAATAAACCAAATATTGTACATTATATGTATTTATGCATACAGCTCTGGTCAGATATTTAGCGCTATTTCTTACTCAAAAGAAAAAATATGAACGAAATACCTGTTTAAATAAAGAACAACAAGCAATGAATTAAATAAAATAAAATAGAATACAATAAAATGAAATAACACAAAAATAAAGTAATAATAATAAAAAGTAAATAAAATAAAATAAAATAAAAAAAAACAATTAAATAAAATAAAATAAAATGAAATGAATTGAAGTAAAATGAAAAATAGGTTAGAACAAAATAGATTGAAATAAAATAAAACACAACTTAATATAACAAGAGATGGTTGTTGGTTAAAACTTACAAACTTTTGCTAGCTTTCTTTCATGCCCCTCTTCATATATTTTCCTTTTTTCCCTCTCATACTTCTTTTCCTTTACTTTTCTGAAAGGCTTTGCGAGTTTTTTTCCACTGTGCAAGCTGCGCTAAATCTTCGTCCACAGCTGTACTTATGTACATTTGTTTGTGGCAAAAGGTATATCATAATATATTGCATATATACGACAATTTCTTCAACCGCATTAGATCTTCCATAACAGTCAAAGCATTTTGATCGTTGAGAAAACACGTCAAAAGTGAATCGGCGTAAATAAAAACTAAAAAAAAAAAACAAATTATAATTGATAATAGATACACAATTTGGTGGATAATGCACTCAAAGAATTTTTTCTAAATCGAAATATGAGTTTTAATAACAAAAATTAATTTTTTTCTGTAAAAAAAATTGTGATAAATCAAAATAAAATAGAAAAAAAATGTTCGAATGACATCTATGTATGTATGTATATGTATATATGTATATCGACTGGCGCATATCTTTTCCAAACACTTGTGGCTTAATAACAAATCAGTAAAAGAGTGAATTAAACAGTCCAAAACATATGAATGAGTGCTTCTGTACAAATAGAACTTGAAAAACACCAGCATACCAAACAAGTATTCCATATACATATGTATAAAGTAGAATATTGAAATGTGAGGTGCGATTTTATCAGAATCAATCAGCAGCAATAATTTGACAATTAAAAAATCGCCACCAAAAATGCCCTGCTATAAATCACCAATCTGTAAATCGGGCAGTGATTCCGATGAAGATAAAGAGAATGCGGTGAGTATTAAACGTATTCAGTTAAGCATATTAGACTGGTCCAAAAAAAAAATTCTTAATTTTTTGAGCTACTATATCATTACCATTGAGATAATATAAGCTTGAGTGTGTAGTGAAATATATACTTTAGAGACAATATTAATTAATTAATAATTTAATTTGAAGTCGAAAACAAACAAAAAATAAAAACTGATTTTTTTTTGAATTTGCATATTGAATAATTTTTGAAAAAATGGTTAATTATTTTTTAAACGGTTTGAATTTCTTTTAATTTAGTTCTGCACTATTTTTAAATTTTTGAAAATTTTTTTTAGTAAAAATTTACATAAAAAAAAAACATTTCATTCAAAAATTATTTCTGGAGAATTTAATTTGGGAGTTTTAAGACGTAGGTTTTCGGCCAAGATAGCCTTAAATTTATTTATTTTCTATTTATGTAGATGTCAACCGAAAATTGCGAAGGTGAAAATTCGAAGCTAAATCCGATTCTATCGTACCGGAATGGAACGGTTTTTTTCACCTGGCTAAGGGCTGTTATTTCAGTGTCATCAATGACACAAATCTACCTGTACTGAATATCCAGTAGAATTTTCAAAAATCCAGATGTTTGAGTTAGCGCCCTTTATATCAAAATGTTAAACCCATCAATAATTTCATATCGATAAGTTTTATTTCGGGAACCAATAAATGACAGATAGCCAAGTAAGCTAAAGCACCCAATGCAGTCATTAGTGATTTTTCTACTCATCGTCATTGTAACTAAATCGAACCCTCATTAAATTTAGTTGTAGCCCAAAGTTCAAGCTAAACATCCAAACAATCATACATATTTACATATATTGACTCATGTGATACATATATAAGACATCTCATGCAACCCACTAGCAGTCATAAGTAGAACATTCAACTACCGAATCGCATACCCATACTGGGGGAGCCCAAGTTATATCTCAACAACAAAAGGGCAACCAAAACAGAATTTGCTAAATGGCGTACAAACCCCCAGAATAATAAATAAATTGCATGGAAAGCAAATATTCAATTGATACCTACAAAAGGCAACTGGCAAAAACATCTGACCTTACATAAGTGTGTGTGCGAGAGTGTCGAGATGAATTGAGCACAAGCTGATGTAAGCAAGAGTGAATCCGGCAGTCAAAAGTAGTCACTTCTACTATGGCCGCATTGACTTTTTGCGTTTACAGTGCATTAGAGCAATTTTGTGAATTCGCGAGTGCATTTGTGCGTTTCGATTTAAGTGCTAAAAGAAGTTTTCAGTATTTACGTGCCAAACAAAATCGCATTACATTTCGACAAAATTGTCACGCTGTGTGGTTACAAGAGTTATCTAAGAGGCACTCCATATCAGTGCGTTTGATCTATGAAATATTAAGACGCACAAAGGTGTCATTTATTAGTGCCAATTATATTGACCGGACACTTGAATTGGTGAAGATAGAAATGCAACGTCGTGGAATCGATTTTGCCGCTATAGAGGCAACGGCTGAAGCTTATGAGGCGATTGATAATTTTGCTGCACGACGGAGTTCGAATGGTGGTGGACATCGCGATCATGAGTTTGTGGATAATTTTGATGATATTGAAGTGCTGAGCGGTGATGAAATTGATGTAGGTACCTAAGTTTTATAATAAGTAGTTTTGTTGCAGATAATGGAAGACTACTACTACCATATAATATATCTACTTAAAGTGCACACAAATCTTACACACATGTTTATATCAGCTGCGATTTTAGTGCTTATTGGATTACGTAGTTGCATTTGAAACTTTCCATAAATTGGGGTGTGAGCTGGTTAACAAAACATCCCGCACCCTTCCATTACATCCATAAATTTCGAAAAGAATACGATTCTCATTTTATTTGTTTTCGTTTGTTCTAAACTTTTATCATTTGACAACTCAGAAATGTCAAATTATTGCTTTCTCTGCTTTCAACCAAACGAAAAGCTTACGCGTGGTACGCACGACACAATTTTCATGGCAAGCCATATTGCTATTCACGGTGTCAATAACGGTTAAAGCGCAGTCCGTATTATAAGTGTCAGCTCAGTTGTATAGGTAGACAAACGGTGGATATATTGTGGGGAGACAGCATATACCGTCGAAATATGTGTAATGCCCTGACTAAGTAGGAGTTTAACATGTTTCAGGTAACTCGCAGAGCATGTGTATGTCAATGTCAAAACAAGAAAAACTTCATCTGACAGATAGCTGTACGATTTCTGACAGTAGCTCTGTTCTACGACCATGAAATTTTTAGTGAAAAGTGTTCGGTGACACAAAATACTTGCGCGGGAGAGAGCACATTTTGACATTTCATTGAGCGAGGAATTTGCAATTTTGCCACTGAAAAACAGCTGATCGTAACACACCCAAAGAACAACAAAAGCTTCAAACCAATGGAAGTTTTACGTCATTCGCTATTGACAGGTCGAAAATATTTAGTTTGGTAATAATTAATTAGTTTTACTATTTACTAGTGGTACTGTCGAAATCTTAAGCAGTTTAAAATGACGGTTTGTGTCTATGGTTGTGCGATGTCACAATGCTTACTCCAAACTTGAGTTTGGCTTTTTTTCGCTTATTGCTACAGCTATGATATGGCTTGAGAATAAAATAGTTGACACAGAGCGACCTTAAAAATTTTAAAAACTTTCTTCATACCACCAACCAAATACTTTCTTTATAAGGTTTCATAAGGGAACCCTCTTACATTTCATTTTAGCTAAAATTCTTAATTAATATGACTATAATTGACCAATATTTTAAATATCTTTTTAGGTGAAGTAAAGATTTTAATTAAAACACGTGTTCAGCAACGACTTATGGGCCAATCGATTTATTATTAAGATTGACCTAGAAATTAGCCTTGAGACTAAATAGTCGACATATTACAATTTCAAAATTATCCATAAATATCTATACAGAGTAAAACATGCCTACGTCATACATCAAGGCGCATGAAGACAAGCGAACAATACATACATAAACACAAAGCATCACGATTAAGTACTTGTTTGTAAAAATAGTCCTTTTCTTTACCGCATAGTGAAACCTTGACCTTTCGCACTTGTTGATGCCTGCTTCATTTTGCCCTGTTTTTCCTGTTCTCTTCTTGAATTGTTGAAAACAACAAACACTGTCTCATTTTAATAAAACCGTGCTATTGACAGCATGAGTAGCAGACCGGGTAAGCTGAGCGCAAGTCTGAAATTTGTGCAAAAGAGCTTTCTTATCAGCTCTTCTTACACATCTCGGTATTTGTATAGGCACATACTCGTACATATGTACATACATACGTACAATACCAAATCATATGAGCAAACAATTTGTAGCTACCGAGGAAGTGAGCAAATTGGCATACCAACACATGGGAGACAATTTGTAAAAACAAATCATTATTTTGCTCATACCCATTACAAGTACATATTCGCATTTCTAAATGAACTACTGAGAAATGAATACAAATATTTACCAAAAACTTGAGAAATATGCTGAGAACTATCGATATGCTTTAGGATTTTTCAAAATTTAAACTACGTACCTAATATGTACTCTACATTCGGCAATCAAACATTTTTCAAAAGCCCGGGTGACACGTGACGTATGAGTAATATTACTATTTCCATTCTAGAGAATTGCTAATAAATATTTTTAAATCATTTTTAAACCATTTTTAAGCTTAACATTTTGGAAAACTCCCAATAATAAATTTGATACATAAAAACTAAAACTCAAAATTGTTGTTTTCGTATTAAAAAAAAAATTGATTCAATGTCGCTGTGTGTTCGTATTAGAATAGCAGAAGAAAAGCGCCAGTGCTTAAAATTTCTATCTGCTTGTCTGTATGTTTGAACGCGCATCACATAAAAACTGCTTGGTGGAATTGAATGAAATTTCCACTGAAGTGATGTTAGATGCCCAATTTAGAGTTTCGGACACTTTTATTCGTAGTATTGCATTTCAAACAAATATGATGTGGTCCTCAAAGTTAATCTAATTTTTCAAATCTAATTTTGATCAAGCATGCGTGGCCACGCTATTTCTTCACGTATAAAGCGAAATTTCTAAAAAAAAAAATAATTTTTACATGAAAAGTTAAAAAATCAGCTCATTATGAGTTACAATTTGATATAAAATGCTCAATTCCACCCGAACTTAAGTTTCCTTGTCTTTGTTTATTTTTATTGTAGGGTCTCAGAGTGCTTTTACAACTGACACTCGTATTACTCATTTAAACTCACAAAAGTAGTTACGATTACTCAACTCAGAGCAGGTGTGAGTAAGTGGAGCTTTTTTATGTTGTTTGTTAGCTTTTTAGCTTCTGTTACCACTGTTTCCCTCCTTTTATTAAGATTGTATGACTACTCATTTCTACTTTAAATGAAAGATTCGCTATGCTCAGTAAAATGATTATCTTCAGTCAGCTCGAACAATTGCACGACAAAGCACACGTTAAAAAGGCATGCAATCGGCGACACTGAAATTAGGAAGACATACAACGAAAATTATTTTTGATAGAAGACGAATTTTATAGTGCAAATAAACACAGTGAATAAAATAGAAATTAACAAATAAATTCAGTGCACAAATTTAAATTGTAGAATTTTAAAATGTGTTGTATTGAGTTAGTGAACAATGTTAAATAAATATGAGCCGAATGGGCAACGAGATGGCAATCGATTTTTTCGTTGATGACAACTTCATAGCCTCCAAACTTAGTAGTAGAAGGTGAACGCGCAAAAAAAAACAACCCGAAAAAGCGAATGGTGATTGAAGTGCGCGAGACAGCGTGAGGCGTGACTGATTTAAAAAAAAAATGGAATAAAAAAAATTATAACTTTAAAAAGTAATGAAGCGTTAGTTAAAAAAAAAAAAAATTATATGTAATAGTGAGACAATGTACTTGTGAGATTCCTGGGAATAAATGTCGACACCTATGTACATATTATATAGTTGATTAAATAAACTATTGAAAATAGCACACAAAGTAAAAAAGCAAACTCAGAAAATAAAAACAACAATCAGCCCCAACACTCATGATGTCAGTTAAAGTCTAGAAACCCCCCGCGCTTAAAGCTCAATTCTTTGAGGAATTTCATTCTAAACGCACGCTGATGTACATACATATGTACATTTGTATATAGTGCCTAGCACCAACAACAAAAGCAAGCGTGCTGTATATTTCAATTTGTTTATATTGGCAAACGGAAAATAACTAAAGAAAATCAAATTTACATGAATGACTAATGCTAATGCTCAATAGCTTTATTATCAGTAAATAAAACATATTCGACGCAAAGGCAAAAAAAAAAACAATAACATAAATTTTAAATAAAGATGAATTAAATTAAGTAAATAATAACAGGTACAAATTTACTTAACAGCTTAATATGCTGCTGTAACAAAGGGGAGCGAGAGAGAGGGAGAGTCCCTGAAAGTACGCGCACAGTGTTTGATTTTGGGCTCATGAGTGGTTAGAACATAATATACATATTTATTATTTATTTTTAATTATAAATAAAAAAAGCAACCGTTAACCTATATGCAACTGGTAAAATTAAGAATATTGTACATACAGCATGGTTAAGGGGCGGTTCCAAGGAGGGGTTTTGAGTCAACCTCATCCCTACGAAATTCAAAAATTCACATTTTCCTGGCACTGTGTATAAAAGATGTCCTCGAAATTTCATTAAAAACAATTTGAATCCCCTCTCTTTCCAAAATTCTGGATTCGTCACTGACATGGTTTTATCTACCCATGGGTCCGAAAAGTACACTGTGCGAGGATAAAGCTAAACACATATGCTTTGGAAAACTCGAAAACAATGAAAAAATTTGATATTTATAAACCCAACAGAGTAGTTATACTTAACTTAAAAAAAATTGAGATTAACAGGCAAACTAAACCAAAAATTTCATTGCACAACAACAAAAAACATTGCATGTAATTCAAAGTAAAAAAAAGCAAAGCCAATCGACAAACACTTGAGTAATGTTTCGAAGTTAATCACCGCATTAAAGCAACTCTTCCAACAATCAATCAACACACGCAAGGCTTTAAAGAGAAAATTTAAAATCAAATAAAATAAAAACAAATAAAATAAAATAACAAAAAAAATAAAAAAAATTAAGTAAAATTAAAAAAAATAAAATAAAATAAAATAAAATAAAATAAAAAAAATTAAAATAAATTAAAATAAAATAAAATAAAATAAAATAAAATAAAATAAAATAAAATAAAATAAAATAAAATAAAATAAAATAAAAACAAATAAAATAAAATAAAATAAAATAAAGTAAAATAAAATAAAATAAAAACAAATTAAATATATTTACTATGCCCAGTTATGTATGTACATGCTCAAAGTAAACAGTATAAGTCATTTAAAATTACTTGAAAATATATATTTGATGACTTTTTTTTGTTCCAAAGCAAATGTCTCTTTTCGATTTTATTAACTTCTAAATATGTGACCTTTTAACACACATTTCTTATTCTACGTTTTTTATGAGCGTCATGCAACTAGTCTTAACATAAATTAAATTTTAAACGTCATATAATCGTATACATTTACATATACGATTAATAATAGACAATTTTAAAATGTGTTTTCGTGGTATTTTTAATTGCCTATTCGGCTGTTGTAAGTCGAATAAAACGTCTGGTCTTAATGAGGTAAGTGGCAAGTACTAGCAGTCTCAGCAGCAATTGAAGCTGTGAGAAAGTTTGAATCATTAAACTAAAAAACGTATAATTAAGTACATATGTGTGTATAAATGGGTGTGTTGCTCAAGCGAGTAAAGTGTAATACTCAAATGTTATTCAAATAGTTAGCAAAGAAATTTATTTATTTGTAAAATATTCAGTATACACCCTGGTGTCAAAAAAAATCAAGAAGGCTGTTTGACAACGCAACCTAGGAAAAACAAAATTTTATTAGAGGAAAAGAGTTCTTAAAGTTTGTATCGAATACTGTCCTTGCAACTTTCAAGTCCTAAGTGAACACTGAGATGGCGTTTGCTTTATAAAAAGAACCTCCTCATAGATCTTTCCATAGGATTTTGTTGATATAGTTAACCTTGACTGTCTTCCATCAAAAAGCCTTGACCATCATGAACTTGGGATTTTCGCCCTAGCTCTGTCTTACGATGACCATAGCGCTCTTCCCCCTAATCCCGAGATTTTATGAGATCTCACAACAAGGTATATAATTTCCGATTTTTCCCGAACTTAGACTTCCTTACTTGTTTTATATAAAATTAATTCAATCATTTATATTCTATACTCGTGCTACTGAGTATTTCGAAGTATTTGGTTTGGCAAAGCAAAAAAATTATCACATGCATTTATATTCATAAATCTAAATATATATATTTTTTATTACTTTTGCATATCTTGTTTATTTAATTATTCGCTACCCGAAGTCCAAACAACTAGTTGTAAACTGCTGCAAATCTTGAATGAGCAACAATCAAGATTACACATCCAGCTGCCAATTTCCATTGATATTTTTAACATTCCTGTGTCCAACGACATGTCAATGGTCAGATTTTTGACAGACCAGTCTCAAACTAGTTAAAAATAGACCAACAACTGCTAGTTCAATTTTAGTAATAGTTGGAATGGCATGGGAGAGCTCACAGGTTTTCACAGTATTATCCAAACAAAATAGCTTGTTTTAATATTTTTTTGTTTTTTTTTTTCGAAAGATTTAAAATGTTTTTTTTTTTTATTTTTTTATTGCTTTCGATTTTTATTTATTTATTTTTATGGTTTTTAATTTATTTAATTTTTTTCCCCATAGTATTCAATTAGTCATAATCATTACTGATTGAAAGAACCATCCAATCAATTGCTTGCTCAATTCCAATTTTACGCTCCAAACTTTTTAATTTGTAAGACGATGGAAAAATTGCATTTATCTGAACATAAAGAGAAATGGGAGTTATTTCTTAGATTGATAAACTCGTTTCGGTTCAGACAAATGACTAATGCATCAAAAATTGGCGTTGGTCTTTTAGAGGCCTCCAGATAAGCTAATCAGTCAAACAAGATCGCAATTGTATTGAAAACAACTGAGAAAGTTCAGTTCGAAATTCGATGAAATTGTTTTTTCGAAGTTATCAAACTAAAATCCCCAACTGTTTTTTTTTTCAACTAACAATCCAAAGAGGCTACACACCTCATATATGTATCAGCAGTGAGTTGTATACGATTTTTTGCTGGGTATGCAAATAATTGTATTAGTATTTATTATGTCATCTTTAAGAGCTCGTCAATCGTCAAAAAAAGTAAAAAAAAAACAAAAAAAACCGTAGCCACATCACATACAAATACCAACCAATTAGCGCTCCAACTTAGGTGTCTACGAGGTCAAACTGAAATGGTTGTGCGATTACGTTGCCACCCAAAAAATTTCAGCGCATTTAATTATGCTAAAAAATTTTATGACAAAAGTTCAACGCTATGCATTAAATTAGATACAATACTAAGCCCTTGATTCTAGTGTCGCCGAAGAGAGCAAACATTAGCACTTTTTGGCCCAAAATTTTGTTCGCATTTATTCGTTCTTAGCAGCGTTACCATGTAGGCTAGAGTCGTGATGTACACTTCTAGGTACAAACTTACCGGTTGATGGTAAAGTTACGACAACATTTTAAATTCGAAGAAGAAAGAAAAAAAATTTATTCTTCAAGGCTTCTGTGCTTTTCTCCTTAGCAAATTTGTATGACAATCAAACTGTTTAATTATATTTTGTTACAAATTTGTTTTTAAAAACTTTCAGTTTTCTTGATTAATTGAAATTTGCTCATGTATCGTTTCATTCTAAACTATCGATTAGTAAGCTAATATTACAAATAATTCATTTATGTAGTTTTAATAATCATAACTACCATTGGCAGTCCAAATCATTAACAGCACACTTGAACAACTCGGATATACATTTTTTAAACGAAGTTTTTCTTCCTTCCTTTGCAGAGCTCATTCTATGACTATGTGGAACCATTACCTGTATACCAAAACGAAAAGATCGGCACATTGAAAGAAGGTGTGAGTTTTGCTATAACTGGCAAGATTTTGCTAAATTGTGAGAGGTAAGTCTAGTTGCATTCGAAATAAAATCCTTTAGTCATTGAGTCTCTTTTTCTCTCACAGGTTTTCGATCAATTTCGTTATTGAGAATTCAACACGCGATGTTGCGCTCCACATCAATCCACGTCTACCGCAAAATTATATTGTACGCAATACGAAAGTGAAAGGTGTGTGGAACAAAGAGGAAGTCTCATCAGCACTGCCATTCTCATTGCATCGTGGTAGCCACTTTGCCATACAAATATTCATAACCGATAGTGATTATTTAATATCTGTGAATGGTATACATTTTGCCAAATATGCACATCGTTTACCCTACACATCGGTATCCACAATCGAAGTCAAAGGTGATGTCGAAGATGTGAACATGGAACGTTCTGAGGTACAAAGCTATCCCGAGCGTATACCGGGCGTGGAACCCAAAGATATCGGCATGGCGTTGGATATATTCGATGAGCAAGCGAATGGTGGTTATAAGACAGCGCTATTGCCATATGATGAAGTGGATGGTTCAAATTTAGATTGGGCACCACTTGGTTTCAGCAGTTCTATTGCTTTAATGAAAAATATTGCCTGTGGCATACCATTGCCATATTATGGTCTATTACCGCCAAACTCATTGCAAGTGGGACGCTGTTTACAAATTGTGGGTCGTGTGAAATTATTGCCACAATCGTTTTATATTAATCTACAGAAAGGTCAACATTATTGGCCGCATCCGATTATAGCATTTCATTTCAATCCACGTTTTTCGAAACAGAGTGGCGCTATTGGTAAAGCGGTGGTTTGTCGAAATGCATGGTATAATGGCGCTTGGGCTCAAGAGGAACGTTCCGAATTGGATACAGATTTTCGTCCGGGTAAAATATTTCGTTTGGCTATTGTTTGTGCAGAGAATGGTTTTGAGGTTTATTTGAATAATAACCTTGTAACGGAATTTAGTTATCGCATCAAACCGGATATTGTGGATACGGTTTATATACAGGGTGATATTAAACTGCGCAGCGTTGCATTATTGGCAAATTTGTCACCAAAGGGCACAAGGCGCATTTATACAAATCCAATGTTTAGATATAACTAATGAATGGTGTGATAGCAGCTATTATCGAGGAACTAAAGTGAAATATGTATGATGATGATGGGTAAGTGAAATCAAAGGAAGTAGAGAAATCTCAGTTTGGGTTAAAGAGATCGCAATAACGACTGCTGAGTGGGAGAAGTGCAGTACAGAAATTTGCGGAAAATGTCCCATCTTAAAATTTTTCACAATAATGCTCTGCCTAAGAATTCGGGTTTTCCACTTGAGGTTGCACTTTTCTTTCCAAAGTTTTATTTCAGTTTGAAAACCATTGGAGCTCATTTTGACAGTTCATGGCAACTTGTTCTGTCATCTGACATAAAAAATACATCGCAACACTTAAGTGGAAGAAAAATTGCCAAAACATTAAAAAAAGAAAAGAAATAGATATATATTTGTGTAACAAAAGGTAGTATTTGTAATATTATATTATTGGTCGAAGTGTTATTAATAAAAAGCGTACCTAAAAAGAAAAATGTAAAGATTAATTCCAGTTGGAAAATATTAATACATTTCGAGTCGTACTCCAATATTTTTTCAAGTGTAGAAATAAGAATATTTTTATACCAAAATTGTTCCATTTTGCTGCAGAATAGACTGTTTCTTCTATTAATATAATTTGGGTCCGATAAACCTCCGAGGATATTAAGACAGGAGCTTATCTTCCAATGACAGGGGCAAGTGAACAATTTAATATGACCAACTCGAACCTCTAGGAGAGGTTGACTATTAGATTGGAGTAGCTACGAAGTTATATATTATGGTTAACCACTCTTTGAGGGAAATTTCTTGCTCTGTACCCGAAAACTCAACTATCCTTAAGACGTGTCTGAAAGCCGAAGTTATCTTGAGATGCCGCTCTGGGGAAGAGTCGGTGCTCCTTTTTGATAGCTCCATTATGTTTTAACCATATAAGCTATTATTAATACCATCTTTTTTCCTTTTTAGAATTCCATTGCTGCCTGCAGTGTATAGTCATGGAAAACGAAGTTTTGCACCGTTTACCGTGAGAGCGAAATGAAGCCATATAAGGAACGAATAGTCGGAACGTTTACTAGGCTTACTTTATTTAAATTTAATTAAGTTAATTTTGTTATTTTCACATCATACTATTTATATGTCTGTATATGTATCTTTTCTACAATTTTATATAAAGTTCTTTGTACTTTTATTTAGCAATTTAGTTAACGAAAATAAATCAAAGATTAAATCCTAACTAGTTTTAGCAAAGCTTAGAGCTAACAAAATAAAAGCTTATTAAGCTACAAATTGTTTTAAATTTTATATATATTTTTTTAAATTATTTTAAAGTGCTCTCAATATATTCTTCAAATCAAAAACACGGCAATAAGTCTTTTAAACTAACTCGAATTAGCATAATTTTCAAAGACAATAACTAATTTATGCAGTGTATAAAGGCAGTTAGGCGATGATTGCTAAAAAAGTGAGCATGTGAGTCACCTTAATAGAATTGTGATGTCTTTCTCTATTTAACTGAAAAAAATAATTGCAATCTTTAAATAATGTGAAGTAGGTTAGCATCCGTTTATATATTGGATATTATAAAATTTATATACTTATGAACCTATTTATATATGTTGTTTGTCTACAGTAAGCACTCTATATATGTAACTACTAATGTGAAAACTCTATAGCCTATAGCCTCTGTATGCATATTGAAGATTTCATTATGTTGATCGCTTTTAAATGCGCTGCAATAGACTCATTTACATACATACATACATACGTATTTAAAATTTTGAAATTTAAAACAAAAAAAAAGGTTCATTATTTTATAAGAAAATTGAGGTTAAATATGCCTTACTTTTTACTAGAACTGTTTATATACAATATTTGTATATATGTATTCAGATAATTAACGAATTCATTACTGTTATTTGATTTGAAACTCTAAACGCTAACTATATATGTACTATGATATTTAAATAAAGTGAATCTTTAATGAAAAATTAAGAAAGATTAAAGAAAAATTAAAAAGTTTTAAATGCTCGCTTCGATTTAGGACTCTACTTTAAGACAACCCACATCGAATATTGGCGACAATACTCAGTGTTGATTCAGTTGTTTGACGATTCAGTGCAATGAGTTAGAATCAACTCGCCAAACGGCGGACCAAAGTACAAAAGTAAAACGACGAGGCTACCATCAGCCTATGCACAATTGTCAAATTTGAACAATAACTGAATATTCGCTTTCGACAATGTTTAAAATATGATATTCGTTACATCACTAATGCGCACACTCGGATATCTAGCATTCAAGTAACAGATACAGCATGATACAAATGCTTCAAAATTCTAAAATTGTTAGGTGCGTGTCTATGCTAAACGGAACTCTGTGCGGACAGTTTTAAGACCACTGGTTAACCGGAAACGTAAGTTAAACAGACGAATACGCGATATTTTTTATTTCTGAGGCTATTTATTATATATATTTTTTTTTAATAACTTTTTAAGCCATTTAAAAGGTAAATATCTTTTGATTTAAAACGACATTTTTGTACTTCTGGAAACGTAGTAAAAAATTTAAATTTTGCTGCAATTTTTGTTCAAACTAGCTAAAGTGATTTCTTATTGTACTCAAATTTAAAAGGCTACAGGACTCCATACTCTAAATATTTCTAAAAATTCGAAAGCGAAAATTCAAAATTTCTATAAAATATCTTTGAATTTGAAATTGATATTACAGAAAAACATACCTACATGAAATTTTACTTTCTTTCCCACTTTTTGATGTTTTGCGGCTTTTATCAATTTTATTTACTCCACTCAAATATTTTATTTTAATTAGAAAAAGTTCAAAAGCAGTGAATAGAAAATAGAAGCATTTAAAAAATTGTTTTCATACAATTTTTGCTAAATGTTGTTGCTATTCTAACAGTTTTACTTGTCCCATCGTATGTGTCTGTTAACTGAAACAATGGGAGTTGTGCAAGCAAAGAAAAAATCTGGCAGTGAACTTCATATGGTGAATAATTTTGCAACAAATTTTCAGTACAAAAGCTAATCAAATAATTTTTCTAAGCTTAGAAGGAAGACCTTGAGCTGGAAAATACGCAAGATGTGTACGAATATGATGAGATTGGAGAACTAAAGGAAGGAGTTTGCTTCACTGTGTGCGGAACTGTGCTATTAACCTGCGAACAGTAAGTAAACAAATGAACTTAAAAGTGCGTTCACCACTTTTGGATTGGTGCGGAAGAGAGTAGCGAAGAAGTTTCCGTATGAATGCCAAAAACCTTTTCTTGTATGAGCAAATTGATATAGCGTACTCTCTTCTTAAAATCGTGTATTTTCTTTGAATGTCTAATGATGTCAAACAATACCTATAGCACCGTAAGGACGTATGTATTTGAAACTTTCTAATCTATTCGAAACCAAATTAGGCTTTAGACAAGTCGACTATCCCATTATGTTATTCCTTTAACCGATTGACAATAGGAGTAGCCGAACTCAACCTCACAGGGATATCTTGTAGAAGGGCTGAAATGTCGGGAAAAGGGTTGTTGAAAGTGCTTGGACTACAGAATCCGGTAACAAGTCATTGAAGTGAAAAAATTCCACTAGGTGGCGCACGAATTAGAGAATTTGACACGGGACAGTAGAATTTGTAGAAACCAAAATTCCCGCCAGGTGGAGCGCTGATGGATATAACTGCGAATTCCTGAAAAACGGGGAATTTGAGAACGCCTTTTGAGTAACTTTCCGGTAAGCAAGAGTTCGAAAATTGACACATTGTTCAGAACTCGTTGACAATGCAATGATTAACAAAAAAATCAGCTATGTGGCGCGCAGATCGGGCTATTCGAAAAATTATGTTTGAAATTGGGAATCCTGCGGTCGAGTTTTAAGTTAAAACTTTTAACTAGCATCACCACGACCTATGGACTTGAATTTTAGTTAGAATGTAGCTCAGAACAAAACGACAATACAATTTGTAGAGCAAAAACTTCCGCTAGGTGGCGCTTTGATCGACATATTTTTGAGCGCTATGTAGATCACGTGAAGAGAGCACGCTATAAACACAAACTGCTAGAAATTCAAAACCCGACAAAAGCTCTCACTTCTAAACTTTCTTCCATTCTCCCTAGATTTATTATAGATTTCTTGTTGAAGAATGAGGATGATGACATAGCGCTACGACTCAATGCGCGCCTACCACAAAGTTATATCAAACGCAATACGAGAATAAAAAAACGTTGGCAAGAGGGTGAGAGTGCCTCCTCTTTGCCATTTACGTTGCGACGTGGAATAAATTTCGCCATACAAATACTCATAACTCATGGTGCTTTCCTAATATCACTAAATGGTTATCATTTTGCAACCTATTTACATTATATACCATACCGCTTGATTAGAGAAATAAGCGTGAGCGGTCAAGTTAAGAACATACTAATCAAACGCAAGGAAGCGAAAACATATCCCGAACGTATTTCACGACTGAATAATGTTGAAATAATGTTGAATGGCATGGTGAATACGGTAAATACGAGAGAAAGCGATAAATATGAGACAGGTTCTCGTTTTGTTAAATGGAGGCTTACCCTAGCTAAAAGAATACTAAGATGGAGTGAAGAAATCTCAACACCATATTTAGCTGCATTGCCAAGAAATACATTGAAACCTGGACGTTATTTGAAAATCGATGGACGTGTCAAATTATTGCCAACATCATTTCATATAAATTTACAAAAAGATGTTTGCTTTTGGCCACATCCCATTGTCGCATTCCATTTCGCGCCAAGATTTTCAAGTAAAAGTGAACACATTACAAAAGCAAAAATTGTGCGTCGCGCATGGTACGATGGCGCATGGTCAACTGAAGAGTGTTCGTATATTGATACCGAATTTTTGCCGGGTAAAAAATTTCGCATGGCTATTGTGTGCATGGAGGATGCTTATCTCCTTTATTTGAATGGTAAATTTTTGCTCGAATTCAAGTATCATATGCGCCCTGAGACGGTGGATACTATTTATATACGCGGAGATGTTAAATTACGTTGGGTATCGTTACACAGCGTTGCCGAAGTTTACAATGCTCGTTATTCAGACGAAAGGAGGCAGACGTATAATTTTGAAGCACCCAATTTTGAAGCACTTCGTGAGGATTCGTTAACCTAAACACGTGGAACATATTCTATGAACTCTCAATATGAATAGTTCGTAGAAGTAAAGTTTAAGGTGCTAATTGTGTGAGTGACAGCGATATTTGGTGTCACAGTTACTCGTATCTATAGCCAGCTCTCTCTCAACTACTGGCACTCATTGAAGTGAGCGCACAGTTTTAGGAGAGAGAAAAAGTGGCGAAGTTGCTTTGAGCTGCATTTTACATAATGTACACATGAATTATATTTTAAGAAATTATTGTATTTATTTGTTGTAAGAGTCTGTAAGCGTATTATGCTGATATTTTAATGTAGTTCTAGATTAAGATATTAATTTTATTATTTGTTTCTTATTTAATTGTTGATCTAGGCTCGAAGAGTCGTAATAAATAAATTTATGTAATATATTTCAGTTTAGTCCGCTTTTTTAGTTAAAAAATCAAGTTTAAAAAAAAATTCAAAAAACATCTTAATACCCGCAATAAAAATAAGAGCTACCATGTAAAATTGCCTAGGGTATACTCTTTTTAATATCAAAATGACAACTACAAAAAAAAAATCAACTAAAATAACAACAACAAAAAAACTCAACTAAAATGTACGCCCCTCTCAATTTAATTGTCGACACTTTTAACGACGCATTACGATGCAAAACGATTAAGATAAGCAGGAATGACATGAACCATAACACCCACAAACAAAAAACGGATTGAGTACGCATATTCAATTTTCAAATATTCAATAATTCCCCAAACACTAACTGAATATTCAGTAGTGGTGACAAAATCACTTGGGCATACCGATAGTGACAGTTCGACAGCCACTGCTGACGTTGATGCTGTTATGCTCTCATGGACACAGTGAGATGCGGCAACAGATCAGAAAACTAGGGTCCCGCAGTAAAGTGCATGTTATTATTCGAAGCAAGTATTAGGTATACATAAGACTGGACCAACATATTTGTTTTTTTTTGCAATCAAATAATATTCTGAATAAAAATGGCCCGATGACGAATGTTTCAACTTAGAACTGTATGTATAGAATTTAATTTCCTATAAAACTTGGTACATATATGTTTTAGCAAAAATTATTAAGATCTGAACTTTTAGAATTTTTTTTTCGACATTCCAAAAAAATTATATCAAAATTACATACTTCAAAACAATGTTTTCTTCTAAAAAAAATTTTTTGTTGGTGCTCCATGACGAAATTTTCTACTTATAACTTTCTGCCTATAATTTAGTTTCCTATAGAATATATGTAGGTACATATGTATGTACAAGTATATACATACATACATAAGTGTATCTAAATGAAGGGAATTTTTTTTTTAATGTTTTGATAGTCTTAAAGCAAAAATTCTTTAAATCTTAACTTTTACAAATTATTTCGACAGTCTAAAAAATTAAATCTAATGCCATTTTCAAAAAAAAAAAAAATTATCTAAATTCAAAATATTTTTTATTGGTCCAGTCTAATATACATATATACACATATAGATACATATATGTATGTGTGCATGATATCTTCTAGACGCTTCTTTACTCATGTGACCATAAGTATCTCACACAATTCTATGGTTATTCAACAAGTGTTTCTATTTAATAATTTCCTTATCAATTTAACTACTCTTAGCTCTTAGCTTATCTCGCCTAAGGCAAGTGAGGGGCGTGTACGACTACATTTATGTCTACAGAGCTTCATTTTCAAGTGCATCTGGTGGCAAATGCATTGATTATCTACAAGACTTTTTGCCAATGGCCTCATTGTGTGGAGTGTGAAATGTACCCAACTTCTATTTATTCGTGGACATATCCAGACACATTTGAATCCAATCTAATGAAGCTTCGGAGTAGCGACAACTCCACTTGGGGCTTATGTTGCTCTTCATACATATCTGTTTGTTGACAATGTAAATTGATTCTATTAAAAATGTAGTGGCAATTAGTTTATCAATATTAATAAATTTCTCTCGATTGGGGCATGGAGTTGCAAATAGAGCAGTATTTGACTTCCAATGTAATTCATTGAATTTCGACTGAGCCAACATTTGTTGGAGGATTGAACAGTTTGACGAGTGAATTGAATTAATTAATTCATATTGTTGTTGTTGTAGCAGTACTTTGTTCTTCCAGGACGGGTATACTGATCGACTTGTACAGCGGTATATTTGTTCGTCGAGCGAGAACTTTGCTATACGGCAACTGGAAAAAGATATTCCCAGATAGGTACGGGGCTTAGTCGAAGCTTCCTAACCAGGAAAAAAAAGCGTTGACTTAATATGAGTTAGCAGCCAAGGATGTTGATATGTTAAATTTTATTAGAAATACCATATTCAGAAAAATATAAAGGTCGTTTAGGCTGTGTGAACTGGATATTAGACTGGATGAAGCTGTCTCTATCACAGTCACGGATACGGCCAATAATGTTAGAGTCAATGCTTTTGTCACTATCACTGTCTGTCACTGAGTTACGGCCACTGTCACGGCTCCAATCACTGCCATCACCATTGTTTCAGCCACCGTTTCGGTAGCGGATCTCAATTGAAGAAACTGCCAGTTTTCATTCCTTTCACCGGTCCGACCACTGTCTTGGGCCCTTCATAATAAATTATTAAGTCGTCATTTCACTGTTAAACGTATGCTCATTGCAATAGATACGCTAAGTGCAAAGTTTATAATTGAAAATTCGAGGGTTAAAAAATATGTCGAACCGTAAATCTAGTGTTAAAATTCTAACTACGTATTTAATCAATTTTACACATATTACAAACATATATATGTGCACTAATTCTTTATAAATATTTATATTTATTTTAAAGCAAAATTTAATCGCACTCAAGCGCTTGTAATACAACAAACCAACTCTGATAATCTAGATATGCCCCTGTGCACTCCAAAGCATTGCAATGCGACAAAACACTTAAGTACCATTTCGATTTTACCTTTGTGTATTCGTACTTGGAGCGAGTATTTACCAGCTATGCGTCCAGCACCTGAGTACTTCAGTCTTACCAATGTCGCCAGTCAAGTTATGCCACTGAAGAGGCCATCCATACACGTGCAAAAGCTGCTTTACAATGGCGGATATGCCGAGTGGATTGCACTTGAGCTACATAAACCAACTTGACACTTCTATTTACCTAAGTAGATATGTATGTATGTAAATATGTAAATAGATATTTAGAACATAGAATGGAATAGCATTGATTAGAGCTGCTGTTTTGTTGTTTGTTGTATAAGCTAAGTAGCGACACACGCGATTCACCCTAACCTGAAATTTTCACTATTTATGCCGTTGCTTAGCGCGAGGTGATGACATCATGACAGTGGCCAGGGTTTTGCTGTGACTTAATTAAAAGTCGTATGTGAATATAAAGCAGGAGACAAACAAATAGTTTTTACTATGGAAGCATAAATTTTTCTGAGTTGCAGGGGCGTAGACACAAAGAGGTCGGAGGGTTATGTGGACGCAGGTGGTGCTGGAATTAATTATGCTTTTCTTTGCTATTTTTGTTGTTGTTGTAGAACCTTCAAACGACACATTTATACTAGACTCGTTGTACAGATCAGCTCAAGTATGAGTCAACGTGCCCCACAACGTTCCTCCGAGTACGCTGCTGACGAGTTTGCTTCGATTTAGCTGTGCATGAACATCAGTCTTTACACAAGGAGCCCCATCTAAGTTAAGGATTTGTTTACATTTGTCCATTGTTAGAGTTAATTGAATTATTTCCAAAGTAATTTGCTCACAGCTGTTTTGATAGCGCAAAACCGGGCAATTCCTTCCTTTCGTTCGGTACAAACTCTACTCTAATAAGCGAGCGCCTCACTTGGGTGCCTACAATTAAAAATTTATTATTGCAACACAATAGTTTATGATCCAATTCGCACACAAACAAACGTATTTACAAACTATTTCGTATTGAGTATTAATCCTGCCAGCCGAGAGTCCGTCATGCTGCTGTTATGGCTGCTGATTCAGAGGCCAGTCCCAATGACCGAAGCTCTAGAGTTGTGCATGCAACAAACAAAGAAGCTGAGTATAAATATTTGCAGAGACAATGACGAGGAGTGTGTGGGAGGATGTGTATAAAATTAGTAAATGCAAACATAATCTGTTTGGCGTTTATGTTCTTGTATGACGCCATGCTGGGTGAGATCGTTAAATTGTCCACATCACAGGGTCATCAATGAATCGATAAATGAGGCAGGAGTTGGGTGTATGTAGTTTCGATGGCGCGTTTATGCGCAAACACAAAATTAATTAAAGAAAATTCGCTTGTTTGACAAATATTGAGAATAGAAGCAGCAACAATTTATTGGTATACACTGTTGCCGCTAAGTACAGTTGTGGTTGAAAAAATAGCAGCAAAAGTCAAAAACGCATTTGTAAATAAATTGTGATTCTATTTTTTTAATTATTGGTAGGCCATTAAAGTGTCAGAACTTTAAAAACTAGCAACATTGCTTGGTAACAGACTTGGTAAGTAATGTTTTCTAATCTCTATGATTAAATGTTTGATTGTTTATTTTTTTGAAAATTCCTACTAATGATAGATTATACATTGTTTTCGAGTTTTGGTGATTATTTGCAGGAATAGTAAAAAAATTAAAAAAAATCTAGAGCAACACAAAATAATATAAAGAAATTTTTGATTACTTTTGATTATTTTCATGTTTTATTTTATTATTTTAGCTGGTATCAGTAACCGGTAAGTACTGACTTATAATTGTAATGATTAATATTTTGATTGATAATTCTTTGGAAAAGCGTTCTAACGATGTTTAGTTTGTTTTCGGCTTTTAATGATTACTTTCATGATTATTTTAATTAATAATCTAAAAATCAAGAAAAATAAAAAAATGTTTGATTACTTTTGATTATTTTTTATTAATTTCCGATTATTTTATGGTGAATAAAAACAAAATCGCAAATAACTAAAAAAAATTAAAAAATTTCAAATAATAAGAAAAAATTTTAAATAATTATTTGTTTTTGATAATTTTTTATTACTTTGGGTATTTTTCAATTTCTTTTTTGATTGTGTAATTTTTTTCATTTGCAGCGAAGTTCAACTATCACATTTTTGTTCTCTATCACGCCTTGTTATAGAAAAAAACTTTGAATTCTTGATTAAGAGAAATAATTCTGAAAGTTAGTTGAAGTTTGGCCTTTTTTTCTGTGAAATGCATGAAAATTATTAAACATATCCACAATTTATAATTCATCACAACTGTACATATGACTGCTCTTATGTATCTCAATATTGATGACAACATCACCTCAGTCGTTGAATGAAAAGTTGCATTAGAAATCTGAGCAGATGGTTTCTGGATCTGCCTCTTCTGGTGGAACTTCTGCGTTGCTTACCACTACTGACTGAAATAGAGTTTGTACTCTCAATACCTAGAATTTTTGTAGCATAAAAATGTATATTTCTTCTTCGTCGCGAGGATTATATTTAGGAAGAAAAACAAAGATATGTACTTCTGCCAGTAACTCAATATTAAAAGCTTCACCGTTGGCTCATTTGGTTGAGTGGGTTGTCAAAAATGACTGCGAATAGTGGTAAAAGACTCAGCCGAAGCCAATATGACTGCAAAGAGGTCTAAGAATTATTAAAATGTGGGAAGAAATGTGCCTTAAAAGAGTCAAAAAAGACTCGAAAAAAGCTTCAAAAAGAGTCAAAATACTGCGTAGCTCATTTTAAATAAAATCATAAAAGCTCATGGATTAGATCGCCGCTACTAGAAAAACTGGTTGAAAATCGAAAAACATACATCTGCCCCTGAGATGGCTGCCCACACAACCAAGTACAAGAAGCTAATACTGTGTTGCAATAGAAGGGATGCACTGACTTTATTAGGATCTCACCGTTTGCGAGAATCACCTTCTGAGATGACATGGACTTCGAATAAAGCGAGTGCACCCAAACCCTTTTGTTCAATATTTAGAAACACTCAAACGCCAATCTTCACACATTTGACATTTCCGAGTGGAGTCGCGTGTACAGTCAACAGAAGTTATAGCTTCCGTCTTGATTCTGGAAGAGTGTGAAGTGTAAGGACGACGACGCATGTCGGAAGCAAGTTGACGCTATTGTTTCAAATATTTTTACAAGAAGTCGCACCATTTATTTTAAATGACTGCGACAGTAACTTTGCCAATTGTTTGAACTTAATTTTTCTACTATTTTTATTTTTTGTTTGTTTTTGTTTTTGTTTTTTTCCCTTTCTTTTGTACTAATACAAGGTATTTTAGTATTTTTCAGTTTTTGTGCATTTTGTATGCGTTTTGTTCAACAAGTATCCCTGACTTTTCAACATATTAGCAATAAAATTTTCACATTAATGCATTTTCGGCATTTTTCCACCAAAATACTCGTAGTCGTCGTATACCATGTCCTTGCCTTTGACGTACGCGCACGAACATATGCCCAACTTGGAATTGACGCGAGCAAGGATGAACTCACGCGCTCGCACTTCGCGGAAGTCCTTTTGCCACCTTAATTGTGTGCGTACGTACAATTTGAATGTTGTTTGGTAGCAATTCATGTTCTATGACTGCCGCGGCAGCTAAAGGTATTTAAGATCATTTACGAGCATATTTATGGATGTCATCATTCAATGTAAAAGCAAGTTTTTCGTAAATTGTTTGTTTGTATTGTTAGTTAGTAGCTGTGATTTTGCTTAGATAATGGATTTGTTAGTGTCCATGACATTCGCTAAATAGTCCAAACTTATTTTGTTTTAATGTTCGAACAAATTTGTTGTGCGTTCTTTGGATGCGAAGACGAGGTGTTTGTGATGCGAGAAGCGAGAAAGCCTTCAATTTGTTTTGCTACTTTTTTTGATTTTATACCAAGTTGCGCTTGGGACTTAGGGTATCTTATAGTTATACTAGTAGTTTAATGGGTGGAAAAAATTTTGATCGTATTTATATTTGATAACAAATATTTAATAGCCAAAAAAAAAAAAAATATTAAAACAAGGGTTTGCAAATTTGTTGTCACTACTTATTTTTAATGACTAGTGCTCGAATAGTTAATTCAAAAAAAAAAAATTGTAATACCAAATTTTTTTTATGCCTAAAAAATGTATACAAATTAAAGAAAAATAATTTTAATTTTAATTTAATTAAATTTAATTACATTAAAATAAGCTTAGATAATTTAAAGAAAAAGGTAATTCATAATGTTTTTATTTAAAAAAATTAAAATTGATTAAAAATGCGTGCACTCACACGATCTATTACCCCATCAGCGATTAATACACTAAAAATACTTTGAAAGTTTGAGACCGAAAAAAAAACAGATTTAAATTTGATTGTTGGCACTCATGTCTATTATACCCAACAAAGCAACTCTTCGTGCACGCACACGATCCCCTATGAGTGAAAAATTCATTTTAAAGGAAGCCACAACTTGCCACTTTTTTCACTCAAAACACCTATGTATATTATACCAACAACTGGCTATATAACATAAAGTTTAACATTTAATTAGTGCGCCTTATACATATGTACATATATTACTCGTATATTTGTTTTTGTATTTGACACAAAAGTCAAAATGTCATATACAACGAATTCCAATAAGTTGTTGGTATAAATAAAGTATATACAACTATGTGACATGAGTTACACGAAGCAGCTCTTTGTATGCTCATCCACAATAAGATGGCAATTATTGGACCTTCTGTATTTTCAAATTTCCATCATTAATAACGCAGGCGGTGGTGCAGTCCATGTTTTCAATGGGTGTTTTTGTGCCGACATAACAAAATTACTGGAATTGTAACTGTGACTGATGCTTACGAATGAAGTGTTTTTGTAGTTAGTGATTTTTGCCAGGCATCGGTGGCTCAAATTTGTGTGTTTGTTGTTGTCCTTTGGTAACTACTGCCTGCTGGTTCGTTAATGTGGCCATTAGCGCACGATGCCAAAATACGCGTGAAATACCTTGTTGTCCCCACAATATGTATAGATACATTTTTCGGTTACTAAACTAGGGTGTGTTGATACGGATTTTTTTTCTCAGATACGAGTATTCCAAGTAAAATTAAAACAAAAAATTTCAATCAATTCTACTGGGTCATTATACATCAACTCGTTAAATAGTTGGAATATACCTTTCCAATTTGAATGAAATTGTATGCAGAGTTTTCATTTATCATGAAATGAAGCTCTGCCAAAGAAAAAATAATAAACATTTTTTTATGAGTTATGAAATTTTAAAACCTCACTTTTTGATACTTTCAAAGAAGGTACTTGTTTAAGCGACATAAGCTACGGTTATTTCGTTCATTTATTTCATTAGCATTGCAAGCTGTTGTAATTCGCAATCAGCTTATGAAATATTTCGAAGATATAGTTTATGTTTTGGAAAGCCAAGGTGTGGTTTTCCAAGCGAAAATGAGGAAGCCAATGGCGTCATGCCTCAGAGCCAACAGTTGCCGCCACCAATAATACATATGTACATACCCTCTCGTTCTCCATAGAACAATTTTGAACATTTAGGCAAACATGGTCGTCAGAACCTGAGCCAAATGATAAAATAAAATAAAAAAAATAACAATAACTTAAAAAACAACTCGCCTTCTCTAAAGCTTAAAGATAAAAAAAGTTTTTTTTTAATATTAAAATTTATGTACATCTAGTGGAATTTAAAAAAAAATTATAATTTCATTAGGGAGAAAAATTAAAATTTTGTAAAGGAGAAAAATTTTAAATTTTGTAAAACAAAAACATAAAAAAAATTGTCTTTTTATCTTTGGACTCGACTAAAAAGGTTGATAAAGTGAAAAAAAAAGTTTCAATAAAATTGAAAAATTATTATTTTTTTATAAACAAAAATCTTCCTAGTTATACAAATTATAATTTTTTTTATTAATTTTTTTTTAGTTATTTAAAAATCAAGTATGTATAACAGTTTAAAATATTGAATAAATTTATTTTATTTTTTTCTTTAACGTTTCATCGCACAAATTCGCCTCGCATTTCAGTTGAAGAAAAAAAAAAATTGTTTTCCAACCCCACCCTAATGCTACACATGCACACTCATACAAATACCCATTGCATTCATGGTATGGAATTTTCGGAATGCACTGCAGGTATATAATTCGTACACCGTTTTCATTTTCGTCCACGACTCGTGCAAAACGACATTGACTGAAGTGCGCGATCAGCGTGTTCACGCGGAATGTGCGGGCATTAGCAAACCCAGTGGGTGTCAAATCGTGAATAAAGATGCTTCATAATTATGCCTGCTGGCTTTGGTAATGGGTCCTGCTTGTACTCGTACTGCTCTGTGTACGTTTTGCTCAATACACACTCATTTCATTTGGCAATGAGGCGCGTTAAATGGTTTTGTCCAATGCCATGAATATTCGCCAAAATAATTTTTTGGTAAGCTTGTGGCTCGACATTGCTCCAGAACTTGTGTGCACCTTTTGGCCTTACCACTGAGTGGTGTGTAGCAAGAGTGTATGACACTCTTGGTGCCCCCCAACTGTGTTTGTCAACGCAAATGCTAATCACGGCATTAGTCTCCAGCGGGCGTGTAGTGTTAAATCTTGTTTTGCCAACAAATGACATTAGCAATACAAGTACAACAAATCACATGTACATAAGCACATAGTATGAGCTATGTACATATGTAGGTAGGTTAGTGATCGTAAAGTTTTGCGTGGCCTCCCTTCGTTTTGAGATTATGTTCTTGGCCACTTTTAATTGTAATTGCACAGTTAGTTACGCTCAGGTGAGTTCAACCTACAATGACGGTTAGTTTTTGGTAAAATTTTGCAGCGAACTTAATTTTCTTGTGAAATTGTCATTAACTTAAAGTACTGCTGCGTGACAACCTAATCGATCAGCCTTGAAGTTATTACTATTTGGAGGTGTTTCTAATTAAGATATTTTCTATTTAAATTAAATTACGTTAGAGGAAGGTTTAAATTCGCTCAATTGAGGGAAGTTTCTTCTGGAATACTAGATGATGTGTGTAATATACATTTTTGTTGTAGCAGTTATTCCCCTGCCTAATCGGCAAATCTAAAAGTATAGAAGAGGGGAGCGATAAATATCTAAAGTATGATGTGAAGAGACAATAGTAAATTAATATAAGAGTTGATGTGATGAGCCAAAGGCGATATTTAAGGGACATTTTATAGTTTGATCAGTCAAATTTCTTTGAAATTTCGCTGAGAGATCGAACAGATCATGGTTCTACTCAATTGTGATGTATCTACTATACCAACAACTGATGTGACACAATATCATGTGATAAAAGAACATTAAAGCATTCTGAAATGTTTTGCAATATCAAGTGATCGTGTGCTGTTTTTCGTATGAAGTGAATGTTATGAAAGCTTCTGTAACAGGCAGGGTAAAAATTTGGGCCAAACTTGGACTTTTTTCACCTGACGTGTTCGTGTCATATGATGATGATATGATATAATGACATGCTATTTTGTTTTTTGTTTATTTTTTTTAATCTATTTTGTTTTATTTTATTTTGTTTTTTATTCTATTTTATATAATTTTTTATTTTATTTTTCATTTCTTTTTTATTTTTATACCTTTCATGAACATGAAATGGTATTATAACTTTGGTCCGATGTTTGTAAGTATGAGAAGAAGAAGAGATAGACCCACCATTAAGTATACCGAAATGATCAGGATGATAAGCTGAGTTGATTTAGCCATGTCCGTCTGTCCGTCTGTCTGTTTGAACGCAAACTAGTCCCTCAATTTTAGACCTATCTCGATGAAATTTGGTATAGGGCCGCCATTTTGCATGGGATTAATCACTTGTCGGAACCAGCCAGATCGGACCGATACAAAGCATAGCTCCCATACAATCGATTGTTCCGATAAACGGGTTTTGGTCTATAAATCTTGCAATTAAAAAGCTAATACCGCAAAATTTTGCACTTTTCGTACATATTGTATAAGTAACATGTGTAGTGAAAATGACTCAAATCGGACCAACCAAACATATAGCTCCCATATAATCGATAGTTTCGATAAATGGGTTTTGGGCTATAGATTTTGCAGATAAGAAGATAGGAACGTAAAATTTTGCAGGTTTGGTACTTATTACATATGTGATGTGTGCAGTGAAAATCATACAGATCGGACTAACATAACATATAGCTCCCATATAATCGATTGCTCCGATAACTCTGGTTTGGGCCATGTATTTTCAAATTAACAGTTTTGAAGAGTTTGTACCAATTGTAAGTAAGGATCGGACACTTAAAAAATTAGGCGTATTCATGAAAGGTATGAAGCCTTCGGCACAGCCCTTTCCTTACTTGTTTTTATTTTATTTTATTTTTTTTTTATTTAAAGTTAGGTACTTAAGTGTAAAACTTAAAACTAACAATTAGGCGTGGCAACTAGCCCTTACAGCGGAAAAGGCTATTCTATTTTGTTTTTTTTAATTTTATTTTATTTTATTTATTTTTCATTTAATTTTTTTATTCTATTTTATTTCATTTTTATTTTAATTTTTTTTTTTTAATTTTTGTTTTTTTTTTTTAATTTTATTTTATATTATTTTAATTTACTTTATTTTTTTTTTTCATTTCATTTTATTTTATTTTATTTTTTTATATTTCATTTCTTTTTCATTTCATTTTATTATTTTTTTAAATTTTTTTTTTCATTATTTTTTTTTATTTTATTTTATTTTAGTTTTGAAAATGTGAAAAATTTCGTAAAAGAACTTTGCCGAAGCATGATTAGTGAAATGAGTTGTATGGCGCGATGTTATGCTATGTAGGTTGTCTATTGGGAATATAGAAATTTATTTACAAAAAAATATTTAGGTAAAATTTGTCCATTCCTCGAAAAACCATTTCGAATCCGTTCACACAATAAAAAACACTCAAATTCCAATACAAAATCGAGTAGCCATCTAAAACACTAGAAGTGGTCGCTGGTAAACTTCGTGTTGGGTCGTTGGAACCAGAAAGTCTGCCCGTCTGTCAACACACATGTGCTTGGCCCAGCGCAATCATGTACCTTGGCTTATGTGGTGCAAGTGTGAGCCACTCAAGACATACGAGAATTTATGCGACGATAAGTCTCTGCTGCCGTTCCCAATGCAGCCGCCTTGGCTGCTAATTTTCAACATAGCACTCGGCTGTTGATTGTTGTTGCTGCAATTAGTGCATACGAAATGTAAACAAACTATTTAAGTGGTTCCACTGGCAACACGTATTGTACGTAAGTAGCTATTTCAAGGAAACCAGAAGGAATAAATGTAACAAAATGTAACCAAGGATTTGGTATCAGCTTACAACTCGAATATAACAACACCACAACCTCAGCAAAGGGATATTGCCAAGCCGTGTAACTGCCACTTTAATGCTGGAAAGACTCTTCACGCCACTTGACAGCCCGTGTTGTGTTCAAAGCAAAACATTTACGTAATTTATGACAGCGCCTCCCAGTAAACATCGAGCAACAAGACAAGATTTACCATGAAATTGGAGTGCGGCCCATGCGAGGATCTATGAGCTCCTTTTTGGCTGGTATTTAGTTCATATTGGGAAATAAAAGTGGGCAAGGCAGGGCATAGATTTGTATGTATGTAGGTGTTTGCCTATTGCGCTGTTACAACGCCACTCTAATTTCCCGAAGTGTCCACTTGACACTTCTTGGCTTGCTTGGTACTCGGTGTTAGGCGCACTTGCGCAACTGGCGTTGAGTGATACATGGGTTTGAATGGAATATAATACAAGGAAATAGAAACTAAAAAGTTAGATTTTGAAGAATGTGGCAGTTTCACTTTCATTCAAATTTTTTAGTTTGGTTTTGAAAAATGTATACCTTTCATGAACATAAAATATTCTTGGAAAGTATAAGAAGGAGATGAAAATATACTCAACGACTGCGGCTTTAATTCTTCATCCTTTATATACCTTATTGATCAACGTATTTTGCTGATTTTTTTTAATAGAATTTTTTGTTCTTGCGGATAAAATGTTTGCATATGATATGATAATCTGATGTGGTGATCCGAAATGATTTGATTTATGTTATGTTGTAGTTGTTTGTTCTTATTTGCAACGTTTGACAAATTTTTAAATTTCAAAAAGTGAATGTGATCTATTTTCAGTTCTTTAAAAATACAAATTTCTTGTTTCTGTTGTGATGATCTGATGTGATATCACATGTGATGTGATCGTATGATGTAGTTGGCAGTTTTAATTTTTTGCACTTTGCGAAAGTCAGTGTTTTTATATACATACATGTAATTTATAAAAATCACACAAACTAAACGAATATTTATGAATTGTTTTTATTATTTAAAGTCCCGTAAAATACTTTCTCTAAAAAATTGAAGCAGATGATATAGCTAAGTCGCATATCTGCATGAAAGGTATAAAACCCTCCCACACAACCGCATACAGTCCCATGCTTACTCAGTTCTACACCACAATAGTGTCCTGCAGCCGGCAGGATACCAGCACGCACACTCATTAGGAAATTATTACAATTTAAAAAACATAAAAAACGAAACAATTTTAAAAAATTGTGGGCCGCATGTGTTTGTGGTGATAAATCAGAAGTGTTATGGGAGTCATGTCATGTAAGCGGTATAAATTTTCACACTCAACTGACTGCAAAGTGTCTGGCTGTTGAAATTCGAAGATGCAATTGATAGTGCAAGCGTACATAGAAATATTCAAAATGAAAATATATGCAGTCATACATATGTACACAAATATTTCAAAATATATGTGTGTGTGCGTGTGTTGCATGTTTGTTCATAGGGACACGGTCAAACCTGCGCGTACGCCTAGCAATTTCCTCGAATTATGGACATAATTAATGACACGTTGACTCACATGGTGAGTTGATTAGGCATTTTGTAGACAGCTCTGGGGCACGGCTAAGCTTCATACTCGTACATACATACATACATATGTACATAGGTATGTAACTATACAAAGGTGTTAAATAAAAGAGAGGGTGCAAGCGCAGTTGCGGTATGTTCAACGCCATGTGAAACAATAAATTTCAATTTAAATTTTACTAGGCGGTTTAATATACTTTACATACAAAAGTAGTGTACATATGTAATACATAGCGTGAATATTATGGTGGAGATTATTTTTAAAGGGAATAGAGGCTTTATATTTTGGTGCGATTTTGTTTATTTTGAATATCATTGAAATACCCTTGAGGCCTTCATTAGCCTAGGCCCTAGGAGGCCGCAAATGTATGCTCGCTTTCTCTACATCTATGCCTCCTTCCTTCTTTTGCTTTTCTTCCCACCTTTCTCATCCTCTTCTTCACACCCGTCATTTTCCACAACTACCTCTCGTCTACCACCTTTTTTTTTTAGGCTAGCGGAATTTAAAAATAAAATTAAACTTAATTTTTTTTTTTAAATTTTGTTTATACATACATACTATATTTTTTTTTGAAAATTTTTGTGTTCACATTGCACTAGCAAGAAAAAAATTTCTAGTTAAGAAAACTAATAAAAATTCGAAAATTTATATTTCAGAAAAAAGAAACATTTTTTTTTACATTTTGTATATACTTAAATTTTTTTTTTAAAAATTTTGGTTTTTACATCTCACTAGCACGAGAAAAATTTCTGGTCAAGAAAGTTTAACAAACTTTTTTAAATTTTTGGAAACAAATTCGAAAATTTATATTTTTGAAAAAAGAAAAAACAATTTTACATATACTGAATTTTTTTTTCATTTAGTTAATACTAATTTTTTTTTAATAATTTCTGTTTTTAAGGGTTATCTAGTTGAGTAAGGTAAAAAAATTCCAAAATTTTTATTACAGAAAAAAAAAATTTTGAAAATACTTAAATATATTTTTACATTTTGTTTATACTTAAAACTTTTTTGGAAAATTTCTAGTCAAGAAATTTTAACTAAATTTTTGGAAACAAATTCGAAAATTTATATTTTTGAAAAAAGAAAAAACAATTTTAAATATACTTAATTGTTTTTTAAATTTTTGTTTTTACATTTTATAAGCAAGAACAAAATTTCTTGCTAGGAAAGTTAAGTACACATTTTACAATTTTTGCGAAAAAAATTCTGAAATCAATATTTTTGAAAAATAAAACCATTTAGAAAAACTTAAAATAATTAAAAATTAAATTTTTTTTCAAAATATTTTTTTTTACAGCTATCAGTACTATCAACAAAATTTTGATTTTGCATAGTCTTTGAAAAAAAAAAATTTAATTTTTTTCTTTGAAAAACAGAAAATCAAAATAACTCATTAAGATCGCTCCACAAAATACAAAACTAAGTCCATGATCGAATAATACAGGTCGTGTTGATAGGCCAGCTGATTTTTATTTTTATCGCCACAAAACACGACCCTCATTAATATCTACGCACGCCTATACATAGTTATTTCCATATATGTATATTCAAGTCCATATTTATATGTAAATTTTGTAATGAATTAATAGTTTATTAATTAAAGTCACAGAAAAGTCATCGCCATAGTCCATTGCTACAGTTAACAAGATGAGAATCAATTAGTGGTGCAATTTAATGGATTATGGCCGAAATTCAAAGGTGTTGGCGGCAGCGGTCAATAATGCTGACAACAACACCTCTAACACAATTTGAGCAACAAAACGCCAGGGGGCAATGTGTTAATCTACTGAGGCGAGTTGTAATCTAAACGCACTCGCCATTAACACCAAAAAAGCGTAGCAGAAATGTTTCTTGAAAAAATTAATTTTTCTAAACGCTAATTGAAAATGTATGAAGTATGTAGAAAAAAAATGTGGAAAAAAAACAAACAAAAAATAATTCTACTCAACAGCGGCTTGGCTGCTAAATGTTGAAAGCGTGTAGACAATGAGCTCAAATCGCAACAAACGCTTAAATAAATGATTTTCTTGACGCACGAGCATGTTACTTTGTTACTCACATATTTGCTTTGTATTCATTTCAAGCGTTGTTTTTTTTTCCTTTTTTAAACTCTAATTTGATTGACCATCGCTTTGTCCAAAGCAAACTATTAGCTAATGAAAGTCCATTAATTTAGTCTCATTTAACAGATTATACAGATTATACGCTCTACCACCCATGCATGTTAGCTGCTCAACTTGGTTTCTATTTTATCATTTATCAAATACGCTATGAGCATGAGCTATGAGCTACTCCGTAGTTGCGACGTACCGCCGAAAGTGCAGAAATCTATGAAAACAATTTGTAGTTGTACCCATTTGCTGTCGGTTAGCATTTGCGTTGATGTTTTAAGATCAAAACAATAGCGAAACTAATGTTTTCATGGACTCCCGCATTGGCGGATATATTTCATTCATAATTGAATACGATATCTGCACCGACATACATATATAGTATATACATACAAAGTAACGAAATTCGGTAATTTATTATCATAGTTTTGATGGATTAAAGACGTAATGATAAATGTTTGACGAGTTGACTATGGTAAGGATTAATCATGTGTTGTTAGCAGAACGCAACAAAAAAAAATTTAAAAAAGAAAAGTTTTTTATTTTTTAGAAGAAAATTTGTATAACTGGAAATCAGGATTGGGTCTCTGGTTTCAATTTTAAAAGCTGTAAGGCTATTGTTTTCATATTTCGAATTAAAAACTATTTTAATTTCTCTTAAAAATTTTAAACACAATGGATTTTTACTAATTTTTCATTTTTTTTGCTTGGTCTACTATTTTACGTTAGCTATATATTTAACAAAATGTCCCCTTCTTTAGAAGTGCTGCTGGAACCGCGCCTGGTTTTACTCCGGCTTCAATTTTAAAAAGTTGTTGGGTTATGGTTTTCTTTTGTTTTTTTAAAACCAGTTATGGTTCGGTTTCGGCTTAAGACATCCTTCCAGTTCTTCTGTTTTGTTTTGGGGCTTGGAAAGTATTTCTATTCCTCATTTGGTCTCATTTTACAAAACGAATTTCAGTTTCGTTGGTGGTTTAGTCCCCGGATCGGTTTTGACAATGGTTTCGTTTTTATTTCTTCACAATTTTGGAATCATCTTAGTTTGCTTCCGATTTCGGTTTCGTGATGTGTTTCGATTTCAGATTTCATTAAATTTTTAAAAATTAAATTCGGTTTGTTTTTTTTTAATGGGATTTGGAAATTAATTCGATTCCTAGTTTTCATATAATTGCTCAAAATTAATTTCATTTTAATACCAGTTTCGTTTCAAAACCGTTTCATCTCCGGTTTTAGTTTAAATTTTCTGAACTAACTTCGGATTTGTTTTATGGGATTTGGTGAGCATTTGGGTTTGGGGCTTACATCGTATGTCAAAATTAATTTCATTATCATTCCGTTTTCGGTTTTGAAAAGTTTTCACCTGTGATGTATTTTTTCAAAGTTAAATTCTGTTAAGTTCAGTTTTAAAAAGTAGTTCCAGCTTTGGTTTCAATTTCCATTTCAGTTTCGTGTTTGACGGAATAGTAATTTGTTTTGAATTTCGTTTCATTTTGATTTTGAAGATTTGCTTTTTTCTGTGCCTGTTTCAGTTCCCATGCTGGTTTTCTTTTTAGTAATTGACTCCGAACTTTTTTTTTGTTTTTAAGAAATTTCATTCCAGTCTAGGTTTGCCCTACGAAGTCATCTTAGTTTCGGTTTCGCTTTCACTTTTTTTATTAATCGGTTCAGATTTTTTTTATTCTTCAAAACTAACTAAGATTTCGTTTTATGTTTCGGGTTTCAAAAGTATTTCGATTCCAGTTTTGAGATTTTTTCATATTTTACACGAGTTAGAATTGCATCTGAAGCTCTTCGCGTTTACGTTTTTCTGCCAAAAATTCAATGCTTACACTCTCTGATTTGTATTTCTTCATACTAAAGAGTGCCTACTAGTTAGACGCTCTACATATTTAAAAAGGCAGCTACTGCAGCAACGCATTTCATTTGAAATACCTAAAACATTTTAGTTGTCCCACTCACTTTCACGCTAAACAATTAATCCAGGCAGCCAAAAAAAAAGTCATTTAGTTAAGCCGATTATCTATTATGCATTACTTTCACATCATCCTCAAGGACACAAGGACAAACGAAATTCATACGTCTAAGACTATTTACTAACTTTAGTTAAACAATGGGCGAAAAATAGATTTTAGGCGAAATAAAGAAAACTAAAACGATAACGCCTACTTTTAAAACATGGACTACAGTTCTCGCAAACTAACAGTAGCTTCACAAAAGCAAAAGTCGCCTACCCAAAAACGTATGTACGTAGAAGGATTAGCGGCGTAGCAACGTGGAGCAGGTAGGCAAGTGAACCAATTCAAGGCAGCAATGAAAAGAAAAGCGAATGTTGGAAAAGTGGGATGTTACTTTGGGTATTAACGTTTCATTTCGTTGTTACAATAAAAGGGTTTGTTCGCTAAGAATCGAGGAGTTGACTCAGCTCGTCACGAAAGCAAAATCGCAGTGGCACAAAATAATTCTCAACGTATGAAATGTCCTTGAAATTGGTGGATGCTCAACATAAAATGGTTTTTCTTTTGCTTTGATATTTTCGTGTTGCTTTTGCATTGTGTTCCAATTTTTTTTTTTCATTAATCCTCTGGGTTTTAAGTTTGTAAACGTAATTAAAATAATCCTTCTTACCTACATATCCGCAATTCACGCTTAATTATGGCAGCCAAACCACGCCCATAGTAAAACATTGCTGCTGTTGTATTGGTAATTGTCAAATAATAAAGGCGTTTGTGTGTATGTGTGTATGTGGCTGTGTTTGTCTCATGTCATGGAATTTTTTTTATCAGCGAGAAAGGTGGGTTTTTTGGCTGCTATACGGTGTTTGGCTGTTTGTGTGTGTGTGTGTGAGTGTGCTATTAGAAGCTTATCTGGTGAAAAGGTGGTAAAGCAATGTCGTTGAGGGAGATTACCAACAGTGTTGCCATACAAATATATTTCCAAATTCTTTAAAAGCTTTTAATTTTTCTATGTTATAATTAGTAGTGTTTTTTAAACAAATTAATAAATTCAACTTTGAGGAAACCCGATCTTGATATATTCAGTTGTACCCAAGTATCGGAACTACGGGTGGAGTATCTAACGCTTAAACTATATCCACGGCATTTAAAAAAAAAATATTATTTCATAAAAGCTAGCTCGATCTACCGGCATTCGACAGCTTTTTGTACCTATGTATTATTTTTAGCTCTAAATTTGCCACTTAAATAAGTAAAAACAAATAAATGGCTTAGCAGGCGTGATTTCGCGATCAGTTTGAAAAATTTATATTCTGGGATTAATCACAGTGGCCGGAACAGTTATGACTTTTATTTTAAAACTTTATACTCTATGATCTTTATTTTCCGATTTTTTTTTCTTCTCATAAACCAAAAGTAGTATCTTCATGTTAAATTTTTTTGATCAAGTTTCTGAGTTTTTTTATCGAAAATAAAATTAATTTTAGAGTTTTATATTTTTCATTCATTCAAGAATAAAAATTAAGTTTTTAATTTTTTCGAGGATCAAATAAAATTAAATTAAAAATAATGTTTTATTTTTGATCAAAAAATATAAATTTTACCGAGATGTCTACAAATACTTGACAAATAAAAAAAAAAGTTAGCAAAAGAAATTGGTTCTTTCTTGTCTTCAAACAAGTTGACGGATATCCATAAGCCTTTGCAAAAGAGTTCATATACCCACAATAATGGATAAGAACGCCATTAATATCTACATACATTCCGGTACATACATATTTTTAAGGTATACAATTTTCTTATGTAGTACATATTTACTTATATAATGCATACAATGCGCGTACTAATATGTATTCATGTGTAAATATAATAAAAATATGAGTTCGCAAACAGCGGCTTTGACTTTGATAAATTGTCGTATGGCCTTTGATATTTGCCGCCAACCAGCAATATACGCAAACCAATAATGGATACATACTCGTACATACATATGTACGTGGTATACATACATACATATATAAGTACTTTATGCGCATATAAAATGTAGTAAAATAATCGTCAAAAAGGTACATAAAAGTCAACTTTATTTTTTTTTTGGTTGACATAAAACTTGATTTGCCGATTGATAAGTTACCAATATTTGTTGCGGATGCCTTTAATTTGCTCGAGTCAAATAATTATTTATATTGCAATTGTTTAATGATATACAAACAGTGGTAAATGAAAATGTAAAGTACTGCAAAAATTTATTAATGCAAATAACTGTGCATATACATATGTATGTACATAAATAGATTTGTATATTTGTTCTTATTGTTGCATAATGACTTTATTGCGAACACGTTTATAGAAATACAGGGCTATTATTTTTGAAACGTCAATTTAAATAAGTAAGTGGCTCGAAACTCAAGTTTACCCGAAATTTTAATACTTTACTGTAGGGTTCAGAATAAATAATCGATTTATAATCGACAATTTTCTTTAAAACCGATTTTTTTTATTTAAAAAACGATTATTGAAAGGTTAATTTATCTTTAAACTAAAAAAATTGATTATTTTTCTTAAAACCGATTATTTTCTTTAGAAATCGATTTTTAGCAAATCAATTTGCATATCTTTAAATTAAAAAAATCAATTATTGAGTAATTACATGCACATAGAATATGCCTTTTTTGTTTAAAAATCGTTTTATTTTTATTGTTTTGTTTAGTAAATTTTTCAAAAATCGATTATTTTTTTTTTAAATCGATTATCCATTATTTTATTTAAAAAACGATTTTTCAATAAATTTATCTTTAAAATTTCGATTCTTGAGTAATTATTCATAATATTAGGTTTCTAAAACAGAGAATATGCATTTTGGTTTGAAAATCGATTTATTTTTATTATTTTCACAAATCGATTATTTTCTTTAAAATTGATTATTATCTTTAAAAATCTATTATTTTATTTATAAATCGTTTTTAGGGAGTCAATTTATCTTCAAACAAAACTAAGGCGATTATTGAGTAATCGATTTTCCCATCTCTAGGTTACATCTCTACTCAGCTGTGAGTTGAAGTTACTTTTTCCTTGATATCTTTTATACAATATTTGTTCCTTAATAATAAATACTTTCTGAAGTGAACTTTGATTGAATGCGTCTAGGTTTCAAAGCCCAAACTCTAGGTTTGTAGGGCAAGTGGGCATGGAAACCAAACAATTGACTTTTCTTAGAAGTTTAATGGCTACAAGTCTGACCGCTACCACCAAAACTGGTCCGAAAATACGTTTTCCAAGTTTTATAATGTTACAGCGGATTCTCTTTCAGTTAGAATTGGTTAAGGAGAATTTTTTAAAAATTCTGTGTGCACTCTGTAAAATGTATGTAGGTTCTTCACTCAACTTATTATTAATTGTTGGTTGGTAAATTATACAAATTTTAAAAATTGAATCCTAAAATGAAGACATATTTATTAATTTAATGCGGCTCTACAAAACAAACTTAAAGATTATTTCCTGGCTATGCAAAAAAAATAGTGTAAAATCAATGGGATTGTTAAAGCTAAAGAACTATTTGTGGAACAAAAATGGCGTCATTGTATTGCAGCATGTCCGTGGTTCTGTTTATACAATTTAACCAACTTCATGACCGCATAAACGTTTAAAAAAAAACACTCCAACGACTTACATATCTTCCACACAACCATTTTCGGAGTGCCGATAACTGAGGAGTCCAATATGATTCCTAAATATGTATGTGAAAATATGATTCTCAGAAATATAGTCGTAGAGGAATATTTTATTACTCAGATGTGATGGAAATGACGTAGATAAATGAAATTATGTTCATTTTCGATGACTCATTTTAGACTCATAAAGAATAATTTAGGACTACTTTATGACTCATTTATGACTCTCTTTTTTGCTGGGTCATTATAAATTAATTTTAATTGTTTGTTCAGTGGCGTCACTTCTGAATTTTTAAAAATGTCTCCCTCTTAATTTATTTGTTATTTCAATACTCGTCAGCGCACGTGTGGGAAATGCATTCTAGTTATGGAAATTTTTAAAAATCTATTAACTTTTACTAATGTTGTATTTGCATTCCCGAACATGCATCAATACAAATACATATACATAAATATGTACGAGAGTTAATGCTTGCATAGCTATTCTCTTCCTCTCCAGCGGTATATTTGTCGTCTGAATAAGCCAAATAACGGCATACGGCAATTACGTATTTACAGTTACATATGTACATAGGTATAATAAGCTGTTTATTTAACTTATTTAAATCCTTTCATTTGGTTGTTAGCTAAAAATTTTCAAAATTAAAGTTGCCGCATTGCCGTTAAGAAATAGCATTAACCTAATCCGCTGCTGCTGTTTGGGATTTCACCTTGTATGTACAGATGTTCGTAATGGATGTTAAATCAATTTTAAGTAGAAATGTAAATAAATATCCTTTTAAAAGTCAAAAAGTTAAAATGTGAAGAAATTTGGTAAACTAGCGAATAACAACAAAAAAAATATTCAGACAGTGTATATACATACATATGTATGTATGTACACATGTGTGTTATTTAAAATTTTTCAAATATTGAGAAAGCTGCACATTTATGCCAGCAAAAATTTCAGAGAGTATCCGAAAGGTCAATGGTAAAAAAAAAGATGATCTGTTTAACCAAAAGGTATCGAAATCCTAACGAATTGTTTAGGAATATTGGAAGAGCTTTACGAATTCTAAACGAGATATCCTGGAAAAAAATCTGATTCGAAAGTCCATAACGATTTTTTAGGTAACAAATTTTTGGATTTTTTACTTTTTTTTTAGTTTTCCTTAAAATTTAAATCTTTGGGAAACTCCATAGGAAGCTTCGTGGGTAAAAAAAAAAGATTTCCGGAAATGGAACCGATCCCTCTTCGAAGTGGTTAACCATAGTTCCTTCAAAAGTGCCTTTACTGTAAGCACCTCGTACAACGCAAAATTGACTACAGAGTGTGCTTTATACAATCAGATATAATCTGAAATTTTTTTGAATTAATTCGGAATTTGAATTGAGATTCAGTGAGATGATTTATTCGGGTCCATCTAGGGAAATTTCCAGGAACACTTAGTGATTATTAGCTCAGTTTTTCCGTAATAATTTCGACACTTTCCTGCAAATATTTCAGCACTTTTTCGGAATCATTTTTTTAGGGACCGTTTTGGAAACATTTCAAGACTTTTCGGAAATCACTTCCGCATTGTTTGCTTACCATTTGAGGATTATTTAGTGCATAATTTGGCGTAGGCTTGGAAATTATTTTCAAATTATCAATGAAAAGTTTTTGACTTGATCCCGAAATGGTCCCGAAAACAATAATTGAATCTCGTAAATAAAAAAAAAATTTTTGTTAGGTAAAAAAAAAAGTTTTTTTTTTTATTCGTTTGGTTCTATCAACTTTTTCAAGACTTTTTCGAGATCATTTCTTAATTTTTTATTCAATAGTAATACAATTTATTCTTTAATTGTTTTAGACTATTTTGCCGTATGGCCTTATGTTTGTTTGCAACAAATCAAAATATAGTCAAAAGAATCAAAAATAATCAAACCAAAATTTTGTTATTATTTTTAATTTTTTTGACTCTTTTCTGATAGTTTTCTAAAATATGCATAATCACACTTTTCCAAAAAATTGATCAATCAAACCGGTAATAATTACGATTTACAATCAGTACTTTTCAGATCACCTCATAAACTCTCAAATATGGCGGAAAATAAAATTTATAAATTTTGTATGCCAAGCAACACAGTCTAATGTAGACGTATCTACATATCAATGTACATATTAACTCTTCAATACCATATGCAACCAAATAAATTCAGTAATTTGACGACAATGAAGAAATTATCTTTCGCTTTTAAACTTTTCCATTATGAAATAATCAAATCATTATCTCAATTCTGCGAACACAAAAGCCCTGCAGCAATATGAGCTTTTACAAAACGCCTTTCATTTCTCATACAACAAAAAATACAACAAAAACGCGGCCACATATTTAAATGATTGTTTGTTGTTGTCGAAACATTGCAATAGCGAATGGGGTGAGCGCAATTTGTAGTTTTATTTTATGCGCGAACACTTTACAAAGGGTCAAAAGTCAATTAGCGAACAAAGTTTTCATGCTTGTAGGTAATGCTATAGACATATGAATAAATATCTATGAAATATGAAAAAGGTACATATGTATGTAAATATATTCCATAGCCAATCTGTATGAACAAATTTTTGTGGCATTGAACATGGAATATTGAATTTCGTTTGGCAGCATCGAAAAATCGCCCGCAGCCGGAAAAAGCAAATTACATTTACATATGTTTGACAATTCATGTGTTTACATATGTATGTATGTATGTACAGTAATATGTTCGTACATAATTGTATTTAAAGTTTAAAACAATTTTCAATATTTGCGCAATTTATTCGCCATTAAGTGAGCTGCTCAAATTGAAAAAAAAAAAGTTTCGAATAAACTACGATGCAGGTGAATGCAATTCAATCTAACCTACCAGAAGTAGTCTTACACACTTAGACTGGCTGTTCAATTTTGGTACTGATATGAGCTAGGGCCATTCGAACTGAACTTCTTGGAAGGCTGAACAAAGCTGAGCTCTGCTGAAATTTCGATCACGTGTTTGGAACCGTTTTACTTGCCTTCGCCAGGGCCTAGCGATTGAAAATTTACCACCTCCTCGTCCTTACAAATGTTTGGTTTTCCCACTTCCTTGCTTTTCGGGAGTAATATTCGACCTAACGATATAATTTTTTCAGAAGGAAGGGCCATGGTGAAGAAATATGTATGAGACAGAAAGGCGTGAAAGGGAAGAGCTTGAAATGATGTGGGAAAACTAGACCAGAGCAATGAGAATTTCTGAAGAGACAATAAGGGGGGTCTTGCAAATCGACGTATGTACCTACAGCGAGAGCTTAAAGTTCTTCAGACTGCATATTATGTTGTTTTTGTAAGGGAAACACACTGCACTAGGGTTTGGATAGTCCTTCTTGGGAATGTATACCGTACCATCTGTTAGTAGCGCCTTCTGGTACGAACCTGGATCCCCTTGAAACTGCGGATCCAACATTTTAGTCGTCGTTTACCGCTTTTAATCTGTTCGCCTATTTTAGACCCATCTCCTAATAAGTTTACAAACGATGAGCTTTTGCAACGTTTTTTTAGTTTTGGAAATCAAAGTTTGTATTAAAACAAATTTAAATACTTGTTTTCCCTTTGAAGTTAATTAAATTTCATGGTTCAAAGGGTGTTTGCGTGCCATATGGCCTGCACACAAATGAAGCAAATTAACTTAGAACGAAAATGAAACACAAAATAAGGGCAAAAACAGCGGGTACAGACACCCACAAGGAATATGCGGGGTAGCGAAAATAATTTTATGTGCATAAATTTCACAAAAAAACACTTTAAATTCATATTTACTGCTGATAAGAACAACAATTTACATGCGACAACTGGGAGTAAAAATTTCAATGCGACTCACCAGTCACAATACAAACGCTGTGATATACAGCTGGGACCAATAATCGAGCTGATGTACTGCTTGCTTATCTACACACATACACAGATTGCCATGCACACCCACCACATGCCAACCCAACATAGTAAATTATCACCACCCAACCCAAAAGCAAAAAAAAAAACAAAGAATAGAAAGAGCGCTCGGTTGTACGATGATGGCGTGCTAGTGGCAAGCAACGAAGCACGTCAGAAGCCGAACGTCAGCAAACAGTTTCCGCACGATAGCTGCTGTGGTGGCTATGCATGGATAGATACAGAAAACAAAAACAACATAACATATGCGCAAGGGAAAGGTTGACGAGAGTAAAAAAACTCAGAAAAAAACACAAAACAACGAGTAGACAACAACAAAGGTACAGCAGTGTAAATGGCGTGTGTATGTAGTAGCAGCACGAGCTGAAGAAGAGGCAGCAGCAGCAGCAGCAGCAGGATAGTAATGCGAGCAACAACAATGCTGTTAGTAGCACACAGCAGGCTAACGAATAACAGCCAATCCCAAGCGACTATAAAGAGTGGTAGGCGTACACCAAACTGCCATTTCCAAATTTTACATGCAACACATAAAAACACACATACACATACACTCAACTAACATTGATGCTGAAAAACAACAAAAAACGCAAGCACACAAACACAAGCAAAATCCATTGAAATGCGTGCGGACAGACAGTAGTGACTGGCTTGCTGCTGTTGAACCTTACTGGCTGGTGGATGGCATGTCGTGCACGCACATACATGCATACAGCAGCTGCTACCACCACCACCACCACCAGCACCATCTGCAACATCATCATCATTCTACGCCACTTAGTCAGGGTCAGAGACGAATAGTAACTCTTGAGCGCTCTATAACTTCGGTTGACTTCAAAAACCAGTTGACACAGCGTCAGCAGCTACAGTCACATTTGAGCTACTCACAGCAGCGGAGCAAAACTGCAGCCAGAGACACACACCGAGAAAACACACAGCGCAAAAGGCAGCCATACATACAAACAGTGAAACGGAAGCGATACGCAATCAGTAGCCAAATACACCAACAACAAAGCGCTCACTCTCTACTTAGTATACATATAGGCGCTCAAGCATTCTGTATATGTGGTTTAGTGTTAGTGCGATAAGCCGAAAAGAGAGCGCATACAATTACACACCCTCACTTTCTCACACACACGCACACACACACACCCGTATGTGCCGAGTGAAAAATATCTAGTTTTGAAAAATTGAGTTGTTTGCATGAAGTCAAAACCTGAAATCAGTTTGAGACGAGACATTGTCCAAAGAACATTCAGTGATTGATACGCACGTTTTGTGTAGGCTTTATATATGTACATACATATAAAACACGATTTGCAGACGTCAAAGTGTTAAAAGAAAAAAGTAAATAAACGTTCAAGTTTTCAAAAAATTCAAGCACCAAAGTTAGTAAAGTAGATAACAGCATTTTGTGTGCGCAACAAAGTTTGACAAAAGCAAACAATTTTAAATATTCAACCAAATATGTCCTCCAGATCAGCTTCACCGCTAAGCAACGTGACGGTGGACGACGAAATAAGCATTAAAGCAAACGGTAAGTGTGCAATATAGCGACGGTAAAATGATAAAGAAGCGAGACTAGGGTTAGGTAGTGTATGTATGTATGATAGGCCGACGGAAAATGTAATTTTTTTTCAATTGTAACGAAGATTTTTCTATCAACAAAGATTTTTAAGTAAAAATTTTAAAATTGGATTTACTAGAATTGTTAGATTCTAACCAAGTAAACAAAAAATTGCTTTCACGTGTGATGAAGTTAATCTCATTTCGATTTAACACGGCACTATAAATAATTGCAATCATCAAACGATTAAAATCGGAAATCCAATAAAATATTTGTTTACTGCTTTCAAAATTAATTTTGATTGTAATAATTAAAATCTTCCATCATTTAAAGACACGACTTTTCCTTTGTTAGTTTTTATTATCTAATGATTTTTGTTTGCAATCTTTACGAAGGTGATTTTGTTTCCATAAATAAGGTACAAACATGCGAATAAGTCACAGGTGCACTCTCTTAGTGAGTAACTATGTATAGAGAGATAAAACAGCAAAGGCAAACATTTAAGCAGCTACAGCGAACAATGGGTCATTGTATTATTTGTGATTGCAATCAAAAATTATCAATTCAGATTTTAACCAGAGCCGAAAGCAAACTTCAAATTAAACTAAAGAAAAGTAGTCAAAATAAAATTATTTGCAGATTAACATTTTAGCACAAAATTAAATAATACTTTTTACTTTACTTAATTTAATTTAACTGATTTTTGATTAATTTAATTCTATTGAATTATACTTAACTTCAACTTGTTTAATTAAGTTAGATTAAATCCTTGTTTAATTGTTTAATTTTCATTTAAACTAGTTCAACTTTGATTAATGTAATTCAATTCAATTATGTTTAATTTTAAGCAAGTTTATATTATTTGAGTTAATTCAATGATTAATTGAGTGATTTTAATCTAATTTTAATGCAGTAGATTTTAATTGAAGTAGTTGTATGTTTGTAGATAGTTCAAATAAAAAATATGAAATCTTAAGGTATGCTCTGGAGTAATTTTTTTGTATTATGTTATGTTATGCCACTTTATGTTATATTATGTCACTTTAAGTTCTATTTCATGTTTCTATGTTGAGTCATATTATGTTATCTTATGTTATGTAAAAATATGCTGTATTATGTTATGCCATGCCATGCTATGCTAACTTATGTTATATGACTTATTTTAATATTTTTCGTTTCTATTCATTAAAAATGCCAAAAATAAATAAAATTTATGCTACTCAAATTAATCTAATCAGCATTTTCTCTACTTTTTCTCCCTAAGACATTCCCCCAGAGTACCTGGTAATCAAAGAAGAGCGCGAGAGCAGCATTTCACCCATATTAACGCCGCCGCATACGCCCACCGAAGAGCATACGCGCACACGCAACGAACAACATTCGGCGTTGCACAGCAACAACAGTGCGCACTACGACATGGAACAGCAACAACAGCACCACCAACAACAACAGCAGCTACATTTGCAGCAACAACAATCACATCTAGCGCTTTTAACCACACCACCACAAGCGCCACGACGACCATATCCCGCTACATTGATCGATGCGCAGCACTTGCAACAGCAACAACAACAAGCTGCACAACAACAACATCCACATCCACACCACTTACAGCAGCAGCAACAACAACAACAACATCGACTGTGGTTACACATGCAACAGCAACAACAACAACACCAACAACATCAGCAACAACAAGCCGCTGCTGCGTACGCTTACGGTCATGCGGCACAATTTCTACCTGGCACCACCGTCGCCGTCGACGCTGTGCAGCAACATCAAGCGCTACTCATGAATCAATGGCTACGCAGCGCCGCACTCTATCATCACACCCACCAACATCCAGCACATCCTACTGCCACTGGCGCACATCCACACTCCCTACCTATGGGCGCTGGACTCCATCCACATATGCGCCCCTATCCCGCTTTACATCCACTACATCCCGCCGCACGACTTGGCTTGCCAGCGGCTATGAAGTTGGCCGGCGCTGCAACTGGCGCTGGCACCAGACCAAAGAAACAATTTATTTGCAAATATTGCAATCGTCACTTTACCAAATCGTACAATCTGCTCATACACGAACGCACACACACCGATGAGCGGCCATACTCGTGCGATATATGCGGCAAAGCATTTCGGCGGCAAGATCATTTGCGCGATCATCGCTACATACATTCCAAGGAGAAACCGTTCAAGTGTAATGATTGTGGCAAGGGTTTCTGTCAATCGCGCACGCTCGCCGTACACAAGGTGACCCATTTGGAGGAGGCGCCACACAAATGTCCCATCTGTCAACGGAGTTTCAATCAACGCGCCAATTTGCGCAGTCATTTGCATAGTCATACCGAAGCGCAGCTATCTGCAATCAAGAGTGCTGGTGGTGGTGAGCTAACGAGTGAGGGAACACCAACGAAAATGTCAAGCGCTTCCACAACAACAACACCAACAACACCCATACTCGATCTATCCGCTTCAGGTGTGCAATCGCATGGCGTTATTGAGCGTCCAAAACGTGCGCTCGGTTTTAGTATTGCTGAAATCATGAGCAGATAGAGCGTTTTAATTGGCGCAAGTAATGTAGACGTCGCCGAAAAAAGACGTCAGTGCAAATTAGTTGCAGAGCGCTGTTGCAGCGTCTGTGAAACGAGCGCAACAAATGCTGAGGCGCGTGCAGCGAAAGCAAACAAACGCTTTTACGCTGCTGCCTATCACGCCGGCAATGAAGTTCCAGTACGCGCAGCGCGCCTAATCGTACTCAAATGTTGGCTGCAGAATGCGCGCTGGCCCAAGAGAAACCCACAAGGCAGCTGCGCTTCTGGATACCCGCTGCGCCCTAGGCTATTGGCTATTGAAAAGTTCGTAATGAAAGTTCCCATTTAAGGATGCGTAAAGAGGCTGGTGTCTCACAATTTGGAGACACACACAAACACAAAGACAATTATAAACAAATACACTTACTTAGCTAAAGTCACAATTAGTTGAATGCTTAGAAAAATTTCCTACACATACTTATCTACATATATATGTAAATAAATAAATAAATATATTTAATATTAAGTCAATGCTTACGACATATGTACATACGTTCTTCATATATACACACAAATGCCAATTTATTTAAAATCAAAAACAAAAATGTAGTAATAAAAATTAATGCCAAAGCAAAAGTATATAAAAGATTAAAAAAAAAAATATCTTGTTTCACTTAATTTACGATAGTTGAGCGCATAGCCTGGATGGCAAGCAAAAGAGAAAAAAACAAGCGCATAAGCCAGTGTTCGGGCTTCTATTGGTTATGTAGTAGATCTACTACTTTTTTAGTTAGCTAAAATTTAAATACATTTAAGTTCTTCTTTAATAATTTAGGAAGGCGAAATTTGTTTTTTTAAAGATCCGCCGACTCTTTGATACGGTTGCACGATGGCTAACTCGGCTAACAGCTTTGGACCATCTTAGCTTTAGCATCTCCTCGCCTATTCAGCTTGGAGCAGTATGTAGTTTCTCATGAATGAATAACTTACTGTTCCTAGAATAGCGCTTCTCGTACTCACGTCTTCCGGTCTCTTTTAGCAGCCGTCTTCTCTATTAGCATATTATTTCTCCTTTCGGGTACACATTTCTCCTGATCCTTGGACCGTATATTACAAAAGTTAGGCTATTGAGTGAGAAATACTTATGCTTTGGTGTGGATTTTCTTTTGATCAAAAACTGAAACCAAATAAAAAATTAATTTTTTTTAAGTTTTGAAGATTCATTATTAATTCTTTTCAATATTGTACAAACTACCAAAAAAAACAGACAAAACCTTTTGCACTTTTAAAGAACTAAGTTCCTTCTTTTGTTGTTTTGAAAAAAAAAAAAAATATTATTTCTTATTTTAGAAATTTTTTCAAAACAAAAATTTTAGTTCACTATTGACTACCTTTTTTTTGTATTATGCCTCTAAAATATAAAAAGGTAAGCTCAAATTTACCGATATTTTTTTTTTAATTCAAATTTTCCGAATTTCGGGCAAACAATTTTTTTTTTCAATTGTACCTAATAGGTTGCTATCTATCTTCAACTAGATCAACACAAATTCATTTTTCTTGTAAAAATTGAGTAATTTTTGGTTATCTGATTGATCTCTACTAGAACGTTAAAAAAATTGTGAAAAAATTCGTTAGCCAAAATTCGAAAATTAGGGCTTAAAAAATATTCTGAAAAAAAATGTAATGTTTTATTTTAGAAAATATTTAATTTTTCAAAATCGTGAAAATTTTGGTCTACTATTAATTTTTTTACTACCGTGAGTAAATTTCTGTTGAACTATTTGAACTCAACTAGAATGTTAAAAAAATTGGAATTTTTTTTTAGCAAAATTTAAAAATTTATGTGTCTAAAAAAACACACATTCCACATTCCAGATGATCTCTAGATAAATTGATGTATGTTCAAAGAAAGAACAAAAAAAAGCTTTGTATAAAAAATGTAATGGCCAGTTTAACGTTTTACGATTTTGAAAAAATTATAAATTTTGCTAAAATTAGAATTTCTTTTTATTTCTTCGATATCTTTTATTGCAGCATCATTCACAAACTGTTTTTTTTTTTAATATTAACATACTTTAAAGAAATAATACAAGCCGTACAAATAATTTGATTTACGAGTAGTTGCAAAAAAAAAAAAAAACAATTTTAATTTTTTGTGTTGTCCTCCTTAACGTTGAAACCATTAGTGAAGTAGCTGCTACTCAGACTCGTTGGAGTCGTTATGTTATTTCTGGGTGCGCCACTGGCTTGAATAATTCATAAAACTAATCACAAAGAAGCAAATCTATGATCTCATTGTCAGCTTGTGTTAGATATTTGAAAACATAAATATTAAATACAAAAGTACAAAAAGACATTTGGTCAACTCGAGTGTCAAACAGTTAGTCAGTCAGTTAGCGGATTTATTTTAGTGTTTTGTATGTTTGTTTGTTTGTTCGTCTATGGTTATGAATAAATTGCTTTAATTTACATATGTTAAATCAATAAAAAGTGACATGTTTATGGCAAAGAGATTTAATGGTGTTTTGAATTTTTTTTAAATAAATTTGTTATGCCTTGGAAGGCTGTGGGTGTCGGTTATGGGACAAGTCTAATTTAAATAGCTTCGATATTGAATTTTTAATAAAGATTTATTTATATGGAATATTATATTTGGCTCGAAATATTCATTGATAGTTTTAAATTTGGACTTTTTTGAAGTGCTCTTATTTTGCATAACAAGAGTGAATTTCTTTTATGTATTCAAAATAATTTTGTGAAGCTTTATTGGCGCAACCAGTTCGTAGAAGCTTTTTAAAAGTTTTTTTTAATAATATGTGTAGATATTGATCTCCCAAGTATAAAAAATAAAAAAATAAGATAAGGTAAATTAAAATAACATAACATAACATAACATAACATGACATAACATAGCATAGCATAACATAACATAGCATAGCATAACATAACATAGCATAACATAACATAACATAACATAACATAACATAACATAACATAACATAACATAACATTACATAACATAACAAAACATAACATAACATAACATAACATAACATAACATAACATAATATAACATAACATAACATAACATAACATAGCATAACATAACATAACATAACATAACATAACATAACATAACATAACATAACATAACATAACATTACATAACATAACAAAACATAACATAACATAACATAACATAACATAACATAATATAACATAACATAACATAACATAACATAAGATAACATAACATAACATAACATAACATAACACACCATAACATAACATAACATAACATAACATAACATAACATAACATAACATAAAATAACATAACATAACATAACATAACATAACATAACATAACACAACATAACATAACATAACATAACATAACATAACATAACATAACATAACATAACATAACATAACATAACATAACACAACATAACAGAAAATAAAATAAAATGAAGGAATTGCAGATGGTCCTGAATTTCACGTTAGACTATCACCAAGAGAAACCGATGAATTCTTATTGCTATACCGAATTGGATAAAAGTTTTATGGTTGATAACAGCTTGCTCATTCCACCTGAGAAAATATTAGTTCGTGATGAGTCGACCAACAGTTTTTGAACAGTTTTTTAACTCACAGCTGCGAGGAAATTAAGGCCGCGCTTCTGTTCGAATTGTTGGCGGCACCTACATATTGAACATATGTAGTACATATGTATGTATGTATATATTTAATTGGCATACAAGGAACAATATCCTAGTCGTACTAAATAATAGTATCAATGTACATATGAATGTTTGAACATAAATAATTAATTACTCGAGTAATGCTTTGTAATTTGAATCAATCAACAACTTATCAGAAAATATGTACATATATGCAATATAATACTCAAGGTATTTGGTACATACATATCTACAATTAATTGTTTTGTAGTCATTTGATTCCGTCGTCAATATAGGTAGTCGTATGTGTACAAAGAGTAAGTAAATAGCAAATATGTCACTTTTCTATAATAAGATTCACAAACGGTTGGCATTTAATTAGAAGCAATTACAATAAACAGCATTCAAGCAGCTACTGTACATAGAAATTTAATCTCAAGTGCTAGCAAATATTTCATTGAATAATTGTTCCATTTATAATAGAGTTAAATAAATTAAATAGTTTGTATTAGAACTTTTGAATATGTCATACCCAATAGCAGGCAAGTACTAAAAATACTGTTATATACATACATATGAGCTCTAAAATTCGATTAGTACTTAGTAATCAATTGATTAGAAGGATTTTTTAATTAGTAATCATTTTTTTGTTTGTTCGCAAAAACAGGTAATGGCTTGCAAAAAAAAAAGGAATTATAAATTGATTACGATTAAAACAAAAAAAAATCATAGTTTTTTATGATTATTAAAAAAGATATAAAAAATAATCAAAAATAAAATGAAATTGAAAAGAAAATAAAAACCAAAATAAAAGTCAAGACTAATTAAAAAAAAATTTCCGATTACTTTTGATTATTTCTGATTTTATTTCAATATTTTGTATAAACGTGAAAAATATGTTTTTTGGATTATTTTTTAGTGAATTGGAAAAAAATCATAAAAAATTTGAAGTAATGGTAATCAATTATTAAATGGATGCTCAGGAAAATAAACAATCAAACTGGTAATCATTACGTTTAGTAATCATTATTTAACAGATCTGGCTCAATTTAATTATTACAGTGGTGAATCATTTGAATCTAACCCCGAATCAACTGATTTGGAAACATATTTTAATTTTTCATAGCACCTAGATATTTGACTTATACCTGCCTGCTAATCTGTAGCGGAGTAATAAACTGCTGTGCCCACGGGCTAAGGAATGAGCGCATCTGTTCTCATCAATCAACATCGCTATTTTTAACTTAAAGAAAATTAAATGCCTACGACAGAGTCAATATTGTGATATTTCTGCTGTGATTAAATACAATTAGCCAAGATGGCCTCCTTTATCTCTTAAATACATCCAATATTGAATTTTAATTACAAAACTAAAAAAAATTGTCCCTTAAATCTCGTCTGCTACGCTCTTGGGGGTGGCAGATGTCGCTCAATGCAGACACTCCAAACAAAAATTGCTATCAAATTGTCTGCTCCAACTTTTTTTTGTTTTGTTTATTTTCTTTTGAAAGAAAAGTGTGGTCAGCCACAGTATGGGCTCATTCGTTGTATCGATATTGCTATGTAAATGAAGATGCCGCACAAGCGCATTGAAGACAATTCAAGGTGCGCATGCGCTATAATTAAACGTCGTAAATAAAAACAAATCACATTGTTCACAACAATTTAAATGAGTTGTCGTATGGTATGAGTAAATAAATAACATCCCCACCGCGTTGCACCGGGCGTTGAGAATGCGGCCCATTATTATGAGCTCAAGCAAATGAAGAGGAAAAATATTTTTTTTTTTTTGAATTTTTGCACATTTTGCCAAAAACTTTTGATGTGTTATTTTGTGTGCAGTTGGACAAGCAAATTGTTTTGTTTGATTGGCGTGACATACTTGCATAGCTATACAAATAAATGGAACAAATGTATGAAGAAGAGGCAGAAGAAAAGACCTGCTGTCACAGCCATTACCTCAATTGAGGCCGAGCACAAATCACGTGCTATGCAGGTTGCCTTAATTTCCGATGTTTTGTTTTATTATTTGTTGTTGTTGCTGTTTTTTTGTTGTATATTCCGTGCACTTTGTCCTTTTTGGGGGTTGATTGAGGCTATGCCGCTGTTGTGTGGCAGTGGTCAACCAAAGATTGACCGAGCCGACCAACTGCTGTCCAAGCGACGTGATATATCTCCCGCAAATATTGGCCAAAAACATGTCCAAATTCGAACTGTGCGCAATTGGGGTTGTAGAAAAATGACTGCGTTAGCCAAAAAACAAAAAATCAAATAGAATTAATGTCAATAGCAATTGCGCTTCCTCTTCTTCTTGAACAGTGTGATAGATGCGCAGCAGTACGCCATTCGTGTCCGAAAACTCGTTGACTTCTTGCTGTTACTTGGGCACTCAATTGTCTTTTACTTTTTTTTCTCATTGCTGCAAATGTTTTAATTTCTATTTTATGTGTGTGTGTATGTACTTACTTATATGCAAACGTATCTATGTATATTCTGCGCAAAATCAATGCGCGCATGCGCATAAGAGCTAACCAAAATATTTTGTGAAAGTCACAGCGTGTGGTGGGTTATAGCAAAAAGCAGCAAAAATTTACAAAAAAAAAAAACACAACAAACATACATTTAAAAATAGCAAAACAGTAATAGAAACAGTAGAGCAGCTCGTAATTCACGACAGGATAACAAACGTGGGCTCCATTGTGAACGATGCTGCATGATTAGTCGAGAGATTGATGGTGCGACTTGTCCTTTTAGGTTGTAATTAAAGTGAAACTATACTGTTCAACGTGTGTGGCACTTTTTTCGGACAGACAAACTAGTTGGCGATAGTTGTTAGACGTAGCATGCTGTGTGTAGGAAATATGCGTTATGCACCCAGTAGGAAAAATGTTGCGAACGGTCTTTGAATTTAGACTACTTACGAGAGATGTGTTGTTTGCAAAAAAAAAAAGGTAATCGTTTACGTGGGGTACCGAGCGCTAATACGCGTCCAAAAATGTTGGGAGAGGTATCGAAAGACGCGTTTCCGTCACAGGAGCATGAATATAACTCCGCTCAACCAATATTTTCATTATTTTGGAGAATATTTGCGAAAAACCGAAAAATTACCCGGGTTTAGGGACCCGATCCATGTTTTTTATGTGCAGAAAACCTTTCCGTGTAGGCGGCCTTCAAACTACTATGTTCAAACTACTAAAAATATTGGTTCACCGGAGTTATATTCATGCTCCTGGGACCAAAGCGCGTCTCCTGATACATATCTCAACATTTTTGGTTGTGTATTAGCGCTCGGTACCCCACGTAAACGATTACCAAAAAAAATTTAAATATTTGGAAACAGAAAACACAGTATTAGTTTGGTCATAGGTCAAGGTGTGAAACCGATAACATTTCGGTTTCGGTTTCAGTTTCAGTTCCAGATATGATATCGGTTTCGGTTCTAGAATCATCCATAACGGACACAAGTTGTTGAACAAAAAAACCAAGGCTGAAAACCGGGTTTGAACTAAACCGGTTGTTAAAACGCACCACAGCTGTTTGTCAGTCTTTTAACCGAACCGTTTTTACTTCGAAAAGTAAAAACCGAAGCGGAAACCACCAAAAAATGTTCGGTTCAGTTTTAAAATGGTTTGCAGCCCTAAAAAAAAAATTATTAGCCGATCGCCGGTTTCTGATCATTATTTTTCAAATAAAAATAACGTTTACGGTTTCGGTTGCATCAAATAAATCGGTTTTAAGCGGTTGCTATTTTAGCCCTTGGTTCATAGTATCACAGAATACGTTCAAGTAATTTGTATATACTTCAACTTCCTTTAATGAAACTCTCAAAAATAGATTTGAAAATATCCGCAAACATATATATAATAAGATTAGTTGGCAACCCTTCAAAAACAGTACAAGTGGCAACACTTATTGTCAATTTTTAAAAGTTCCTCCAAATGTTTTAAAGTCGTTTTCGAGATAATGGAAGATAAGCAAAAAATGAAGTAACGATAAGATGGCTATTCTTAATAAAAAAGGTTCCTAAAGCTTACGAAATTCGTAAGACCTGCTGCTTTTTCCTAGAGGGAATTCTGAAACATGATGCTGCGCGGGTGTTGCTGCTCAATTGGAATGTTAGCAAATAATATAAATATCCTACTGCAAAAAGTGAGCCAAACAAAACAAGCGTGCATAGCTTGCTGCCAAATACCAAACTCAAGAACTCAACTAGATACAAGGGCTCCCGTTGGTTTAATGGCTTTACATACGAACAAACACACACACACGCAAACATTGAAACTTATTGAAAATTTACTCCAACAGGGGCATGAGTATGGAAGCCTCAAGCGAAATCCGGATGCGACAAGGACATAACATGTTTCAAACTCAACAATACCAATTGACAACCATAAAAATAGGACACATTATTGGAAGCAAATAAAATTAAATGCACAAAAACAACAACAACAAAAAGAATATTTGAACAATTGTCACATACACTAACAACTTGTAATACATTTAAGGACGTTGGTTACACGTTTCCGCAATTTTGTGCCTCATTTTTAGAAAATTGCAATAACCTCGCGTTGTTCTGTCTCCTCTGGTGCATGCCCTTGAATATCACACAAAGGCGAGATAACATAATTAGTTGGAATTTCAACGAGCTCATACGAGTGCTATTTTTGCGACCACCCAGTTTGAATTGGGAAAGTATGTAATAAAATTGATTTCATGCCCATCAGCCACATCACCACCAATTTCCTATTTCAATGTCAGCATTACCAACACCTCTCATTTGAGGGCTCGTTTATGGCTGGCAAATATGGTCACAGACATTTTAATTTAACTGTAATTAAAGTCTTGTTGTGCGTTGTAATTGATTTGTTGTAAACCATTAGGTTGGACTATATCGAACTGCTTTGATCACTTAGGTGATGATCACTTGGGGTTTTATCTAAATTGGATTTGGGAAGGATGCATCAAGAGTGAAGAAAGATGTGGCCTGTACTAGAACTTAGAGTTAAGTAGTACAACAAAAAAGTGGAAAGACCATATAATCCCAAATCCTGTTGTACTCGTATTGAAAACTTCATTTTAATCTTAATAAATAAAACATATAAAACTAAAATTGGGATTACTTTAGCTTAGTGTGGCCTTAAAGTTCGCAAATTAGATCTTGCTCTTCATTTTCAGAATGCGTGAAGAGAATTTAATTTGATCAATAGATGGGATTACAAGTGAGATTATAAGCAAAAAGAGAAGATAAAGCGACAGAGCTTTTTTTAAGAAATACAATGACATCTCCTCAAAGTACTTTTCCAAGAAGATATCTTTGGTGTTCTCTGTCTATTTGGAAGAAAAGCCTCTTTTTCTCTTTCCTTTTTTTCCTTTTTAATTTTTTTTATTTTTCTTTTCTCTTTCTTTTTTTTTCGTTTTCGTTTCAGCTCTTCTTCTTGTTCCTTCTTTCGCACAAAGCAAAAGTGAGAACTTTTTTTAAACATGTATCTTTCACTCTTGTTACCATTGTACAAGTTTACCTAGTAATGTCAGCTGTTATCACTCAATTTAATAAGAAATTGTTCCTAACAATTGTAAGTAAACTTGTACATCGTGAACTTATTGCAGTTGTGGCTGGGAACTTTCGTCGGTATAAACACTTTTTTCCCGATACTCTTGGGCTCATGTTACCAATCATTTTTACTTCATATCTCAATTAGAGTGACACATTTATCAAATCGTACTACTGTTTACATGACACGATTGTTGCAATCGAAGGTGCACAACTCTTCAAATAGTCAAACACTCGACATATTTGTGAGTAAGGAGGTAGCTGGGATTGTCTAACAAGGTAAATATGTGAAGTATTACACATGAGTGCTTTGTAAAAATGTCAAAAGCGATACTTCAATGCTAACACTATGAAACAGCTAAATTACATATCGCTTCTCTAGTTCAACAACGACGCAATTGTCAATTTTAAAGTTTCGAGATAACGCTCACAAAAGCTTTAAAAAGTACTAATTATTGCTGTGTATCAATTTTATAATTGTATTACAAATAGTTTTCGCGCTAGACGCTTGCGAAGTTGTTCCAATCGTGAATAACGTATGCGCGGACAAATATTGAAACTTGCTTCACCAAAACTTTATATTTTACAATTGCGTCGTTGTTGAACTAGGGAAGCGATATAATAAATAAAATAAAATAAAATAAAATAAAATAAAATAAAATAAAATAAAATAAAATAAAATGAAATAAAATAAAATAAAATAAAATAAAATAAAATAAAATAAAATAAAATAAAATAAAATAAAATAAAATAAAATAAAATGAAATAAAATAAAATAAAATAAAATAAAATAAAATAAAATAAAATAAAATAAAATAAAATAAAATAAAATAAAATGAAGTAAAATAAAACAAAATAAAATAAAATAAAATAAAATAAAATAAAATAAAATAAAATAAAATAAAATAAAATAAAATAAAATAAAATAAAATAAAATGGAATAAAATTAAAAAAATTAAAATTAAATAAAATATTTGCTTTTAAAATTCAACCAAACGGCCAACTCAAGAAATTATAATATTGTATATAAAGCCATCGCCATTCAAATTTGTCCCGATTTAGCTCTGAAAACAAAAATCAGAAATATTTCATAGCCACTCAATTGTCATTATCATTTTGTTGGACATAAATGCATTTGCGAGAAAAGCTCATTTATTGTTACATCACAAAAGCTAAGAGTACACTCCCTAAACCAAATAGATATACACATATGTATCTATGTATGTACATTGGGTATTGTACTATATTATCACAATTTGAACAGCAATTATGTATCAAATTATCGAGTCAGATTGCATTGTATTTCACTTAATGAGCAATCATAATATATGTTGCAACAAATGCATTTAGGTTGAAAAATATAAACGAAAATTGCCCAACCCAACATGAGTGGATATGTCATTTTATTTTAACATTCCCCTAATTACCTGCGACATGTCATTGTTTTTGAAAACAAACAAAAGCTTAGATAGGGGACATATTTTAGAGGTTTACATACAAACAAATTTTGCACAATTGCACTATCTAACAAATTTTTTCATGTTTAGCTTTATTTTTTTTTTTTGTTAATTTTCACTTGTTTTTATATCATTCAGAATTTTTACCTAAGTAGTAGAATATCGTAAACACTCGAACATTTTTATCTAGTTTTATTCCACTTAAATCGTTCAGCTGATTATTAATTGCGAAATAAATCTAATAGAGGAATTTTTTTAAGAGATTTTTTTTATTTGTCGAGAGAGGGCTCTAGTTCGTCAATTCTCACTCGTAGTCAATGTTCGGAGCTCAGAAAATGAGATTGAGAAAAAAGTGGTTAAATGTATAAGCATAAGGCAGTTGAAGATCGCCAAATCGATAGTTTTTAGAACTTTTATCTGTCTGTCTGTATGTTTGAACGCGCATCACTCAAAACCTGCTAATTGGAGTTTAATGCAACTTACACAAATGTATTGCCAGCTGCCAAACTTAGAGTTTAGAACCCTTCTTATACCAGGAAACTATTTTATTCCCCCGGGCAAACAGTGATGTCCCTAAAAGTAGGCTCTGTATCACGAAATCCCTACATATAACATACATATACATATGTACATTGCAGGTAGTCAAGCAAAAATTATAGCAGGGTCCATTATCAAGCTAATAGAATCCAAATCAACAGTTTCTAAAATGTATGTCTGTTTGTCTGCTTATTTGAACGCGCATCACTCAAAAACCACTAAATGGAATGCAATGAAACTTTCAATATTGCATTACTAGATGTCTAACTTAAAATATCAAATACACCGAATTTTTATAACTAGAAAAGTTTTGGAGATATCGACCATAATGTAAACAAGGGTGACACAAAATTGGTTAGTGCGTTATGGGTAGCATACGAAAGGTGCTAATGTGTACTGCAATTAGTGATGTCATTGAGCTCCTTAACTCAACGGTTTTCAGAGATACAATGTTTAGAATCGGCCTAAGTGTTGAGACGCAGCAAAGCGGTGCTGGGTCTTCTTGTTTTCATCAAAACATAAAATATTTGAATTAAATTTGAAGTATAGTTTTCTTTGTAGATATGTATGTTAGGTACTGCTAAAAAAGGTTTGAAATTGGATGGTATGAGCCCCACCTTTTTCGATATCGAAAATTTTGTAAATCATCTAGGGTTTTTAATGGGCTAAATTTGACAAGTGTACTGACTGGGTCGTCTATTAGATAAGTTTTTTTTTTACAGATAGAATGACGAGTATCCAGCTTCCATTCTACTTTTGGAAAATTTGGCTGAAAAATGGCCTATCTAAGAAATTTATAAAAAAATAAAGTATCTAAATAACGTATTTCAATCATTCATTAAATAGAAGAATCTTCCACTCAGCATAACATAAACATAAGCTTCCACTAACCAAATAGAAAATCCATAAAAAGATAAAAAGATTAATTCTTCTTTAAATATATACATTATAGACAAAACATCTCATTTGACAATCTTCCAAAACCCTCAATTTACTTATCAATGAGTTATTGATGCATACGACCACATACCTAGCTCGATAAAGGTGCTAGGCAGTTAGTAAAATCCAGTCGCTAAGTACTCGTATTACCTTTTATTTTATGACTTTATATTCACTTTATATTAGTAAATCTATTATTGTCTCTCTCGTTGCGTTTGCGTGTGTTCTACAAAATGTCGCATGTTTCCAAGAAAGATCAATTTGTGAGTGACACCTCCAAGTGTATCATTAAATTATGCACCTTTACAACAATAAGAAAAAAAAGTAATAAAGACAAAAACAAAAAAAATACAAGAAATGGTTACCATTCGATCCTGTTCTGCTAGAGAGTATCACACATGCGCACATATTAATATGACCGTGGCGTACATTTATGGCGACTGCTGTTAATCTAGCTGCTGTCTGTGATATCTTTGTATGTCTATTTGTCTATTTGGGTGTCTGTTGTGGCCTGACCGCTCTAATCAGTTGTGCCGATCAGAGGCCAAGTTAATTGACGACATTTCAATAGCACCAACAGTGTGCAGCTATCCTTAATGACATCACACTAACATGCATACCAATTGCAAGGCTCGCGAAGCATGCTGTACTAGGGTGGGATGAAATTTTCGATTGTATGGGGTGCAAACAGACATGGCTCTATGCCGACCTAAAAAAGTGGACTTTAACGGTTATAAAGCGTCAGTATAATTTAGAGATTCAATATAAAATTCAAGCATCAAGGCTTCCTCCTAAATCCAAGAAAGTTTCTTCAGTCTCCTACTCTGAGGCCTTTACTATTATAGCTTCGATCAAGGGCCCCTTCTTTAACGAATTCTGTATAGGGATCAATAGTTATTTTCACCTAGCCATTCCAGTTTCTCCACCGATCGAAATGTGACCCTATCTCCGGCGAAATGGAGTCGAATCTCTTAAGTACTAGGAATGCACAGATGAATCAACGTCCAAGAGCATCACCATCCCAACAGCTTCAGAGATACAGCGACGCAATAAGACCCTCAATGAGCTCCACACAGAGTAGGTAGACGATTCCTCAGATATCTGCCTGTTAATTCGGTTACTGATATACAACCACCTAAAATAGCCGAGGGTGCGAACGACTTTCTGGGGGCACTTGAGTCATGCTAGCACACCTATGATCTGGATACCGCTATGGCCAATCACGTCCCCTAATAATACTTGTTCGATGGAACCAATATCACTTTTTTCCAACCCTGTTGAAACAGCGTGATGACGATACTCAGAGCAATCGCTTCTATTTGCTAGGGTGGAGTTCATCCCCTTTTTTCCCAAACTAACAAAATTAATTATACAAAATTTCTACTCATGGAAATTATTTCAAAAAAACCAACCCACCCTAATGCGCACAAACCTATAGTCTCCATTAACTTCTCCCATATGTTGGCAGCTTGACACCATTGAACACCTTATCAATGCACATATTTAGCCCTCTTTGCATTTCATTTCATTCTCTCCCCCCGTCTTTCCCTCTACACATTCCCAATGGCACCAGGCATGCTATCTAGCCGAGGTGTTACGCTCTAGGTGCCAAGCGGCACTTTATCGCTGACATGCATCATCAGGTGAAATTTGTAACATCTAGAAATGATCACACTCTCTTGAATTGCATATGCACATACACACACACACACACACATGAATACTTGTTGGCGGCTGCAATGCAATCAACGGCAGCAACTATGCCGGAGGTCCATGCGATCGGCGTGACCATCGACTTTGGGTTAGTTAGAGTCAGCAACTGAACGCTGAGAACTTAATTGAAATTATCTGCTTTGTTGATGTTGTTTTTATTATTTGTTTTGTCTGCTATTCATGTCGTCCATGTCATACATATCCATATCATATGTGTGGTATGTATGAATGTGCGTTAACGTAAATATCATATTTCCCATGAGGATCAATGAGACGATTGTAATGGTGTTGCCAGTGTTTTGTGATTTCAAAGAATGTTAGAGTAGTTGCATAGGAGGTGTCTTATTCTCGTTGATGGTGTGATGATGTCAAGCAAGTGGGTTGGACAAGGATAACATGGAACACTTGCAAGTAGTAGAGTTGCCAATTATTTTGTGGGTTCTTCCCAGATTTTTGGGAACTGATTTCACAATGCCGGGGCTGGCATTTCTTGTAAAAACGACTTACATTAATGGGACTTGAACTCACAGTCCACCACTAAACCACCACTTCAGCCAACTCAATACTTAACTTTCTCCAAAATCTGGCAAGTCCAAAGCGTATAAACCTCTAAGCTGCTAATACATATCAACGCCTAGCGTCGCCATCCTTTGCATTGACTAAGTACCAACGAGGAGTATCGTGAAATGTTTAATTTGTGTGCGTTGTGTGACATTTTAATGCGCTTGCAGCGCTGGTGGTCAACTGATCGATGGACTAGTCAATAAAAAAAAAAAAAATCCCTCTTATTAAGTACTTTCAATGCGCCATATCGTGATTATTTTCCCCGCTGTCGTCGCGGCTGTCCTCGTGCATTTGGTAAGTGCCTGTGATGGCTTGATCACATTCTTAACACTTTTGGTGACACGAGCAAGATGCGAGTGGCGACATAAATGAGACGTTAGTCGGTTTAATTAAATTGTATGCGTGTCCTAGGGACAACAACATGAATGTGGCAACAACAAAAAAATAACTTTTAAGGGGCAGTTTTGGGTATTTACGCTGATAAAGATGGACTCGTTATGCAACGGGCGAACAAATCAGTCGCAGATGAAAAATTTTATTTTATTTTATTTTATTTTATTTTATTTTATTTTATTTTATTTTAATTTAGTTTCTTCTTTTTTATTTTCTTTTATATTATTTTATTTCATTTTATTTTATTTTATTTTATTTTATTTTATTTTATTTTATTTTATTTTATTTTATTTTATTTTATTTTATTTTCTTTTATATTATTTTAATTTATTCTATTTTATTTAATTAAATTTTATTTCACTTTACTTCATGTTATTTTATTTACATATTTTATTTTATTTTATTTTACTTTATTTTATTTTATTTTATTTTATTTTATTTTATTTTATTTTATTTTATTTTACTTTGTTTTATTTTATTTTATTTTATTTTATTTTATTTTATTTTATTTTATTTTATTTTATTTATTTTTAGATTCATTTAATTTAATTTAATTTAATTTAATTTAATTTAATTTAATTTAATTTAATTTAATTTAATTTAATTTAATTTAATTTAATTTAATTTAATTTAATTTAATTTAATTTTATTTTATTTTATTTTATTTTATTTGATTTAATTTTATTTTATTTTATTTTATTTTATATTTTTTTATTCTATTTTATTTTATTTTACTAAACAAGTTTCCTGCAATCAAATCGGTATAAACATGACACCAAACAAAGTAACATCAAAAGCACCAACAAAGAAGTACGAGTACTCGCTCCTGGGAATACAAAAAATCTTTTCACTTTTCAAAGTCATAAATATTTGATGTGTTTACTTTAGCTCCCAAAATACTTGGTTCACTTTTCTAAGAGTCCATAATTGTTTTGACTTTAAAAGCAACAAAGAGTTCATAATGTCCCATTTATTGGATGAAATATTGTTATGGCACTTTTTTCAGTGCTCGCTATTATGAAATGTAGTACCATTTGTTGTTGATATTTCCAATGTTTTTTGTGTTGTTGTTTTGTGGTTGTTGCTAGTTCTGTTCTTTGTACTTTGTTGGTGATTTTTCTCATAAAGATTGCCCTTAAATAAAGTAAACAAAGCCATTGATGAGAAAATAAAAAAATAATAATAAAAAAAAAAAAATTGTTGCTTCACTTTATCAGTTCTGCTTTGTTTCTGTATTTTGTTGCATGTAAACTTACAAGTTATACAACAAAAGAAAATTTATATTGTTAAATAAATAAAAAAAAATTGTTACTCAAAAATTCACACGCGTATTTACAAACATACAAAAAGCCTAGTATGTACTTTTGTAGGTTCCACTCATCTACACCTAAACGCCTACAACCCACTCACACTTACACACACACACAACACTACCAAGTGTATGCAGCACACAATTTTTATGATTAATGATTTGAGTACGAGGAATTTCAACATATTTTCATGTTGCTACAAATCGTTATTACACATTAAATGTTCCCAGCCAGGGGTTAATCAACAACAGCTACAACTACAACACACAAAAAAAACAGGCAACAATAAAGCTCACTGAGTGTAAGCACTGTAAATAGAAAATAGCGTACGGCAACATTTGTAAAGCAACAGCAGCAATCGTTACTGCTAACAACAATACAACAACAACAACGACAACAAGATGTTGAAACTACAACAAGAAAAAGGTCAATACTACCCTTTTTGTATATTGAACGATATGAGTAATGAACAACAATTGCATTGAGGCAGTTGTGGGACTCTTCAATATTTGCAAATGTCAGGAAAAAAAAATTTTCAAAATGCATGGCGGTTGTCCTAAAATTTTCGTTTTCTATTTAATTAAAAACTTTGAATAATGAAAAAAAATTAAAAAGAAATAAAACAGTAATAATTTTGATTATAAAAATTGTTATTCTTGACCTTAAGCTCATTCATAGTCATGAGTGCTTAATAAGTACATATTTTAAGCAGGCGCAAATACCCTGAGGGGCTTTGGGTCCAACTCTCCTTCGGTATCCAAAAAGTCATGTTTTTCAGGAATTGTCGATAAAATATGGCCTTGATATTTTATTAAAAAAATGTAGACCTTCACCGCTACTCAAAATCCTAGATCCGTCACTGTTCCATCATTGCCTATCTAGATTTTAAAAATAATCTTTGATTTCTACAACAAATAAACCAAAATAACACTCAATTATCGTACCCGTCCTGAGTTATGGTGCAGAAGCTTGGACCAATCTGATGAGCAGCCAAACCATTCCTCTAAGTTTCAATATGTTTCAAGTTGACAGCAAAAGTAAGATGAAGTGTCTTACCCTTGTGGATCGTCATTGACTTCGTTATAAACACCAAACGGTCACAAAAAATACCTCAACTCAACACTTTTTGCTCACTTCTCAGCAAAGATTGTCTGTTTGCATTTTTTTTTTTTAATTTTTTTTTGTTTCGAATATTACTTTTCTGCTTATTTATTTACTTAATAATAATCGCTGAAATCAATCGATCAATGTAATCAATTGGCATTGTTTCGTTTAGTTGAGTTTATGTTGAAGTGATCACTTTTCGAGTTCGGCTGAAATGTGTAGCATAAAGCCAAGAGTCGATGAGCCCACCTGTGAGACAGCAAGCGCGCATAAGAATGCGCATCATGATATACATATACAGACAAATGTACGCAGCTTCAAAAGCACACCAATGTAGACAAGTATGTATGTATATTCTACTTGTACAAAATTTGTTAATTAATTTTTTTTTTGTTCATAACGCACAGACAGTTGCTGGAAATTTCAATTTAGAGGTTAACAAATGTAATTTGATAAATTAATGTGCACTAGGGTGGTCTAAATTTATACTCAAAAAAAAATGAATTTTGACAAAACTTTTTATTGAAAGCAGCCAAGCTAATATTTATTAATTGAAGTCCTTGAACAATGAAAAATGATTCTAAAAATTTATATGACAATAGTCCCGAATTTATTTCGAAAAAGACCCACAAATGGTTCCGAAAAGTGGCGAAAATGTTTCCGTTCACGAAACAGTCCACAAAAAATCTTGACATTATCCTGTCATAATTCCGAAATGATTCGCAAAAAGTCCAAAACACAATTCTAAAATGAACCTGATAAACTCAAGCAAAGAGCCCCAAAAAGTCCAGAATTTATTCCAAAACTTCCGAAATGATCTGAAAAACAATTTCTAAATGATCTGGAAAAAATCATGAAGACATTCCCGAAAAGTTTACAGAAACAATGCGAAAGCAGTCCCGAAAATATCCCGAAAAAGTTTTAAAAACTATTCAAAATTATTCCGGATATGTCACGACAACTTCGAATCGATCCCGACAAATAAATACAAATGATCCCGAAAACAATTCCAAATTGATCCGGAAAAATTGCCAAAATAATACCGAAATGATCCAAAAAAAGTCGCTCATAACTCATAAGTTTTCAATTCAAATCTGAGTTATAAAGATAATTAATTTTTTTTGCTCGATAACTAATTTTCAAAAATTCAGGAATAGTTTCCGACAGAAAAACCACACCCTACTTCATAAACGATTAGTTTTGTATTTATTTCATTTATCTTCGAGATAACTGCCATTCATACTTTTAGCATTTGAGGGCGTTGCTAAGCACTTAATCAGAGTTTCAAGTGGCATTCTGCGTCATAGATACTTTTCAAAAAAAAATATCAAAAATTAGGGATAATTGCGGTGAAGTGGCGTTTATGTAAATTTCATTTGATTTCTTTTCTAAGTAAGCCAGTGGTTGATGTAAAAAGTGGCTATTGGCAGCAGTCACAAAATTGTTGGTTATGGGTGCGATTGGAATGCGGACAACAAGCTTCTACATTGGTCAAACTGGCGCTGTTCGAAACAAAGAAACTAGAGCGACACAAATCACTTCGAAAACACTTTTTTAATGTTGAAAAATATATCAAAGGGAAGAAATTTTGTATAACACTGCACAATTCTTGTTTTTTAAAATAATATTTTAAACTTGAAAAATACTTGAAAGTCCAAATGTTTAAAAAAAAATTATCGACTTTAATAATATATCCAAAAATCGATTGAAAATGTTAATATAACCGAACCAATAAAATTGATAATTAATAAAAATAGTCGATAAAAAATAACAGTCGATTATTTTTTCACAACTCTAGGGAGAGTACCGACATCCAGGACGCTGGTGTTAATTCTATGCCCTGGGAAGCTGGGATAGTCTGTCTTAGCTGAGGTTTACATATGTATATCATGTAAATTGTTCAGAATTTTTCTTATTAATAATCCATTTCTGAATAAAAATCGATTATTTTCCGTAAATATCGATTTTCATTACAAAATCGATTTTCACTAAAAAATCGATTTTCCTACAAAAAATTTCATCATTACATAAACATATCGATTATTTTCTTAAAAAATCGATTTTCACCACTAGCGATGTACAATTGGCAGATATTTTCGACTGAAGTTCGTTTCTCTATTATGCATTTTCCCAGTATATGGCTATAGTCTCTATCTTTCTATGCATAACATTTCGCTAAAGTCATGAAGCACGACTTTAATATCATGGCGGGGTCAGCCCTTAGAGCTATCATAACACGAGATCCTCTTCATTCGTCGCACCTCGTTTTATAGCGGATCATGAAGAGCCTTCGTCGCAGCTGGGAAATGCTAGGATAGAAGGCGCAGTAGCCTCTCTCTCTCTCTATGTAGAGTCATCTGTACCTAGTCCCAAACCACCAGCTGTATTAAGCTAGAAACAATAACAACAGCAAGTCTTTTACTTCTGCTCATAGACGGTTGTATCCAATGCGGAGCATTCTCTACTCACTTGCACGTCTTCAATTCATCTATCCATCAGCGCATTTATCATTGGTATTAGAGTGCGATTTATGCAGCCGTCAATGCACATTCAAATAATGTTTATGGGAATCTATGTGCATCTGCAAATAACCACATCGCTATAGGTGCAGTGGGAAGAAGAAGCATAAATGCAGTAGGCACAAACACCATCATAACACACTTTACACATTTATGACGGGCACTAAGAAAATAGTGAGAATTTTCAAACTTTACACCTAATTGATCTACCAGCTGACACCTGCCGCCACCGGCCCAAGCCCGACACCCGCTCTACCAAATCGCCACTGCCACAGCAGCAGCAGCAGCAGCAGCAAATAGTACACGGCCATATAACTACTCGCTGGTTGGGTTGTTTGGGCGCATGTTCAGGCAGTCAGCATTTGATCATTGCATTTCATTTGTCAGCAAAAAAAGAAAAAAAAGCTAAGAAAAATAAAAACAACAACAACAAGAAGAAAAAAATTATTGCCACTTTGGTAGATTGGTAGTATCTACTTACATACATACTCACATACATACATATTTATAATCACAGCAGCTGACTGGTATGTTTGTTGTTGTTGTTGTTATGTTTATGCATTTCGGTTTTAGCATAAGTTCATTGGGATTGCTCCTCCGTGGGAAATGGCGTGTGCCCTCGAGCGTGTGCCGACCAATTTGACTTCTCGCTAAAGCTGGACTTGGCAAAAAACTATACAAAGGTAATAATTCAAAAAATATTTTTGCCCAGCCAACAGTCGGTGTATGCTGTGGTGCCTGGGAAACGCTTGTAAAACATGTGAGCAACAACTACCAAGAAATGAAAAAAAAAAAAACAAAAAAAAAATAATAATAATAATAACAACAAAATGCGACAAGGCATAAGGCACCACATTTAGACGCTTTACAATACGTAATAAACACCCGACGCTTACTGGTGCTGTTGCTGGTGGTTGGTGGCTGTTGGCTGATGGTGGCTGATGTGCAGTTGGCAGCACAATAAGCAGCAGCAAACGGCAAGCAAATGCAACTGCAACAGCAGCTATAAAAACAACAACAACAATAAGTACAACAAAATTTAAAATGGTAATAAAAGCAGCAACAGCAACAACCCAAACAAAAAGAACAACCAACAACCACATCAACAACCTCAGCAGCAGGCAGCAAGTAGGTACATCAATAAAGCTAGCGAATGATCGCAAATTGAACCCGGCCAATAAGGCAGCATAGCGCGCGAATTAGTGACCCTGCGAATAAGCTCGATGGCGTTGAAGAAGAAGAAGTGTGGTGTTGCCAGATGGCCAAATTATTTTTGTGAGATTTTTCATGTTTACGAAATTTCTGCTTTCTCGGCTCTTCAAAAGTTTTATGCTTAAAATTGAAGATAGATCTGGTGCACAAACAGAGTTTGGGATCTGAACTTCATTTTGTGATTTATTTTCGGATCTCCATAAACGAATTGGCGTAGTGCTTTTAGAGAAACCGGAATTCAAAGAAAAGTTAAAATGGCCAATATCGATAATCAAGGGCTACAGTCATCTTATGAAGACGGACCAGTGTCTCCTGCCAAGATATTAAGGTTGGGATGCCAGTTCCTTGAAGTGGACCGAATGCTATCATGAGATGTTAAGATCATGGAGTTCAACAACTTGTCGGGCATCCAGCTGGCTATCAAAGCTCTTTGTGAGCAAATGATCTTCTATGAATGCCTGACTGAGTTTTTGGCTATTTCAAACTACTGTAGTGTTATCGATTTCATGGATCCTCCATTGTCCTCGTTGTTGTTGTGATATTAACAATACTGACTGACTTTGGATCACTGAAGAGTTTGGTCCATTACAAATTAAAGCTCTCTAAAAGTGCATTAACTCAAGATCAATTATGAGTTTGTGAATAGGTCCTGATACTTACCCTCTTAGTAAAGCTCTGCGAGGTCCCAAAAAGCAATGAGGCACCAAAAACTCATGGCAACACTGATTGCGGGTGAGTTTGTTACTGGACAAGGTAGCAATTGATGATGCCAGCTTTTACCTCCCCGCCCCACGAGAGGTTGATGCCGTGTACTTCATACATAAAATATTTTGCATTCGCTACACACACACACACACACATGCACTTGCACATAAGTAAAAGAGGTGTAATCAGTGGACATGAAATCACGCAGCAGCCAAAGCAATTGGCATACGGCGGCATTCAGAGCCATATTGTTGCACCAATAACAACATAAACAACATCAGCAACTGCAAAGCACCACCATCATGAGCTTGTAGTGTACCGCCCGCCGACGTCGTCGACCATAGCCACTGCTTCTACCAGCAAAGTGAAGTTTCACCGCCCTCCCTTGAACAAATGATGATCGGCTGCTGCGGACAGCCCCCTTTATCCACCCACCTAAGCCAGACGCACTAAAGTGCCAGCTACTCACTTCAGGGGCTGGATGGCATAGTTTTGGGCAATCAAGCTAGCAGGCAGCAAACAGTCCGGCATGCAAACTGGGCAATCAAATGACGGTACAGATCAACAGGCATGCAGATTGGCGGAGGTGGGGGTATATGCTGGCGCAGCAGCGAAGGCGGTAAAGCGTGAGCGACCTGTGACTATAGAATGCCGATGACGAGGATGATGCTGATGAGAACTACATACAACACAACAACAACTACGCTAATTTTGACTTCCATATACAGTATGGCTGCCGTGATTGCTGCTGCTTCCCAAAACTAACTGCTTGCTCAAAATATTTATCAAGTTTATATTAAATTGCGCTAGTTGTTGTTGTATGTGATGTTGGCGCGTAGTGGTTTTATTTATTTTATTAATTACACTGTGTTACAAAAAGCTAGTTTTTTACTGTTCGATATTTAGCGCTGAATCTGAGACTGAGTCCACGCTCATTCCTCGCAAGAAAGTGACAGATGGGTGGGTCTTTCAATTGCTATATCTTTCAGCTTCTTAGTTGGTATATCTTTCATCTTCTTTAGATTTTTGGTTTCAGGAACCAGATCAGTACAATGTCTACTGGGCGGGGTCTCTGCTATTATGGAAGCGATGAATGGAATTGGCTTAGTTCGCAAGTGGTATTGAGCTTCCACTGATCTCTACAGATTACAAGAGATGATCCATTCTTAGATGACCTTGATCACCTGGCACAAATTAACGTCGTGGCGGTTGAAACCGATTGTTGTGGTACCACAAATCCCCTTCTAGCTTGGCCTAAGTGTGTCGCTTATAGACAGCGCTGTTTGTCCCTTATCGGTCAGCATGTTCATCCAGGTACTACTAAATATTTGAAAATAGTAGCATAGTGTACATATAGTTCTTGTTGTTGTGCATCGATAATACACGCTGGCATCCATGCTAAAAACGCATTTGGTTGGTCATCGTAAATTACGTAGCTACCCCTCCGCTACCACTTGACCACTCGCCACCTACATACATACATACAAACACATTAATTGATACACATACAAACAAGCCAACACGTCTAAATAAAAGTCAAAGTCGTTCGTCTCACCCCTTTCGTTGCTGTACAGCGAATAAAAGCATTACCATAATGTTCGCTAGCCATGTCAGTGGTAGCGGCGACCACAATCTGATGATTTTCAACTTTATTTTTATAATTTTTTTATTTTTATTTAAATTAAATTTTTTCATTTTATTTTATTATTTTATTTTATTTCACTTTGTTATTATTCTTGTTTTTTTTTTATTATTTCGCTGAGCTGTCTTAACTGACTATTGCACTACAGCAGCTATTCGCCAGCCTTCATGTAGCAAGCCAACATGTTGTCATTTTTGTTGTTGTTGTTGTTGTTAAAATGTGCAACAGCAACTTCACTCTGCTCTGTGCCATGTTGTGTTGTGTATTTGGCCGCAGGCGAATTTTGTCGCACGTTGAGTATTTTTAAACCATGAGAAAATCCTTTGGCGCTAATAACCCGAATTCCTTGCATTAAATATTTTTTTTTTTTTGTTTTTCTTTTTTTGTGAGTTTGACTGCAATTTTTACATACAATTTAATACATTTGGTTCTCATGTATCCTTCGTAGCAAGCCAAGACCATGGTGAAGCCGGTTACTCATGTACTCATGCTAAAATGCAGATAAACTTAAATACATACATACATACAAAGTGAGATCCATGCGTGGGTACAACCATGTTTGGCATCCATATTAGTAGATATATGTATATATACTTAAAACTATATCTTGGTATATGCACAGATCTTATATTTAAGTATATGCTTATATAAGAAAGTTTCGCTGAGCATAGAAGTGCTTATCCAGGCCTCAGTTCATTACTTATTTTAGTTGATGGCAAGCTTCCTAATATTCTATTCAAATGGGATATTCCCTATCTCTATACCATTCAGATATTCAGCTGGATAAATTATGTTTGATAATGTAATATTCAGATTATGTTCAGAGGAAAATTTAAGATGATCCTGGGGACTGTTGGATAGTACTAACATTTAAAAGTATTACATAATTCTTCTCCCGAAAAATCGTGTTTCGCTACATACATAGGACATCCGTAGTCTCTAAGACATCAATATATCCTTTGAAATTTTTTAGAGCTGAGTTTAACAAAGTGACTCGACTAATTTTTACCAATTTTTCCATTAAACAGTAAACTCTCTTAATCAACATATCATAACTTATGTTTTGTTGATTTTTTTAATTTTAAGATTTTATTTTTTATTATTATTATTATTTTTGAATTTTGTTTTTAGTTTTTTGTTGTTGTTATTAATTTCAAAAAGGGTTTATTTTTGATTTCTGTTTTTTTGAAAATCTTTCACTTTGTTTTTTTTACAGTTTTGTTAATAGTTTCAATTTCTTTTGGAAATTTTTGGTTTCTCGATTTTTAGTTTTTATTACTTTTTAATTTTTTTGGATTATTATTTTTTTCTTTTTATTTATCTCTTTTAATAATTTCTGATTTTTTGCTTTTGACTTTTTTAAATTTTTTTGTTGATCTTTTTAATTTTAATAAGTATTTATTTTTGATTAGCAATTATTTTTTGATAACTTTTGATTTTTTGTTCAATTTTTCTGCTTTTTTGTTGAACTTTTTTAAACAAATTTTTTCAATTTAGTTTTCAATTTTAAATTTTTGTTGACCTTTTTATGTTTTATAATTTTTTTTATTATAGATTTTTTTTATACATTTTTTTTTTAATGTTAATTTTTTTGGTGATATTTTTAATGTTTGTGATTTTAAATTTTTGAAAGCATTTTTTTTTATAATTCCATAATTAGCAATTTTTCGCGTTTTTGAAGTAAGATGTTTCGTAAGTTGATCGCTAGATAGATCTATATTCACTTAAAAAATTCGAAGAAACTGCACTTTCAACTCCATGTGCATTTTTTAAACTCCAAATAATAGCCGCCCGCTATCAACTTCAATAATCTTCTAAAAGTGATAAAAGCTGTAATACAAAACAACAAAAATAAACAAAGCTGGTCGTCAAGTCGTCTCGCCTACGCCGGTAAAAAAAAGAAAAGGACAACGAGAAAATATTTGTCGCGCTTCCAGAGAAATAAAAAAAAACTTCAAAAGAACAAGGATACTTAATAAAATGATAAATCTAAAGTGGTTTCCACCATACCAAATTCCACTAATGACTATTTGTGTTACGGCCCCAGCTACCAGGTGTTTTTTCAACAAAAAAGACAAAAGTTTCACCGGTCATTGCCATTGCCGCTGTCTACTGCTATTATTAATATCGAATATATTTATTGATTACAACGATTGGTTGCGCTATAAAACTAACAAAGCGTGGACCTGCATACATATCTACACACGAAAGAATACCCAAAAAAATACCAATAATATATAATAATAGTAATAAAGTGTAATGAAAAATAAGTTTGAAAAAAACTGAATAAAATTCCATTGAATCCTTTTGTTTTCATATTGATTGCTGCCTCAATTCTTTTTCCTTCTTAAATGATTACACGCAATTTTCTCACACACTCACTGCACATGCGCGCACACTTAGTCACACGCTCGCAAGCGTGAAAGAAATTTTTCAATTTTAGAAATTCATATTGCCTTCGTTTTGGGTCTTGCTCCTGGTAGTCCTTTGCGTCATAGATATTAGTATACAATTCGATTTGAATTGACTTCTGTGCTGTTAATTTCTCGCTGCCAAGTCATAAACTACAAAATTAATTGTCCTTTTGTTGTTTGTTGCCATTGTGGGTGCATGCTGCAACACACAAAAAAACAAAAAAAGGAGAATAAAGGAATCTTTGGGTACTTTTGAACAAATGGCTGCAATCTTTTCAATGGCTTTGTGTTGGTGTCTGAGTGGCACTGCATTATAATACATTATTTCTTTTATTTTAAACATTTTCTTTTTGTTTTCTTTTTGTAGCTCGAAAGGTGAAAAGGTGTTCATGTCAGGCACTTTGTACATTTACAAAAAGTCACATTACAACAAGTTCATCTATTCATGCCTTGCCTCAGTATCTCGTCCTCTTGATCGCCATCGATCGTTGCACTTCGATATTCGTTCGATCGTTGGTTGATTTCATTGCTTGATTGTTGTTTGAGTTCGACATCCCAGCCATTGTGTCGCTCCTCTTACAAGTGCTCTTTCTTGTTGTTGTTGCATTTATTGTTACCTTGTGCATTCAAGTGGTTGGATAATCCATTGTTAATATCATTTTTAGTCAAAAAATGTTTGGTCATTTCAAGCCGTTAAGTTGTAAAGAAATTGATTGTTCGTATTTGTGTTCGTAAAGGATTACATCGTAATAACAAAAACAAGCTATCAGTTGGTACATCGATAAGTATGTACTCATGACTCATGACTGTTTGATAGTTGAGGTGCTAAGACTATAAAAATATTATCAGTACTGGCGCTCGGCGTTATAAATGAAACTAGCTTATAAGTATTTCCATTACATGATGATTACAATTTCAGTAATTACATGATATAATTCAATCGATTTAATCGGATTCGATAAAGTCGATAGAGATGACAAAAATCTAATTTTTACTATTTTTTTTTATTTTAATTTATTTTATTTTATTTTATTTTATTTTATTTTATTTTGTTTTATTTTATTTTATTTTATTTTATTTTATTTCATTTTATTTTATTTTATTTCATTTTAGTTTGTTTCATTTTATTTAATTTAATTTAATTTTATTTTATTATATTTTATTTTATTTTATTTTATTTTATTTTATTTTATTTTATTTTATTTTATTTTATTTTATTTTATTTTATTTTATTTTATTTTATTTTATTTTATTTTATTTTATTTTATTTTATTTTATTTTATTTTATTTTATTTTATTTTATTTTATTTTATTTTATTTTATTTTATTTTATTTTATTTTATTTTATTTTATTTTATTTTATTTTATTTAATTTAATTTAATTTAATTTAATTTTATTTTATTTTATTATTTTTCATTTTATTTTAGTTTATTTTATTTTATTTTATTTTATTTTATTTTATTTTATTTTATTTTATTTTATTTTATTTTATTTTATTTTATTTTATTTTATTTTATTTTATTTTATTTTATTTTATTTTATTTTATTTTATTTTATTTTATTTTATTTTATTTTATTTTATTTTATTTTATTTTATTTTATTTTATTTTATTTTATTTTATTTTATTTTATTTTATTTTATTTTATTTTATTTTATTTTATTTTATTTTATTTTATTTTATTTTATTTTATTTTATTTTATTTTATTTTATTTTATTTTATTTTATTTTATTTGATTTTATTTTATTTTATTTTATTTTATTTTATTTTATTTTATTTTATTTTATTATTTATTTTATTTTTTATTTTATTTTATTTTATTTTATTTTATTTTATTTTATTTTATTTTATACAAATTATTTTCTCATTAAATTTGTCAGTGGCGTCTGGCCAAACATTTTACCCTTCGCATGCTCTGACGGAGATCATATTGTGAGACAGATTTAATGCAGCCGCCTTTAATGGCACCAATTTGCCTGCCACGCCATCAAACGCAGCGACGGCTACGCAGCTCACAAATGATACAGTGATTGCAACGCGCAACTTCACATTCACAGAATCATGTATAAAAAAGGACTCCTCCGTTCCGCGGATAGTCACAGCAGACATTGATCCGCTGCCATTTCTAACGAAGCGCGTCTAAGCATACTGCAGTTGCTCATCAACATTGCGTACGTGAAGGCATCCCTTTAACTGGAAGGGTTTAAAAGCTCTTAAATGCATTCCAGGAAGCAACACAGCAAAAGGGTTTGTGGAGTTATTTTTAGTGGAGCAGCTGGACACAAATGCGTGGCTAAAGAACATTTTTCAAAAATTTTCGTGCAATCATCGTGGCAAAAAGAAATCCAAACAGGCACTCGACTTCATTGTTGCAGCGGTAACCGTTTAGACCGCCCCCCGTTTATGTGCGCACAAGCGACTGCGCAGTACAAATGTTGGCTGATTAGGGGCGGTACGGTTATTGGTTCTGCCGCTGCCACATTTGCTGTAATTCGCATTGGCATTCTACTCGCTGTTGCGGCAACCATGACGCAGCTTGTCTTTGTGCTATTGTTGTGGCTACTGTCAATTTGTTGTTGCTCCGTCACAAAAACATTAAATTCCGTTTTTTAGTGAAACATTGACGATTGACGACGCGCCTGCATAATCACTCAAATGATCAACTCTTGCCACAGGCCATTGCGGAGCTGTTGTGCCTCGTAGCAACAAAAGATAACCTGTCCACCAGCTATTTGATCAGCCAATCGCTTCAGCTGCTGAAAATGCGTTTTTTGCATTTTTTTTTTGCTATTCAACCGATTCTTGGGATCAGTTGGCCCGTCAAAGCATATGATTTTCAAAGTGATTGTCGGATTATTAATCATTGTCCGAAACTTCAGTGGACCATATAGCACGCACGCTATAGGAGAATATGCACCAGCGGTGTAATGGGTGTGGAAGTTTTGAGCAGACATTGAACTTACTTTCAGTGAATGGGAGTTAAGTGAGACCACGTGCCTATAAAGAGTAGGCTTTTTTCTTTAGTCCAATCCCCATCAAGGTCAGCAATGTATGTACAACAGGTATCACAAGTTCGGGTATGACATGTCTCCCAAATCTTTCACTTGCCTTTCCCAGCTCACGGGGGTCATATCCCTTAAACTGTAGTCAAAGTTGGGTGTCGAAAGGTTTCCCTTCAAGAAAGGAACTCACTTTACGAAAGTAGTTCTAAATCGAGCTCTACGACGCATCGTTGGCGTTACCAGATCTACTCGTTTAAAATGTGCTCCAGTCTTTCGCTATAACTTGGAACCCTCTACTTGCGTATCTATTATTTTTTTAGAAAGAGTTGAATTTGGATACATTTTTGTAGACAGTCGGTGTACTAAATTCTGATTTTTCTTAATTAGGTGCTGCCACTGACAATGTTTTCCCAAGGTTACCATCTATGCAAAATTAAAAAATAACATTGAGAAATGCCAATATTTCTATTAGACGAATGCTTTTTTTCGTTATGTTTTAACAAATGAATTTCTATATAAGGACACAACCTAGGGTTGCCACCTCATCGTATTATGACACATTTGGATTCACTTTTGAGGATATGAAATATGCTATATTTCACGGTCTCGTACTAACGTAAAGCCTCATGTGTATTTTTTAATGTTAATTATCTAAAGTTGTTTTTATGGCGTTGGCACGTAATCCTATTATTTTTAAACGCGAAAACTACTTCACAAATTCCTATCGTACTTTGTACATACATATGTACATAATATGCTACAACTTAAGCTCTTATTTCAGTGTTGCCAATTAATATTTTTTACGGTGTTGCCATCTATCACACATTTTTCAAAAAGTCAAATGAGCTAGATTAATAAATTTATCAAACGAAAGGTATTTTATTTCGTAGTTTAACAAAAATATTTCTAGTAAACAGTTAGAGCTTAGAGTTGCCACTTAATTCCATTATATTTATTTTTTTGTATATCTGCTACTATCTGAAAAAAAGCTTAACCCATTAAAATTAACTTTTTAAGGACATTTAAAGCTGTCCTGCTTCAGTGCTACAATTTTGTACAGTGTTGCCACTTGTCTGAATTATTTTTTTCCTTAACGCAAACATGGCAACATACATAGGTACCAGGCGAAAGGTATTTTACGTCCTATTTTCTCATGTAAGTCGAGAACAAATTTAATAACACGGCCACCTTAATAATTCCTACCAAAGCTCGATATCGTAGATTTTGCCTCATTTGCGATGTTACGCAGTCTGATTCCGAGTTGGTCGTACGATTTTCGTGAACGCCGATCGCACCTTACAGCCCGTGTTTGGAAAAAAATTTATGCGTTTTATCTATACACCCTTAAAATATATATGGGTGGGGCAAATTGTCAGAAAATTGGTCAATTTCTGCAGACTTAATATTTTTAAAATTTTTTCCATTTCCACTGTCTACCGCCCGCACCCTGTATTAACTCGCAAAAACTATATCCATACAAATTCGGTCAGTGACTCATTCAAGTGTTGTAAAACTCGGCTTATCGCTATCGTTTATATTGTTATCATATTATTGTTGTTGTATTGTAATATAGCTGCTGACTTTGATGTTATTAATACACATTGTTGTTATTGCTATTATAGTTGTTGATGTTGATGTTGATATTTGACGGCTTATCACTGCCAAAGTTGCGGAGTCAAAGCACCGCACTGTGGTGAGTATTAAGTATAAAAATAACGCTGAGAACAAAGGAAATGTAATACATTCAAACGAAACCCTTCTGTCGCGCCCTCCCTCTAACTCACCCGCTCTATTCTTACTCTTTGTAAGTATTTTTGTATAAACTGAAATGGACTTACAACAGCAATTGCAGATTGTTATTGTTAAGGTAGTAGCTGACAACAATTTTTAAGCGAATAATAATAATTCCACAAACTTTTCACATTGTACTACAGTAGAAGCTGAGATTGTTGGACGAATTTCGTAAATTCATACCAAAAAGTATGAACATGTAAAAGTGATTTAACTAGGTACAAAACAGGACTAAAGTAATAATAAAAAAGTTACAATAAAAAAATCATTTGGGCTGTTTTTATGAGGATAAAAAAAAAAAAATAAAATTCTCGAAACCCTCTCAACATAACCTGCAAATTTAGGGGCGGACATTTGAAACTTTTTTTTGGGAACCGGGTTTAATGTACTGGTAAGAGTCTGGAATTGAGTTTCCTCAATAACCTGTGATTACTCGGATTGTGAGCGGACTTATTCAAGGTTGAGGTTAATCTTAGTCGAAATTAACATTTCAAAAGTCTAAAATTATGATGACTATATTTGGGAACTATATTATTGAGAATCATCTTCTTCCTGTGTGTCCATTTCTGGAAGCTTTACTGTATGTACAAATGTCAATATCAGCAGTATGTATGACTAGATTTGTTTTTATATGTTTATATGAACTCACTCACCAAACGCATAATAATAATCTGCAATCTCACTAATTTATGAATGTCCATTGAGAACGCGACCTCATGCTGAGTGGCTGTCGATCGGTGTGTCCATAGCTACGCTTTTGTGATTATCGAGTACTCATCACTGGCGAGAATGCACACAAAACGCCAAACCAACGATCGAACGTTGGAAGAAACGATCGATAGCTGATCACTGGTCGCTGGTGGATGGATGGATGGTTGAATGGATGTATAAATGTATGACAGGTTGGCCGTATAAACGTTAAGTTGTTATTGTTGTTCTTGTTGCTGTTTGGTATATGGCACGGCAGTGATACTTGCAATTGCAGCAATGATTATACTTACCACCTGTCAATGACCACTTGGCCATGATTTGACTGCAGCAAAATATTTAGCTTGATGGAATGAAACAAACTGGTGGTAGGTTGTGAAGTTGCCGGGTACATATGATGGCTGGGAGTATGCGACTCATACGCCACCATGGAATGTGCTGTGTCATTATTTTCATGCTTATTCAACAATTTGTATGTTGGCCCTTTAACAATGGATTTCCATGTACGAAATCAAATCACAACAATTCGCCCCCACCAAGAGCGATATCAACAACAAGAAAAACAATAGTCAATACATTAAAAATAACAAAATTAACAACAATAAATAAAAAAAAAAAAAAGTTTGTTGAAAAAGTTGCGCGCTCATCTAGAAAGTGTAGAAAGGTGGTAATGGCGTTTTCTGGGAACTTTGTTTGATGGTTTACAAATACAAAGTAGTATGGCATTTTCATCGACATTTCAGCAAAGTGAAAAAAAAAATTATTAAAATAACAAAAAAAAAGCAACAAGATGAAGGCATTTTTAAATGGAGCTTAATTATTATTGCAAGAAAAAATTAAAAAAAAAAATTTATTCACGCCAACTAATGAGCTTAACTCGATTGGCTATAGTTGAATCATTAATAAGTCGATTAGTTGAAAATCGTTTTATGAGGGTTTTGCAGGGAAATTTTTGATAAACCATCGCATCAATAGGGAAGTAATCAAATTCTGGAAAAATTTATAAAAAAACAAAGACTAAAGCCATGAAAGTTTGCCATCGAAATGCTGATTCCTCAACAGGCACCAGACAATTATTCCATTCGACACTATAAACGACTCTTCCAGAGAAGCAATCTAGCAATATTAAAGAGCATTTATAGAGCTATGGCTACCAGAAAAGGGAAGACAGATACCTACATATACATACATATATAGATTAGAAACCTGAGATACCGCCTGATAAGTCGAATGAACGGCGTTCCTTTCGGAATTAGAAGAAAATGATTGAGGGTCTTAAGACAGTGCGGAATTCCTAGACAAAGGTTTTGACATATAAAAAATAATCAGCCTTATTGTTAATTGCATGGGAACAAATCTCCCAAAAATTTTTAATGGGGAAACAAAAACAAAGTGGGAAAATTGTTAGTGATTCCCATTAAAATTTTTTGGAAGATTTGTTCCCATGAAATTCACAATAAGGCTGAATATATTTATCAGGTATATTAAATAGCTTCACGAGATTTTTATAGGCTTATATGAATCACGTCATTTTAAGTACAAAATAGCTCAGGAAAGTGATATAATTTCAAAGCTAAAAGCTCAATCGTTTCACAAAGTCTGGTAAAAAGTTTTGTTACGCCTGAGTTAAGCAGCAATTTAAAATTTTTTAGAACTTCTGACCATTCTAAGGTGTTTCTAATTTCCGCGAGAATCTAGAGAAAAATATACCCATATCTAACCAAGGCCTAGATCAAGTATAGATTTTTATATATTATCTGCTCAATATCTCAGTTCTATTTTATTTCAAACTATTTTCCACTTTCTATCCAAACTCTCACAAAGTAATGTGATCTCTGTACCTAGCTGAGTTCAGCAACAATTTCTCCTTAATAATTTGCCACCAAATGTCAGGCAAACGTTATTCCATGTAGCCTTGTACGCTTTCATGTAAATAATCTGCCACATTGACTCATACAAACATAATTTTATATGAATGTCAAATATTGACAGAGCGTTTGCGTAATGAATGCAACTGCAAACAGCTGCTTCAACGAATTGTCCTAACGAAAAAAAGGCGGCGGCTGCACGGTATGGCAAAATGTGACGGCCTAATGTGGCGCGCATATCCGATGTCGCAAAGCGCACGCTTAGCCATGATCATCCGGCTTCAGCTGTGATCGGTATTTAACATATTTAAGTATGTATGTATGTATGTATGTATGATGGCAACCATAGCACGCAATGGCGGTAATTGTGACTTGGCCAGGCTGAGGTGAGACTGGTGGTGTAAGGCGTTGCATTGACTTGGTGGTGCGAATATCTTGTTTTATCTGCGGTACGACATGGATCCTGCTGGGAATTTGATGCCGCTGTACGGCCTACACCTTTAGCTAATTCGAAATGTTCGATTGTAGGCTGGCTTTTAACTGCGGCATAAGTAAGTTTTCCGTTGTTGTTGTATTTGTTTTTAATACTTTAATATGTAGTCATTGTCACTATGGTGTTGGTTATTGTGATTGTTTTGTTTTTGTTGTTGGTTTTACATTACTACTCATGATAACTATGTGTGTGGCTTAATAGAGCTCATACCGTGGGGCACGACATTGCTTTTACCGCCAGACAATCAGCCAAAGCGTTCAAGACAGTAACGGCGACAACGTCAGCCTCACCGCCAGCTGCACCGCCATTGCCATCAACAACACCATCGTCACCAATGCTGGTGCTTCTTCAAGCATCGACAGCAATAAGAACAACAAAAACAGCAGCAAAAGAACATAAAGAGGTTACAACAACAACAACAACGAATAACATAGATGCGGCAATTGGCAAGCCCACGCGTTGGACAGATTTTTTTTTAGACTTTTAATTGGCTTGTCGCACTTTGTGTCTTATTGTACACAAATGCGTTTTTACAACTTGTACATACATACAAGTCAGATATGTGTGAAAGTGTGGCGTAGCGACGCATGCGCAAACATATCCATCCAAAATATTTAAGTCTAAGAGTACCGTTCGATAAGTGCTCGCTTTTGAATTGAAGAAAATTTTATGAGGGGAATAAAATAAAATAAAAAAATAAATTAAAATAAAATAAAATAAAATAAAATAAAATAAAATAAAATAAAATAAAATAAAATAAAATAAAATAAAATAAAATAAAATAAAATAAAATAAAATAAAATAAAATAAAATAAAATAAAATAAAATAAAATAAAATAAAATAAAATAAAATAAAATAGAATAGAATAGAATAAAATAAAATGAAACAAAATAAAATAAAATAAAATAAAATAAAATAAAATAAAATAAAATAAAATAAAATAAAATAAAATAAAATAAAATAAAATAAAATAAAATAAAATAAAATAAAATAAAATAAAATAAAATAAAATAAAATAAAATAAAATAAAATAAAATAAAATAAAATAATATAATAAAAAATAAAATAAAAATAAAATAAAATAAAATAAAATAAAATAAAATAAAATAAAATAAAATAAAATAAAATAAAATAAAATAAAAGAAAATAAAAATAAAATAAAATAAAATAAAATAAAATAGAATGAAATAAAATAAAATAAAATAAAATAAAATAAAATAAAATAAAATAAAATAAAATAAAATAAAATAAAATAAAATAAAATAAAATAAAATAAAATAAAATAAAATAAAATAAAATAAAATAAAATAAAACAAATATAAAATAAAACAAAATAAAATAAAATAAAATAAAACAAAAATAAAATAAAATAAAACAAAACAAAACAAAAATAAAATAAAATAAAATGAAAAAAAGTAAAATAATAAAAAAAATGAAACAAAAAAAAATACAAAATAAAAAAAATTTAAAAATATGGATGGCCATTCCGGTTCTAGCTAGTTACATATATAGACGTTAATAGCATTTGAAACTATATCGTAGATCTAACTCCAATTGAACCCCATTTACTTATCGATTAAACCTCGTACTGCATGACGTACAAGCATATGCGCAATGTTATCCATCGCCTTGTTTGCTAACCACGCGCCGCTCTCCTCCAGCAACCAATCGAAATCTCCGAGCGCTGCGTGTCGTATGCTGGTTAATAGAAATGATGTCGATAGCACTTAAACACGATATCCGTTTCAATTTGTTTGGATTCTTCAATTTAAAAGGTGATAATTTTCTACTTTATGGCCCTTGACATGTGGGCCCCCCATAAAACTGATATCGGTGTGTAAGCAGATCGCTAAGCGCTTGGTGCTATGTACATACATATCTATATGTGGTAAGCACTCAACCCGCTAGCCCTCCAATTGCTGCACGTCGACCAGCCGACCAGGTGAGACGATGCGTAGCCCTCCATGAAGTGAAGAGCTCTACACAAATTCGTAGCTAAGTTAGTAAGTAAGTAAGCATGTGGCCAGTCAATAAGTTAGCCAGTTATGCCGAATAGGCTCAAGCATGGTGAGTAGTGTCATCGAGAACAACAACAACAACGCAGAAATCACAATCACTTGCAGACCTAAGTAGTATTCGTAATCAAACACAAGAAAAATATCACACAAAAAAAAATTGTTAGCACCAGATCTTAACGTTCTCAAATCTTGTTTGCTTTTTGCTTAATTTGTGTTTCAGTGGTTTTCACACTTGATTATCCGCATTGACCATAGCCCACCAATTGCATCAAAGTGGTATAACGAGTGAAATTTTCTAGACGCTTTGTGTGTTCTGCTATAAATTTCTTTTCAACGCGCCCACATGCATTTGTTTAGTAGGTGGGCACATCAAAATTGTACATAAATTTCTAAGCGGAAGTCTATACGAGTACGAGTAGAAACATAAGTATCCGGATTGATGTGTGTCTGGCTGGCGTATCTGAGTCTTGTATCTAGACACAAAACATATGCTAAGTAATTTGAGATTTCAATATTAATCGAAGGCATAGATGCGCCATTGGAATGATTTGTTGGATATAAAATATGTAGATCTGAGAGTAAGATTAGACGTTTTTGAATAAAGCTTAATAGTTTCGCCATTAGCGGGGATCAGAAGAAGTCAAAATTCTGTTAGAAGCGCTACATCAAATACACGCCGCATCAGCCGGGAGCATGGAAGTGGGTTGGTTCAAGTCAAGAGAAAATTTATTTATTCAGCTACAGTCAGAGATATGACCAAATGTGTTGATTCATCCCACAAATTTGGTATTCCCTATTTCGAAAACATATGCCAGAATAGGCGGAAGTTAGAAAATTAAAAGTTCTTCTTCTTTAAATGTTCAGCCAACCGCCTGAGCGAGTTTGACCATCCAATTAAGCTCAGGTAAAAAATTGTGAAAATTAGAACAACAAAAATGTTGCTTTGCGTTTGAAATTTTTGAAACACTGACCCCTACCATTATCGAACATCTTCGCAAACAGAGTTTTCGAACTAGAGAGTACCGATGTGTATTCGATTTTGCTTTCGAATACAACCGAGTTTCGAATAGAAGTACAGAGTAAGAGGTTGAAGACAAAACTTGCATGCAGGAGGGATCATTATTGAACCAATAGACTCCAAAGCAACAGATTTCAAATTTGATGGCTGTCTTGCTGTATGTTTGTCAGTATGTTTGTACGCGCATCACTCAGAAACTAATTCATGCAGCTCTCGCCATTTCATGTGCAAATGTCTTACGTAGAATTTAAGATACACCACAACCGGTTTTGGAGATATCGACCAATAAGTTACCCAAACTGATGTAAATGAGTGATACAATACGTGATGTGTGTAACTTCGAAATCTCAATTCAATGGCTATACCCTGCCTTGACTTGGCTATAACCTACAACTTGACAGTTTATCTAGGGAGTCTAGGAGATCTAGGGAGTTGATATCCGACAAAAGACTGTCACTTTCTAGAACGCTCTCCAATAAGTTTGGGGAGTGCTTTTGTAGCTGAAAACAACAATCCTTAATGATTAAAAGATAACTACACTCAAAGAGTTGCCAAACTACTGTCGAGGGGCCACGACGTTATGAACACAACTTTTTCCAAAAACTTTTGATGTTAGCTATTCCGAGTCTTTAACATAACAGCCACACAACGTCGGCCGCCAAAATACACCAAGGTCTATACAATAAGCACTTCATGATCCTATTTTACTGCACTTAAGTATGTCAGCATGTTAGTGTTAAAAGTACTAAAAACCATCTACGCATGTTTCTTCAAAAGTACTCAAGTGGACACATCGATTTTATATCAAAAAAACAAAAAATAAAAATTAATAAAATCAAATGGCGCATATCGTCATGGTAAATATTATTGTACAAAAGACAAATCATAAATAAAAAAAAACAGGAAAGCAGAAGTATCTCTGAGATACATAAAGCAACTTAGCAATGTTAACAAATGACAAAAGCGACAGCAATAGCAAGCAACAACAACAAAAATAAAAACCAGCAATAAAAACACTCTTAAAACATATTGTACAACATTAAAAATCAAACAAACAAAACAACAAAAACGTAAACAAAACAAACACAAGAAATCAACAAAAAAGTTGGCATCACAAAGATTTAAGCGTTTGAGGTGAAGAGCCAAAGCGCTGAGCACAAATGAAAATGAAATCAAATAACAACATTGAACAGAAATTGAGGTAACAAACATATGAAAGAAACTACAAAAGAAATGAAATAAATGTTGGATTTATATAAAAATTGTGGGAATAATAAAAAATAAAAACAATAACAATGGCTACACGCACTTCTCAACAATCGACAACACAAAATAACAAAACTGCTAAATATGAAAAGAGCACAAAAGATATAAAAAGTTGAAAATAAAAAAATTAGTGGACAAAAAAACCCACATTGAAACGCCAAAGAATACGACTGTTGATGGTTTTTAAGGCGCGGGTGATCGCTGCTTTTCTACACCGCACAGATTCCATGCGAACGCACCAGCGGCAACAGCTGAACTGCTTAGACTGCACAATGGGACAACTTTCCGAATATGGGCAATGAATTCAAAAATGAAATTGTTTTCTAACTCAACTGTTGTTGCTGTTGTTGTAGCGCTAACTCAACTCGGCTGATCCACTATCTGTATTGTTCCCATGTTCCAGAGTTACTGGAGAATCAAATGCGCTATACATGTAGAGCTGAACGTCCTCTCGAGACGTGTAGCGCAAGTTAATGATAACCTAAATACTTAGCGGCTTAAGTTGATATCATCTATATGACCAATATGAAGGTCTACTTCTCCCACTGTGCGCTGCTACTACAGCTGGACCTCAATGAAAACTCGCAAGCAATCGACAGCGTTCAACACCCAAAACGCTCGATCAGCGCAACGATCTTGAAATTGCCGCTAGACAGAAGAGTGAGAGCGTGTGTGCAATGCAAGTGTTGGTGTATGTGTGTGGGTTGCCTGTTTAACCTTTATACGCCACTGACAGAGTAGCATATCCATACATGAAGTTATTTACTTCAACAACTATGAGGGGAGAGCACTACAACGGCAGAGACGTCAACAACGTTGTTGCAGCTGAACAATGAAGTGGGTTATAAGGAAGACATTAAGATAGACTATAGGCAGCAACAACAATAACAGCAACAACACCTACATACAATAACTTGTACACCGATAGCAACAACACAACAAATGGTTTGCGGCATGTTATTGTTGCTGTTGTATCAATACGCTTGATTATTATATTTCAAGTGTTTTTGATTGTTATTCTTGTTGTTGTTATAATTATTGTTATTGTATTTGTTTTACTTATACTAGTGCTAAATGCATGCACTTGAATTCGAATGACAGAAATTAGTGAAATTTATTATTGATATCCATTTGAATTTATAGAGCAACAAACAAAAGAATTAAGAAACAAACTTCAATACTCGTACAACAATAACAAACACTGAATGTGAAAAAATATTAAGAAGAAAACAAAAAAGTAACAAAACGATTGTGAAGAGAGGGGCGCAAATCATGGCATTGACTGCGTTTTATACTTCATCATAGGTACGGGGGGGGGGTACAACAGAAGCGCAGACACCCTAGCAACAACATCGTCGAAGTGCTACGATTTTTCTTTTTTTTTTGGTTTTGCTTTTAAAACGCGTTGGCACTTTGAGTTAAAGGTGTGTTGGAGCGTTTTGCAGCTGTTGATGCGGTTTCTTGTCATTGTTGTTCCTGATGCCGCAACTTTTATGAGGTCAAATGTTGTGTTGGTCAACCGAGGTGGAGATTGTTATTGTTGTCGGATGTGTATTTAGAAAAAAAAATTGAACCCACCCTAATGTGTATATCTGTTCGAATGTCTTGTGGGCGTAAATTAGTAGACATTTTTTGCCTGCAGGCTGTTTTTAGAAAAGATTATTCCAGCTGGTTTGTTCAGTTTGAATTTAAATGAAATGGTGGTCCAAGTGTATAGGATTGGAATAGTTGAAAACCCTGAAGGATATGAAGGCTACAAGTGATACTGTTACGTATACTTAATGCTCTTAAATACTGTAGATCTGCCTCTTCGGTGGTGGTACCACACGATTCCTTCATTCAATTCTCTTGAGCAAGTTTCTTTATAAATCAAGTTATTCCCAAGAAGGCGTTATTGATAGATAAATTATTTTCTCCCTCACGTGGAAAAATAAGCACACTATCGGAAGTAGTCTTGTCTAGAGCATAGTTTTATTTATCGTGGTTCAGTCAGGAGTCCTACTTTTGGTAAACAGGAACCTATCTTCTTTCATATCTCCTTCGACCACAATCTTCGTAATTTCCCATCTCTTCCTGTTCTCGATCATAAATTCTTTTATCCCACCTTTCCTCTTCTTCCTCTCCTTCCTAGAGTCCTTTTCATCTTCATATTCCTACTTTCCTTCATTTCCCTATTCTTCATATTCTTATCCCTACTCTTATTCCCTATCTTACTTCCTATTTTTTCCAATTTCTACATGTCTAGGGAGATTTCTGTTTAGATTCGTAATCTTATTCTTATTCGTTCCCTTTTCTATTGCCATTCTTATTTGTGATTCATGATTCATTTTAATCCTTCCTCTTTTTTACTTTCATCTTCTTACTATTTGCTCTTTTCCTTTTTCTTCCTTTCTCCTTCTCTCTATACATCTCCAAATGAAATATGTTCGGAGCTATATAGTACATATTCAAACATTTTATTATCTCAAGGCGTGGCAACGCCCACTTTTCTTAAATAATATATACCCTTCGCTATACCCAGTAACCACTTGAATATGCAGTAAAGGTTTCATAGGCAGAATTTTTGAATTTTTATTATTTTCTAGGGCTACAACTGTCCATCTATCAAGCGAGTATCAAATCTCTATTTACCTCACGCATTCAATCGAATTATCTCTTGAACGCATTTCGGCACATAAATACACCGATAAGCAGTAGGAGTGAATGGTTGTTCAAGTGCTGATCTAACGCTTGATAAGCAAATGCGATAAAGAGGCCTCATTGAGTGAGTAAGGCAAAGCGCATTCGACTCGTTCGTCCATTAGCTACAACGCAAATGCGTCTCTAGTATATATGTATGTATGTTTATGCGTTTATATAGCTGCGTATCGCACATAAATTACGGCAATGATAATAAAACGCACTGCATGCAATGGACAGCAGCAGCCTCCGCAGTCGCAGTACAGACCAAATCAGCATCGCACATGACCATCAGCACTCAAAGTCGTGTATCACAGCGCGCTAATGGCTTGAGGCCATCACCCACAGCATGCATGCAGCTGCTTTTACTATTACACCAAAGCGTTAAGCAAAACGGACCCAAAACGCATTGCATTAAAAGGGTAGGTGGAGGGTGGAACTGGAGAAGAGTGGACGAGTGAGAGTTGTGATACCCAAATGCTGAAAAGGTTTACAATTAAGCCAATAGCTGTGAGGTGCCTTGACTTTAATAGGGTGATCACTGAGGTAGCTAAGAGGCTAAAAGACAGTGCAAGTGATCTTCAGCAATACCACCAAAACCCCATTAAGCTTCAATAAATGGTTAAAAGTTTATTATGCAAAGCAGTTACTCTACAGATCCTAGAAGGCGAGTACAAAATTTGGGATTATGACACTGCAAAGGGTGTGCCATGAGACCAATTGGGATAATGGCACCGTTGACTCATTACCAAGTAAACAGGGTGCTAAGATATAATCCCAAGTAAAAAAAATTTTGATTTCTAACACTGCAGTGGGTGTGTATTAACACCAATTGCGATTATTACACCCCTTGAGCTTACAAAATCGGGAAAAATTTTGGACAGCATTCTACTTTTGAGCAGAAAAACTGTGGGCAAGTAAAACTAAATTGGGGTTATGACACTGCAGGGTTTATGCAATAACTCCAATTGGCATTATGACACCTTTTGGGCTTGAAACAAAAAAAAAAAATTGGACTTTACTTCTGTGGGAAAAAGCTTTTGACCGCCTGTGTTATGGCTATGTTATATCTATTGGCTGGGTATTATGTCTCACAACACCAATTGGGATTATGACACCTGTGACTTTTGAACAAGTGAACTGGCTTAGTCCCAGCTAAAAAAAATTGTATTGTGACACTGTCGTGGGGTGTGCCATAACTTCAATTGGCATTATGACACCTTTTGTTATGTAATATCTTTTCTCAAAACTAACAGTTGGTTATATAAGCTAGATGTGTTGCGATGTACATATTTATGTATGTTTGCAGTTGGCGCGGCTTTGCAATTGATTTGGTTGATTCCACATTTGATATGACGCGCCACCCAAGCCCTCCAATGCTCCATTCCCTACATCTTTTGTTGTTGCTTTTATAGTATAAATGTTAAACTGTCCATCCCTTGGCTTCCCTACTTGTCTTTGCTACTCTCCAATGGCCCTTCTCTAACCCCTTGCCCCCACCACCTTCACCTCAACAACTTATCACTCTTATCCATTGCATTATTTTAATTGCCGATCGCGCTGGGTGTCAATTTTTATGGCATTTTTTCCAAGAAGTGCAACAAAATTTTCATTTCTTCTGTCTTTCTCGCTGTTGGACACTGTAACGACAACAATAGAGTCATTTAGTGATGTTATTGATTTCAAATAGGTAAGCAGCCGCTTCAACCTCCTCGACATGCAACGTTTTTACCAAGAAATGGAGAAACTGGCACTAAAGAGGCATTCAATCGAATTGATATACAATTATTATGTAAGTAGGTTGTTGTTGCTCTTGTTGTCCACTTGATACGCCGTTAAATAAAAACAAAAAAAAAACCTAAAATGAAATCATCTAATTCACCTTTATGGCATTCACGAACTTAAGTGCATCAACGGGCACGGGCCAACCATTGAGTGGACTTGGTCTTGCGAGTGCAACAACATCTAAGAGCCCAAAGTGCTTACTTACTTATTAAAATGTTTCAAGTGCTGCCGTTTGATCGGAGTAGTCGCCGCCACACGTTAACGAATGCCTTAAATATGAAACCCCGCAAACGCTTTTGGCTTTGTGGAGCGCTTCATAGCGCGCCCTTTAATTAAACGGTGGCCCAAAATATGCAAACTAAGTTGGTATTCCGTAAGCCAAACACAAAAAAAAAAGTAGAATAAGAAGAAGCATATTTATACACAATTTCGCTTATGCGTCATATTTCATTTACGCCGAAAGCGTTGAAAAGTGTGGCTCACTGCCAGCCTACCTGCCACTTTGCATATTAACGCCTGATGCGATTTGTTGTTTTTGCAAGCATTTTTGGTTCATTTATGTTGCTCTCCAAAAGCTTTCTTCATGCGCATAACGCCACGCGTGCTTATTCACATGTTTGTTGTATAACCTTCAAAGCCCCATAGGGACATATGTGGTACACGCCCCTATTTCAACACGCATGCTGGCTGTACTTGATAGTTGGTTATGTATGTATGTATGTGATTATGAAGGCCTGTGAAAGGTCTGTGGAAAAAAAAACCAGACAGGAATCTCACATCTGCAGAGGTTGGGATACATCCACAGTGGGTTGAGATATTTCGAAATGTTGCATTTTTGAGTTAGAACTTTCAGACCCGACAGAAACTTGACTTGTCTTCTTGTATATCTGTATCTCTCGTTCCGCTACTCTCGCTTAGTATTCTACAGTGGGTCTTGCTCCCAATCTGTCTGTCCTTTCAATTATATTTATATTCTCTTCTTTTTCCTATTTGTCTCACTATCTCCTTCCTATTACACTTCCTCCATCCGTCACCCTTTCTCATCTCTCGCTTGATATCCAATCTCGATCTCTTGCCTTTTATGTATTCTCATTCAGTTGTTTACATCCCTAGGCTGCTTTCTATACCCCTCCCCATCGTCTTCTTCTTCCCATTTCTATCACTGTTCCTCTTCCTATTTCACTTTCTTCATCTCTCACCCTTTCTCAGCTCTCGCTTGATATCCAATTTCTATCTCCTTCCAGTTATATATTATCTTCAATATTTTTGCTTCCTATTCCCCTCCCCTCCCCGTCTTCTTTTTATTCCTATTTCTATCACTATTCGTCTTCATTTTTCTCTACACTTCCTGTATCTCTCACCCTTGCATTCCTATTCTTCTTCGTCCTCTCCTTTTTCTGCCTCCAGCGCATTAATCCTAGGAGGCGAAGGGTTTCTCTGATTGTTAGGTGACTCTTCTAGAAACATATGTGGGGCCTATAGAGACTCTGCAATTCCGCTGGCCCTTTGCAGATTCCTTCAAGACTTATAGACGCCAAGCAGGCTAAGATAGATGACAAAGTACTTCTCAAGCCAAGCTCTCAGCTGATCTAAGTCTCATCTCTCTTTGGTAATAGTAGTATGGGCAGGATACCACTCAAGGCAAGTCCCTGTGGAGCCGCAGTGGAGCAGAGGATGACGAGGAAAAATCTTTAAATAGCTCCAGTCCGCTAAAATCTGAAATCACTAAAACACCCACTGTGCCACAACGACTCCCAGTAGGAAATAAATGAGCTTCTACTAGCTACGCCTACTTTCTCGCACGCTACTGAGTAAGACCCATAAATATCCGATAGCAGCAGATATGCAGAGCAGAACCAAAACAAAAAAAAAACAAAATAAATAAATCCCACAATCCTTGCTCCAATTTCATTTGCATTTAGGATGAACTTTTTGATATTCATAAATTGGTTTTGCCCTTCGTTTAGCAAAGTCTTAGCCAGCCAGTGTCAGCGGTAAAATCTCATTTAAAATCGATTTATGAAAGATTAAAAACCAGAAAAAACTATTAACAAGCGGCTAAGGGAACATGCGCAGGATACCACGGAATGTGGGTAGTCTTCTGATCTACCTTAATCTACAATGTGTGGCATGCAGCTAGCGGTAGGATATGGAAATTAAGTGTTGCAACAACTTGTCCCAAATATATATTGTTATTGTTATTTTGCATATGTGGAGTGAAGTGAAGTGGAGTTGTGTGTAGGGGAGTGGAGTAGTGTAGAGTGGAGCAACCGAAATTCGCACAACCAAACATACATTCATGCGCTGTCCATCAAGTTGCCAAGCGTAAGTAAAAAAAAAAAAATAAAAACAAAAACAAAACCAACTAAATTCATGCTACGCATGGATAGTAGACCCGACAACCCAATGTCCAACATGGAGACAGACACCCAACCAAGCAAAGCAAAAATTAGCAAAACTCATTTTGAATTTAGCCTCCGGGTTTAAACTTAATTCGGAAGCACAGCAGGAGGTTCTAAGTAAATAATGTGGCCTTTGAGTAATCTTTAGCGCTTAATTTGCATTTTATTGCCAAACAAGCGAGCGAGCAAGTGAGGCAATACAACAACACCAACAACAACAACAACCAAGAAAGCAGAGGCCAAACCATCAAGTGAACCAAGTTGCAAGAAAGGCCAACAACAATGCAACCTACTAACCACTTTGGGCCAAGTTATGTATGTATGTAATCAGCAAGTGGTACAAACTATTTATTAGTCGTGCTCTGTTGCGTTGTACATACATACATACAAATTTACATACAACAATTTGAGTTTTATCATACATTCATATGTCTGTTGCTGCTGCTGCGCATGCGCACAAATTAATAAGAAGAATAGTTTTCATATTTTTTTGTAAAAGCGATCATCCAATTAACGCACGATCTGTTACGCTTTGCGGTTAGAACGCTTAAATGGTTATTTTAATTTCGTTTTTTATTAAAATTTTTGATAGTTGAAATTGTGCGCAACTGGCGTAATTATTGTTGCACAAGAGTGGCGCAAGGACTAACAATCAACAGGATATTGAATTCTCATTGTTTGCATTGTTGAAATGTTTGGGATACCAGAAAAATATATTGCACATATGATTTTTCTCTTCCCATAGAACTAATAACACGATTTTCGCTACTTCGAAACCGGCTGTTGAGTAATTATTAAAAGCCATGTGGTTTTGTAAAAAATGTGTTTTAGGGTGCCCCCCAAAAATTCAGACAAAAAAATTCAGAAATATAATTTTTCGGAAAATTTTTTCCTGAAATTATTTTTCAGAAACCAAAAATTCAGAATCAAATATTCATAAACACATTTACGGTCATGCATTAACCCACTCGCTATCTACATACATTTTTATTTTTATAACGATGTTATGAACAATTTATTGGTTAGGTTTGAATTTGTTGTGCTACATTTAATTGGTAAAAATTTAAAATTATAACCCATTGACGACCTCAATTTTCTTTTAACACTGAAATCTAATTTTTCACTTCAAAATAGTTTGACGTAGGCATAAGTAGTTGATTTATATAATTTCTAAATAATTTTTTATATGAAAAAATAAACTGCTATACACTTTAATGGTAAATATTTGAAGTTTTAAATGCATGCATTAACCCATTGACGACCTTAACTATTTTATTAATAACCAAATAAAATGATTCACCTCAGAGTGGCATTTTATTATTTTGTAAATTCTGAAATTTTTTTATATCAGATCTATTACTGCACACTTAAAAATTAAATGTTAACATTCTTAACCCGTATTTGGGTCATGTATTAACCCATTAAATGCCTTTAATTTTTTTTTACATTCTGACATAAATTTTTTTTGCCGGTATGTTTAGCGTTATAACACAAGTAATTATGCATTAACCCTTTGGTGACTAATTTTTTTCTTTAGCATTCAAAATCAAATTCTTAAAATAGGAGTTGCTATAAATATTTGTAAAGAGAAAATGTGTAAGGTTCTTTAGCAAAGTAGCAAAAGAAAAATGAAAAACGTGTTTTTCACTTATTTCAAAGCCATTATCTCCTATCCAAAAATTCAGAAAGTAAAAATTCAGAAATTTAAATTCAAAAAGTATGAGACGGCAGAAAAAAATTAAATTTTGGGCAAATTTTTACTTTTTGAATTTTTACTTATGAATTTTGATTTTATGAAAAAAAATTTCTGAATTTATAGGGGGAAACGTATCTCAGTTTCCTAATTTACTATCGTAGTGATGAGCCACCCATCACCCACCCATCTTTCATATAAATCGTTGCATATCTCAAGGGGCATTTTTGTTTTCTTTCGGTGTCGGGGGATTAAACATTTTTTGTTTATAAAGATTTGACCTAAGAAGATCTTTAGGAAATTTTCTTTGCAACAATTTTCTAGTATATTTTAACAATCTCACGACCTTAAAAATAATATATAAATTATAATTTTCGAAAAAAGTACCCTTTTATGAGAGAGATATGTGGTTAAAATATTCTAAAAATTTATTTTCGTGGTAATTTTACTATATACTCACAAGCTTGTAACTCTTTTTTCGACTTTTTCTAAAAACACTTTTTAAAAAAAAATTTCTAATTAAAGTGAAAAAGTTTAAGAAAAATTTCAAATTAAAAAAAATTTTGACCTGAGAAAGCAAAAATGTTTTTTTCCGGTTTTACTATATGGCCTAAGAACTTTTATCCTGAGTTAGAATCATTCCGCCCCCAGACAAAATGCGCATTAACTTACCTAAGCAGGCTTGCTTCGTCAGACTTTTGATCCTAAATAAAGCTTGTCTCTCCTTGCTTAGCAGTAGCATTTAAAATATGATGGAAAGCAAGTTATTGTTAGTGGGTCTCATTAAATAATGTGTCTGAGTACGAAGCCACCTCCTAGCGGGCCAAGGGTTCAAAACCACCTACATAGAAGGAATATGAGTAGAAAATGAGTTTTGAAATTTTTTTCACATTTTCCCATATTTGAAAACATTTTGTAAAATGTCTGCCGTCACGTTCAAGAACTCTACCAAAGAAGTCAAACGCAATTTACACCCAATCACGTAATGTAATAAGTAAAATTAAATTTCTTCTGAGAACGTAAAACAATTTAGGGCATTCAATCACGGTAGCACACTTTGTTATTATTTATTTCAAAATGCCCATCACTTCAAAAATCCCTCTCTCTACTTCATCAAACATTTCACAACGCAATTGCAAGTGGGAACCCAAAAATTCCCAGCTGATCAATTGAGCGTTTAGCCACTTGGTCAATTGGCAGTAATTACATTACGTTCGACACGTATGCGCTGCAAATTGCCACAGAGCTTCTTTGCCACCATAAGTCCAAAGAATGTTTTTGAATATTGGCCTAACACGTCGCGTCCCAACGTATACACGAAACGAGTCCAACTTCCAACCCTTCTACCAAAATGCCCCAAATTTGGAAATCAAAATAAAGCGTCGTCAATATCAAATAAAACGTGCGATCGGGGTAGTGGCAGCGCAAAATTTCACCATTTGCCGTCAATGAATGAATGCGAAATTGAAATACTTTTGTTTCTCACGTCATTCCCAATGCGCATTTCCCATTCGCAAAGCTACAGCGCGCATCCAACTGTCATTAGGCCAATCAAAGCAACGTTAAATTTTAAATGAACTCAATTGCAATTGAGTTGGCGCAACGGTTGCTGATTTGTTTTTTGGTAAGAGTAAAGAAACGGGGATGCGCATTATAGTAACTAGGGATGCGAATACCGATCACAAATCACAACAAAAAAATAAGAAAATTTGTATGAATAAATCATATCGTTCCCATTGACTTATGAGGGAGCAGTGGAGCTACTATAAGAAAAAGCACTGCGGTGAGGGCTGTACAGTCGCAGAGAGTTTGAGAGAACGCGACTCCAAATCGTATGAGTAGCGAGTACTGTTGTTTGAAGAAATACAATTTTTTTTTAAATCGATTTCTTTCAAAGGTACTTATATTAAACAAAAAAAATCGATTGTTGCATGATCGATTTATTTGAATTCTATAAAACGAGAATTTTTTGAATGTTTTAAAAAGTTTTAAATAAACAAAGTGTTTCTATTAGGGCTGTACGATTAATTGATTAATCAAAATTTTGATTATTCATAATTTCGATTACTGAATCAATCGATTAATTATGATTTTTGATTAATCATAGAGGGTGTTTACTCGATTAATCAAGATTGTGATTAATCAAAAAGAAAATTACGTGATTAATCGCCTTTTCGATTAATCGTTTTTGGAATAAAAATGATTAATCATATAGTAACACGGCACAAATTTAGAAGTTCCTTAATACTTCAACCATTTGATGCATCTTCGACATTTTAATAAGTTTTTGATTAACCATTTTTAAAATACTCTAGTAACGCTCGTTTTGAATACTCATAATTTTGATTAATCAAGTAATCGATTAACTAAAAATTTGATTAACCAACTTACTCGATTAATCGAATAAAGGCAAAGACTTTCTTTTTAAATAAAATCTTTTTAAATGCAATTATTTGTTATATACTTTGATATAAAATAGTTACACAAACAATTTCTTAGTTTTTTTAACAAAAATTATTGGATAATAGCAAGCATATGCAAATCCCCGGACAAATGAGAACCCGAAAATCTCGCTTCCATTAAAATTAAAAAAAAAAAAAAATTGTCATCCCTAATATCGAAACAACAGTTTGACTCCATTTGATTGTCAATAATTTAGCAGATGTGCGCGAGCGCGTCAGCAACAATAACAGCAACAACAAAAAGTAAATTGCAATGATTTCTTTGAGTTTTGTGTTGTGTAAAATGGCAATTCAGTCGTCAGTCAGATAAATTCAAGTGTTTCTCTGTTGTTGTTGTTCATGCTATTGTTATTCCCAATCACCTGAGAAACACATAGCTGCATGTCCGTTGCACTTTGGTGGATATATTAATTGTTTGACCGGTCAATCAGTGTGTCTGAATGAGTATCGTCATCGAATCATCAAAGTGGGACATGCGGAACCCCATGAGTATGCAAATCGAAGTGGTTCCCACGGAAGCCGCTAACCAAATTGTTTTGCAATGTACATTTGTATATATAAATGTATGTGTGTATGTATAGTTCGCAGGCAAAGTAAATTCAAAGAAAGGGTAAATCGATTGTTTTCACTCAGTTGCAAAGGGGTTGATTCGCCTAAAAGCAACAGTTGTAATTGTTAAATTGTTCATAGATTACTTTGTCAGTTTGCGAAGGAGTAAAAAAGCGGTGAGCGATTGTATTTCTCAAACGCAGCAAATTCCGTCTGGAACCGAAAATAAACCCACTGGAGCCGACCTGGAACAAACCTCAAAAAAACTAGTGGAATTGGGTTAAGTTTAGAGTTTCTTTTTGTTGTCAACAACAGCTTTTCATAAACACTTTAACCCACCGACCCCTTAACCCCTTCACAAGTCAACATTCGCAGCTCTTGAGTAGATTCGTCAACCTTCAATTTCCAATGTCAATTCTTTAAACTTCACAACTTTAGGCTTAATTAAGACCAAAAAAGAAGAAAAAGATACAAAAACCAATATCTACCAAATCAGCCGACAAAGGGATATTTGGGTTTGAAACAGCGGCTCAAACGCAATGACATTGTAAAATTCCGATGTCTTCATCGCCTTATATACAACCGATAGCGGCAGTTTGACAAGTATTTCTAGCTCTACCCTACCTCTATACACATACCACACAACCAACAAAAATTTGGGTTTGATTGATCCCCATCGACCAAACGGCGCATATCGTATTACAAAAATATGATTGCTCAAAATCTGTCAAACACAATCATGGATTAAATCTTTCCGCTTGTCAAGTTAACCACCACTAATCTCACTAATGTCCGCAGCATGCCGCGCTCCAACGAATTTCAATAGCTGTTTACATGCTTCTACATAAAGTGTTAATTTTACAACAGACAACCAATGACAATAACAATAAAAGCACAACAAAAACATTAGCAACAATTGCAACAACAATAAGGAGCTCCATAACAGCAGCAAATGAAGTAAGTAATGAGCACTCATAATTCGAATCGAATTCAAGCAAAAAACAAATCAAATTCAAATTCACAGACAGGCAATGACTTTTAATTGTGTTAATTCCCACTTGAAGGTAGTAAAAATTATAAATTTGAAAAAAAAAAAAAAAAATTAGATGACTTGTAAATAGAGAGCAGATTAGCAAGACAAATCTGAAATATGCCGCCTTTTCGCTAATTATTCGAATGGAAATGGATGCCGTTGAAGACAGTTGGGTTCCATACAAATTATAATATCTAATGAAGAAAAAAAAAATTCGATAAAGATTAGCGTTGGTAAGTAATAAGACATAATAACATAATAACTTTGGCCCGATAGTTTAAAGTATAAAGAGAAGAAGATATCGATCCAGCAATAACTATACCGAAATGACCAGGGCAATGAGCTGAGTTGAATGCAAAACTAGTCCCTCAGTCTTAGATTTAGCTGGCTGTAATTTGGTATGCGGGTGCCATTTTGTAAAACATTAATCACTTGTGGGAACCTGCAAAATCGGACCAAAACAACCTATATCACCCGATGTATGAATTTTTCGTTCAGATAGGGCATTTTTGAAATTCGTTTTTGGATAGGGCGCTTCAACTAGGAAACCCTGAATCTTATAAATGAAAATTAATGTGTGTCCTTTTTAGGCGTCCAAAGTACTCAACCGATTTTTAAGAATTTTCCACGGTTTAGGCTATATATCTTTGGAAAAGTGGGAAGTGTCACGCCCCCAGGCGTGGTATAAATAAATCATTTTTGAATATGTGTCTTTAGTAAGATTAATATAAATTTGAAATATGGACGGTGCCACGCCCACATTTTTTGTATTTTATTTGTGCTTCAATAATGTCCAAAGTTTATGGCCAATCTACTTACTTTAAAAATTTGCGATTGGTTCAGAAGTTTGATGTGTAAGATATAGGATTTACATATACATACATATGTATGTATATAAAATTCGTCATATCCCTGAAAGTATTTGCTTTAAATTAGTGATAGTTTGATGTATTTTCTGTAATCAAAAGGTATGCAGCTCAGTTTTTTTTTATGTTCTTCGTTATTTATACACATTCAGAGTATTCAAGGATTTTCATAAAATCGTAATCATTAGCTTTAAGTCATCAGTGTGTACAGCAATATTTAAGGACACTTTCGACTCAGATCTCCTCTCTTTGATAGAAATTAACCCGTCGTACTCATAGCAGTCTGTTCAAAGATTTAAAAGAAATATTTTCTGTTTTTTTTTTCGGGAACAAAGCTGCGACTGTTGAAGTATTTACGACAATGGGTTTCTTTGATCTGCTTAAGCTATCCCGATAAATCAAGCAATAACTACTTTTATAATATCTTCTATTACCCTCATGCGCAATCTAAACAATCGCCAACAAATATATATATATTTCCAACACAAATGACATTTGCTAAGGTGCTCAACCAATTGCAAAACCTACGACTTTTGTTGTTGTTTTAGTTTTTCAACCAAACGGTGGTAACTTCCTATCTGATCAGCGGCAATTACTATTCAATATCGCTGATTGCAAGTTCATTGCGTCGCTTACTGATAAGATTTCCGCAATTGCAGCGATAAACTCCAACACCTTAGTCATTTTAAGATATGTAAGACATATTTTCATGTACCTACATATGTGTATGTGTGTACTCGTGTGTGTATGTGTATAAGTAAATAAGGCAATGACTATGAAACGTAACTCGTACTAAGTAATGGATGCAGTGCCTCCAGCAGTTCACCTTGGTTATTTTTCGTGGAATACATATGGCAACATCAACATTAGGGTGTCCACTAGTTGCTAGATTTTTTGTTGCTAAAAAGTAGTGCATTTATGGTTTTTATTTCTAGATTATAACTATTGTATATGAAATGGAATATAACAAAGATTCAAAAATTGAACTTCTCTAATGGAAAATTACAACAAACAGAACAAAGAACAAAAACAGCAGTAGGAGGTTGTTCTTCTATAAAGATACAAAGTGGTCCCTGACCTATCCTAGGAAATTTTCTATTAGGTGTATAATGCTAAAGACCAAAGTGGACGGAAAGTTATAACAAATTTTTTAATTTTTTGTTCTGTCCTTAAGAAATATTTCGCCAAAAATAAATTTTACAAAAAAAGTTAGAAAAATTTATTGGAGCCAGAATTTCGTTCCCGGAAGTACTGGAACTACAGAATAATTAATAATTTTTTTTCAGAAGCAATGCCTAAACACGGACCTATACAAAATCAAAAAAGAAATAACTTTCATTTTGGGTCCCTGGCTGATACCACAATATCCAACCTCGGATAGCATTTTTTTTGTGGGATAGCCCTACCTGGAAATATCTTTGTGATAATACGACACACATATTAATATATCTCATTAAGTTTTTTAAATCTCAAATAGGTGGCAACCTTGTTAACACCTAGCAGTGGCAACACTTGAGCGTAAAAGCGTAAATTGTAGCATCTTGTCTATGTTCAAAAGTGCATTCAAGTGTTTCAAATTGTTTTCGAGTTCATGGCGAATATGCCAAAAATAAAAACAATGCGATTGAGTGGCAACCCTGCATGGGTAACTCTACATAGAAATATATTTGTTGCAACATGACGGAAAATACATATCTTTCGATTCAAACCCACAATAACCTATCCCATTTCAATACAAAAAATCTGATAAGTGGCAACCCCATAAAAGCGTGCTAAGTGGCAACACCTTAGTAGAAATTTTTACAATTACTATCTACACAACAAATTGCATTTAAATCGGTGGAGAGTGGATGTGGATATAAAACTATCTCGAATTTCTGATTTAAAATTTTAATATTAAGAAATAACGCACACCCTAATGCGCACATATTAAGGCACATGTAAAAATAGTAATGAAAAATTGAAAATATTGGCTAGCATTGACAGTGTCGTCGTTGTTGTCGTTCACAAAGTATTTCTACTAGTATTTTTTTTTTTTCAATGAACAATGTGCACCGCATGCATTGAGAAAACAACAGCAACAACAAAACCAAATAAAAAAAGCAAATAATACTTGCAACATTGCAAAACTTAGCGACATTTTGCCGCATAGTTGAACGCGTTTCGGTGGACGTCGATCACAACGCGCGCCCAACTTATTGTGTTTTGCCTTTGTTGTTGTTGTTGTTATTGTTGTAACAGCTATTGAGTGTATCAACACCAAAATCGAATCGAAATCGTATACGCGCCATAAAATTTTATCGTCGATCGTGATCGTGTAATTTCAGCCCACGCATCAAATGGGCGCGCACAATGAGCGAGCGAGCGTTCGTACGACTGTACTATGTGTGTATGTGTGTATGTATGTGTGCATGTATGTATGTATGCGCCATATTGTAATAGGCATTGGTTTGTAAGTATGTACCAACAAACGATAAGCACAACCAGGATGAGACTGGGCGAGTAAACATATCCTTGTGTGACAGATGACGCTGTTGCACCACCATTGATGCGCTTTGTTGTTGTTGTTGTCGGTGTATTTTTGTAACAGTCAGGCCAAGCTCAAGAACAATTTAGCAAGTCAATAATTCTTAAAAGGTTGAGAGGGAGCATTATAGAGGGCGAAGAAGCAAAGTGTTTGGGGGGTGGACGGGATACTTCAGCTATAATGAATACTTATGCAGTCAGGCATTTGCATCTGAACGATTTACCAAACGGAAACGGCACTGATTTCGCAGTGTGCAAAAGGTGAGTGCAGAAGGGGAATGCTTGAACCATAAGCAATTGTATGCGTACCTAGATACAGTGTTTGCGTGTGATTTCGAATGTGTCAAATTAAAAAAAAAAGTGACCTTTTTAAAAAAAAATATTAAAGCGACTTTCCATGTGAAATAGTGGGAATCGATCCCCTCTTATTTGAATGAAATTTTGTGTGTTCCTTTTTATCATAAAACGAAGTTCTGCCGTCGAAAAAAAAGGATTAAAAACTTTATTTCAGAAATTCATTTTTCTTGTTTTTCAAAGAGGGTACTTACCGCCAGTTTCACGAAAAAATTTAAGCAAAAAATAATATTTTTCGCTATCAGAACTCATAAAAATTTGAGTAAAAAAAATCTATTATTTATTTCAATTTCTGGCTGCTGGAAATACAAATTTAATTTCTAACTTTAGAAAAATTCAAATTTTTTTGTTTTTAGAAATATGAACTCTTGAATTTTGACCAAAAATTTTGTTTCTAATGTTTTTAACTTTCTAAAAAAGAAATTTTGTTAAAGACTAAGTCTAAGTAACTCATCCAGAAAGCGAAAAAAATTTTCTAAACCATTTTCGGGCAAAATTCAATAATTCGTATTTTTCAAAACATACAAAAAATGCATTTGAAATTTCAGAATTTCTTAAGATATACCGGGTCCAAAATCAATAGCTAATTTTAAATCAAATTTTTCTGAAATTAGAAATTTCTAAATCTTTTTTCAAATTTTATTTTTGAGTGACGAAATTTATTTTTTCTTTGGAAATCCGAAAATAACTAGAAAAAAAATTAAAATTAGGAAATAAGTGAGGTTTTGAATTTGCGTAACTTTCAAAAAAAAAAAATTAATTTTTAACTTTAGAAAAATTCAAAGTTTGCGAAATGGAATTCGAAAATTCTGTCGTAAAATTTTTTTCACATCTGAAGATACTCTGACATTTTCAAAAGTGTTTATTTTTCTTTTTTCAACAATATAAATTTTTGTTTTTAGCCAAAAATTTTGTTTTTAAGTTTTTTATCTTTCCAAAAAAAATTTCGAAATTTCCAAAATAAAAAATTTTTAGTTAACTAATTGTAGAAAGAAATTAAAAAAAAATTTTTTGACAAAATTCAAAAATGCATATTTTTCAAAACACAAATAAAAATATTTCTGAAAGTTTTAAAATATCTTAAGATACCATACAAAAATGAGTCCAAAATCAATAGCGAATTTTAAAAGCTTTGAAATATTTTTTCCAAAATATTTTTTTATACGCACCTCCTTTGAAAAACTAAAGAGTTTTTTGTTTACAGCATTAGTATCGCAAAATTAAAAAAATTAACTTTATTAAATCAGAAAGAGAGGAAAAAAAGTACATTTTAAATTTGCAAAAATTTGTTTTGTACAACTAAAGTCGATGTCTGCACAGAGTAGTCTGTTCTTCAAATTTTAGCGCTTATCAGCCCACTGTATTTACATCCCAACGAACGCAAAACAAGCTTACAAATGCATCTGCGTGAAATCGATGGGACAATTGCTGAGACAGCTGGACAGTATGTCAACATGACTGCGACAATAAAGCAATGACCAAAGCGACCAAGCAACCAAGCAACCAATGTGACCAATGAGTATGCAATGTGCAATGAGCGCAATAACTTCATATTCAGGCAGTTAACATACCGCCGACACCGCCGCCTCCACGCCCTTTCAATGTAAGCACCCTTTGAATAAGCTCATCACAATTGTACGTGCAACATTTTGAGATTCAGATTGTGGAAGTTACCTTTGAAGATAAGCCGCCAGCTGCATGCCGCTTGCATTTATGAACATAAATAATGCCACAAATCGCACAAAAACGCAACAACAAAAAACGAAAAAAAAAAAAAACAAACAACTTTTGCACAGGAAGGATGTTGTGGCGGCATTCATGAGAACGCGCGTTCAAGCCAACAAAAGCATTCTACACAACCAACAATGTTAGAATTTGAAATTTAGGAGTACCAAGCTGAGACGCTCGAAAAAGGCAACAAGCGGACAGACTTTGGAAGCTGAGTGTGGCATAATTACGCATTTAAAATAGCGCGTGCACATGAATGACATGAGCATTGGTGTTGATACATACATTTTGCTAGTTGTTTTTGTTATTAACGCTAGTAGATTTTTGCTTCAAACGGTCTTAGTTGAACGCGCCGATAATGAAATTGTCGTGGTCGCAAGTGCAACGCCTTGGAATGTGGCCAAGTATCCTACGCGCGCGCACACAGTGTTTATGCAACCCACTTGTGCGCGCGCATGTGCAAACATATGCTTTAATATGTTGCGCGCACACATACTCGTACATTTGTGCAAGTATAAATGCTGAAAGTGTCTGTTTTGAACTTGTACAGGGCATTTAGTGCGCGCAGCATGTCGAACTCGTCTTCGTCTGTGGCGCGCTAGCCTAACGAGCCTGTGATGACCGGTCATGCCAATACATGCGCCACCGCACACCCTGCGCGCAATGCCAACAACGCAGCAACACTTGAACGATTTACAAGCAACCATTGAAGTCAAAGCTGTCGAATTGTTGTACATATCATCATTCGAGCGCGCAAAACAACTACAACAACAACAACTAATGCATCCTTATGTTAGTTAACTTTCTGCGTTGAAATCATTCCTTCAACTATCATCCATTTATGGGCTGTTGAGCTTGCTGCGTCTGGGTTAATCAAGCGAAACGAGCGAATGACATGTTTGCGCTGCATTAATCAAAATAATATCTGTATAAGCGGTGGAAAACGCTTAAGCGCAAACTTTTAGAGCAAAATTGCAATTTAATGCTAAAATAAATTGTGGAAATATTTTGCGCGCGAATGCCAATTTCGGTATAAACTCAAAACTCACACACACACACACGCGTTCATGCGCAGTGGGTAGGTAGATAGGCCAGATAGACGGGTAGACATTTGGCTGATTGGCATATACCGACTGTGATATGAATAGCAAGTTGAAGTTGAACCGCTCAAATAGTAGTTAAACAGCAAGTTAGGTCGTCATCCAGCCATTCAGTCTCTGCACTAGTCAACTTGCTGATATCAAGGCAGTCAAGCAGCTTCTTCCTTGATTGCACAATTGTGCCGTTTATCACATGAAAACGAAATGAAACATCATAAAAGGAAATAAAACTGAATAAAAAAAAAATTCAACATTAAGCCAGAGAAAATATACATAAATGCGAAAAATTAAAGCTTACAAGAAATAAAAAAAATCTAAAACTGAAGTCGTTTCATTAAAAAACAAATTTAAGTTGAGTTGCAACTCAGCGATTACTGACGACTACCGTCAGCCACTACTGGTGACTTTGCTGTGTGTTGTTTGCATGGCTGCAATTAAAATTATACTCAAAATTTATATCAGCAATTTAATGGTGAACACGCAGGGGGCTGGACAGCATTCAAGTTATTAGCGCTTTGGTCAAATTGCAACTGTTGATGGTTTAACCAGCAATTTGAGGGGTAGTGTCAAATATACATAAACGATTTTGAATTGTTTCTAAGAAGCTTTTGGAGTTATATTTTTGAACGCAAATGAGCTTTTGTGAATTCAGATTGTGCCACTGAAATTTATGGACTGGCACAAATAGGAACATACCTAATACCTAAAATATATAAGAAATAAGGAGGAACCCGGATAGGAAGCCATTATATATTTAAGAAACTAGTAACAGAAAAACAGAGGAATTAAAGGAGCAAGGAGAAACAACCAGCAGTTAAAGAACTAACGAGTAGCTAAAGTTAAAGCAAAAGGTAGTTAAAGAAATTATTATATTAAGAAAATCATTAAATAAACAGCGAGTACATGGAGAAATGAGTAGTTAACGAAACAATAAGTAGTTGAATAAACAACGAGTAGGTAGAGAAACAACGAGTAGTTAAGTACAAAGCAGCGAGTAGTTAAAAACAAAACAACGAGTAGTTAAAGGAACAACTAGTATTTAAATAAACAACGAGTTCTTGAAGAAATTAGTAGTTAAAGACAAAACAACGAGTAGTTAAAGAAACAACCAGTCCTTAAAGAAACAACGAGTATTTAACGAGGTAACGTGTTTCTAAATAAATAGCGAGTGTAGAGAGAAACTGTTGAGGAACTTCGGTAATCATAGCAGTGGTAAATAATCTGTGTCGGGAGTTTTGATTATACAAAGAAATTGCTATAAAAAAAGCTATGGCGGTTGTCTCTAAAATTGTCCGTTTCAATGCAATTAAAACCTTTTAGTAATTAATATAATTATTAAAAAAAATTCAAGGCAATGAAAATTTTTATTCTAGACCATAGACCATAAGCCGATTTATAGCCATGAATGCCTAAAACTAGCGACTAGTTAAAAACAGTTTGGCGAGCAGGTTAAAAAAATGTCAAGTAGTTAAAGAAGCAGCGAGTTGGTAGTATAAAGGTGAGAAGTTAGCTAAATCCGAAAATCGTAGCAGTAATGATCAACCAGCAGAACGAGTATCGGATGTTCAAAGAAATAACGAGTAGTTGAAGAAAACGGTGAGGATAACGAACAGTGTTAGAAAAGAAAAGAGATGATATTTAAATTGTTGAGAAGAGTTGTTCGGAGTTCTTATGAGCCTCCACGCTATGCCGACGGTGTTTGCAAAAGAAAATTTATTGATCAGTTATTTAGTTCTACTCAGCTCCAAAACCCAGTCATGTATTGGGCATGTATTGCGAATGGAAAACATGGTTCCGACAAGGTTTTCTTGAGGAATGCAGACAATCCGTAGAAAAGATCAAATGGAGAACGAACTGCGATCTCTTGGCTTTTCTAATTTATCAGTTAGATAAAGGATATACATAGTCAGGTGGCGAGCTTTGTTGGAAGTTCGCATCTCTCAATCAATATCAATATTCAAATACGACTTTAAGCAAATGTAGCGGAAACAAAAAATGCCAATTCGCTGCCATTAGCGGTTTCACCATAGCCGTCTAAATATGTAGTCAAAGCAGCTGAGTTTAAAATTGGCAATAACACCTAGAAGAATTAACAAAAATCTGAGCTAAGCTTTTCTAAAGATCGTCTTACCTTATTAGGCAACCAAATTTATTTTAAAATTTATAATCTATTATATCTTAAAAATCGACGTCCCAACACAACAAATCTTCCTTTTGTCTTTCTCATTTAAATACCAACCAAGCTTTCAACGTTGTCGCTTATTTTATGAACATATATACATACATACATACATACCTACCTACCTAGCTATCTACAAACTTGAAATATGTGCGTATAAATAACTACACCCACGCCAGTTTACAACTCGTTTGCATTCCCATTGAATATTACATTAATGCCTAGTTTCGCTTCTCACAGCATCGTGTCAGCCACAGCCAAGTAACCACCCATAAGACATGGCAAGCAAAGAAACGTGTGTTGGCCATAAGACACGAAACACCTCTGCTTGCCTGGCTAACTTGTTTTGCGGGTTCCAAACAGATAGATCTCAAAGCAAAAACTGAGGTTATGCTTAAGTGGATGTAAAGAGAGCGTAAACTCGTTGTTAGCCAAGTTAAAGAATAATCAGGAATAATACAAAAACAAAAAAAAAAAAACAAAAAAAAAAGTTAAGCAAAAACTGGTTATTAATGTATGAATGTGAATGATTTTGAAATCATTTTGAGTGTGTTGCTACAATTCAAAAACGCACACTTCGATGCTGCACACCTTTGAGCGTAACAAAAACAACAACACCAATATCAAGCAAACAAAAGCATACCACTCAAACTCAAAAATCGCGTTTTGGAATAATTCACACAGCTAGCAGTGCTCACGTAAATAGGCGCACATCCCAGTCAACATTTCGAGAATTGATCGCATCGAAATCGAGATTGTAATTCGTTTTTCAAGATTTGCCAAATTTGCTGATTTTGAATTGATATCGAAATATTTTTTAAAGCTAACATCTAACATTTCGGGGTAATTTTAGAAACCAATTCAGACATGATCCTGAAAAAACTCTGAAAGTGGATGAATGTTCGCGAAAAAGTCCTGCAAACAATCAAAAACAGTCCTAAAATGATGAAGAAAAAATCCAAACAAACTCAATTTCAAATGATTCCGAAAATATCACAGCAACCCTGAATTGATATCGACAAATACCTAAAATGATCTTGCAAAGAACAGAGAAATGTTCCCAAAACGAAACAGAAAAATTTAAAATCAATTTCAAATTATCCCGAAAATATCACAACCGAAATCCCGAATTCCCGAAAAAGTCCCGAAATAATTCTGAAATAATCCCGAAAATATCATGTTATATTTCTGAAATGATCGAAAAAAATGTGTAAAACAATTTAGAAATGGTGCTGAAAGGGCCCGTAAAAGTCAAGAAAGTAATCTCAAAAAAGACCAAAAAGACAAACGATTCCAAAAAATTTCCGAAAACAATTTAAAAAGTATCCTGATAAAGTCCGGAAATCGTTCTTAAAAAGTCAAGAAAACAATTCCGAAATGATTCCGAAAATCTGAAAAATAAAACCGAAATTAACTTTTACTATTGCCTTGATTTTGTTATTGGTGAAACTTTGATGAGAAACCAGTGCCTACTCTCAATCAAGTTAAGCACCAAATTGCGGATAAATTTGAAAAAAGTTGACTGGGATAACGCTGATAAAAGATCGCTGACTTACACACACGTAAACAAAAGTGTATGCGCACTTCTACCACTTTGGGAACAGTGAGTTGGTGTGCAGCGCTCTGCACTCACACACGCGCCGCACGCTATCTGTGTGTTTAGGTGAGTGCGCGCGTTGAGTAAATGAGTATCTTGAGATACTCAACTGCGCGCCCCATTCGTATGCTTGTGCGCCGTAATAAAGCCAGCTACTTTTGGCCAAGTATGTGTGTCACGATTTTGTTGTTGTTTCTGCACAGCGTGCCGGTTTTAGATTTTTTTTAATTTGATTTTTCTCAGTTTATTGCACAGGAGGTCCGCGTCAAACCAGCAGCTCAATGGACTTTTAGTTGTTCAGTGGACTTACCCAACATTGTGCGCGCCTTTTAATACGAAACAACGTTACGCGCGCACACGTCATACAATTACTCATTACACAGAAGAAGAGCTAAAAAAAACAACAAAGAGCAATGTGAAAGTAATGCACAGCTGTTTCTGATTGTGTTTTTTTGTTTTTGTATGCTCAATTAATTGCTGTACTTAATTATTGCACTCAAAGTTAAAGGTGTGCCGCAGCTTATCACAAATAAAGAAAGTGTCAATGAACATTTGTCATACGAAAACGCTTATCAACAAAATCATAAATTCTAAACGCGCGTGTGCGTTGTTAAACAAAATTTTAGGATAAAAGTGTGAAATTATTAAAAACTAAAATTTTGCTTGCTTTTAAAGTGAGCGCGTTTGCAGTGCCCAAGTGACTTTATTTGCCCTCAAATCTTATCGCTAAAGCCGACGGTGTGCGTGGCTCGTGTTAATTACAAACATTTTACCAAAAAGTAGAACACGCGCTCAAGCGCCTAAACAAATAAAGCGCGCGTGTGGTCAACTAGGTTTTATTTGCTTTTTTTACGATTGTGCGCTCTAACCAAAAACCAGAAAAAACGCATATTTTGCGCTTAAGTGTCAGTTAATTGCCGACGCGGCGCCGCCAAAACGCCAAACTAAACCAAGTACAAGCAACAGCGCGCATGCCAACAAATGTATTTTCATCTTTATAACAAGACGCGCTTAGCTTGTTAACGCGTCTTCATCATTTCTGAAGTGCTATCCATTTATTTTTGAGCAGCTTTAACAAAATCAGCAAACCGCAAAAGGGACGCCGCTGTCAGTGACCACAAATTTGAGCAACACGCGCAGGCTCAAAGCCTTTTGACTAGCGCGCAGTGAAGGACTGAAGAGTAATAGCAGAAGAGTGGCAAGAGGAAGCATAAGGGAACTCAGCGCCAACAACAAAAGTAGGCAAAAAACAAAGTCACAACAACAACAACATAAACGGCGCAAACATTTTCAGCCTCACTGCACATTCAATCTGCCTTGATGTCGAGCAATTTGTTTTTTAATATGTTTGTCGCTTTCTACTCTGTTGCAGTGCAATAAGTAAATACGGGCGCATATATGTATATGTGCACATATATACAAAAAAGCTTGGTAAACATTTTGTTTTTGTTTTGAACGTCAAATTCGATTTTTATGACTTTTTGAGCGCGTGACTAAGCGGTGATTTATGGTGGCGTGTGGTTTTTAATATTCATGCGCTCATACCACATAGCGCACAAACAACAACAACAACAAACACAGCAGATAAGTGAAGAGTTGAATTGCTAAATACAATAACAACAATAATTCCAAAAGCAAGCACCCCAACAACAACAACAACAAGATTAGTGCGCTCACCTTTGCTCCATCATTCGAACTCAAATTTAACGGCACAACAAGAACTTTAATAGCAGTTTGGCAAATAAAAAAAAAATAAAAATTATACCAACAACACTAACTTAACTACACTTTCCGCATCTGCAAAAGCCTCCAGCAACTTGCAGATAGATTTTCGCAGTTGTACTCCGCGCACACTTTCGTCTGACTGTAAGCCAAGCAGGTCGCGCATTTTTCGGTTTGGTTTGCGTAGGTGTGCGCGCTTGCACAGCAACAGGTCAAAAGCAAGAACAAGCCAGCAAGTAGACAGCCAGATAGTGAGTGCGCCAGCCAGTGAGCCCAGCAAGACAACACCGTTTAGCTGGCAAACACAGCGCGCTCATTCAGCGATATCCTGCTGCGCATGCGCGTCATGGACTCCTCCACAAGTTGCACAAATGCCGCTGGCAATGGTGTACAACAGCAACAACAACAACAGCAATTACAAAATCATGTGAAGCAACAACAACAAGTGCATTTAAAGCAACAACACTTACAATTACGACAGCAGTCACAACAGACGCAGAAGCAACAGCAACAACAACAACAACAGCAACAGCAAAAAGTGCCCCATCAACAACAATTGCAAAAATTTAAACAGCAAATGCAGCAAACACAGCGCCTGCAGCAGCAACAACAACAGCAGCGCCAATCGAATGCGCATGCGCAAGTCAGCGCAAACTTTTCTGCTGCCGCCGCAACAACAAACGTCGCCATAGCTACGCTCATCAAGGAGGAATTGTGCGCCGCTGAGCTGCATGCCACGTCCGTTGCTGTGGCGCTTGAACAACAGCAGCAGCAACAACAACAGCAACAACAACGTCAGCAGCGTCAACGTAGCAACAACAACAACAATAGTTCTAACAGCGCCTCAAGTGAAACTCATCAACAAAAAGCAACAACAACAACAACACCACTAGCCGCATCCACTGTCGCTGCAATGGCATTGGCTTTGACGAAAGATGTGACTGGTACTGGTGGTGGCGCGGGCAGCGCTCAACAACAACAACAGCAGCTGGGAAATCTCGGTCTAGCTATAAACACGTCCAGCGCACAACAACAACACCTGGACAATGCTAGCGCTATCTTTGCATTGAATAAATCAAACAACAACAGCAACAGCGGCATTAAAAACAACGCCAACAATAACTCAAATACGAATAACTGCCACAACAACAACAACAACGTGAACACTTCAGCCGTCTCCGCTCTAACAAATGTCACCACAACCAACGATTTAGCCGCTGCCGCCGCTGTGGTGCTTTCCTTACAAGGCACAATGGTGAGCAGTTTGCAGCAAGCGGCGCTCTTGCCCGTCAACTCACCCGCTGCCGCTGCGCTCAACTTGCAAGCGCTCGAATCGTATTTGACATTGCAGCGCATCACCGGCAAATCGGATGTCTTCCGCTTCAACACAATATCCAATGGCAACAACAGTAATACGAGCAGCGATGGCAGTGCCGATGCGAACACCAATTGCAATTCTAGTGCCAACAACAGCAACAACAACACTGTCGACGCGACAGCCAGCAGCGCTTACAATATAGCAACAATTTCGGTAGCAGCTGCATCCGCACAACAACAACAACAACAAGACTTGTCAACCTTAGAAGTAACCAATATTTGCCTGGAAACATCTAAAGCGCAACGCAACAACAACTCGGCAAATAATGTCATACAAAATTTGTTGCAAAGCGCAGGCGCCACAAATGCTGAACTGAACGCTAGCGATTTGGGTGATTGTGATTTGCCGCTTTTGGATGGCGAAGAGGGTCTATCATTTGAGGCGAGCGAATTGGAGAGCAGCTATAATAATTTCATATTCAATAGCAATGCATTTTGTATCAACCAGCAGCAACAGCAACAGCAACAGCAACAACAACAACAACAGCAGCAAACACAACAACAAACACTAAGCGCTGAGATTGAATCGATTTCATCATTGCAAGCCACCATGTTCCAAGACAAATTGAATCATCAACAATTGATTGTGCATGAAGGTGCCGCAGCCAGCGCTCTCAATGAGGCGGTCGCTTTGAATACTTCTGGGGGTGGTGGCGGTGGCGTTGGCGCTGGTAGTGGCACTGCTGCTGCTACTGCTGCTAATTCACAACGCTCAAAGAAACAATTCATTTGCAAATTCTGTAATCGTCAATTCACCAAATCTTACAATCTGCTAATACACGAACGCACCCATACCGATGAGCGACCATATTCGTGCGATATTTGTGGCAAAGCATTCAGGCGTCAAGATCATTTGAGAGATCACAGGTAAGTGAGAGAGAGCAGTGTATGTGTGTGTTTGATGATTGTCTGTTTATCTCGTTCTTACTCACGCGCACTCTCACAGCACATTTTGAATATGAGAGAAAGAGATAGCTGATAATTGATTGAGCCCTTTTTTGAGAGGAACTCTCATTTTACAGTGTGATATGCCTTCAAAGCTTCCGCCAAGTAGAGATACAATAATGGTTGATTGCTGGAAAGTTTATCCGTTCTAGATACGGATTTGGGAAACTTAAAGTTTTTTAGATGGGCTAGTATTATAGACCCATTACCTGAAGTGAGCTTTTAAAACTTCTTCCGAGCTGTCGCTTCGAAGCGTAAACAGACCCCTATAGGAAAATAAGACGCTTTTAAAATCAACCTCAACCTGTTTTGAGCCTCACAAAGAAAGCGATGTTCCTTCTTAAAATGCCAAATATGCTTGGGAACACTTTCTTAGACCACGAGTTCTCATTCACTCGCCTAAGTTAACGAAACTTTTATTCATCCATACTCGTCGATTGCGTGAGAGAAAATATTTTGTTTTATCCTAGTCACAGTTGAATTGAAGTTCGGTCTGTAGGTAGTCTCTCTCCCTTTTAATTTAACTTTATATTCCACTTTGCCCCTTCTAACTCCAACATTGTTGTCTCTTTTCGTTTTCTTCTCAGATACATTCACTCCAAGGAGAAACCTTTTAAATGCGTCGAATGTGGTAAAGGATTTTGTCAATCACGTACCCTAGCCGTTCACAAAATTCTACACATGGAGGAGTCGCCACACAAGTGTCCTGTCTGCAATCGTTCGTTCAATCAACGTTCCAATCTAAAAACTCACTTACTCACGCACACCGATATAAAGCCATACAATTGTAATTCCTGTGGCAAAGTCTTTCGACGTAATTGTGATCTACGACGTCACAGTCTAACGCATAATCTAACCGGTATTTCGGGTAGTGCACTCGGTGCTGGTAACGAGCATTTACTCACATTACCCGTAAGCGTAGCTGATATCTTTCATGCGACATCTGGTGGTGGTGGTGGTGGTGGTGCTGGTGTCATAACAACTTCGCGTAGTATGGACTCAAAGACTGTTACGCTTTTACCAGCTTGCAGCACTGTCGGCAATACATCGACAATAGATTTAATAGCCGTTACTGACTAAAAGCTAACAGTAATTATTGTTTAAATAAATATAACTACATACACATAAATATTGCTTGGGTAATAATTGTGATCTGAACTACATAAACTTATCTAGGACTATGCGGAATGTGCCGGACGGTAGTGAGGTATTTTGTGGAGATATACTTTAACTATGTTGAGAAAAAGAGTTGAAACACTATCGCCAGTAATTATATGACAATCGATAAATACCGATTGTACGAATGTGTGTTACATTTTTGCAGCTTAATTATAAATAAGACAATACACTGGGCAAAAAAAAGTTTTTAGTTGATTTTTCGAATCGGGAGAAAAAATATTGTTTTTTAGACTTTAATATTCATTTTTAGGGAATGATCCCATTTTTATACCCTTCATGAACATGAAATGGTATTATAACTTTGGTCCGATGTTTGTAAGTATGAGAAGAAGAAGAGATAGACCCACCATTAAGTATACCGAAATGATCAGGATGATAAGCTGAGTTGATTTAGCCATGTCCGTCCGTCCGTCCGTCCGTCTGTCCGTATGTCCGTCTGTCTGTTTGAACGCAAACTAGTCCCTCAATTTAAGACCTATCTAGATGAAATTTGGTATAGGGCCGCCATTTTGCATGGTATTAATCATTTGTCGGAACCAGCCAGATCGGACCGATACAAAGCATAGCTCCCATACAATCGATTGTTCCGATAAACGGGTTTTGGTCTATAAATCTTGCAATTAAAAAGCTAGGACCGCAAAATTTTGCACTTTTCGTACATATTGTATAAGTAACATGTGTAGTGAAAAAGACTCAAATCGAACCAACCAAACATATAGCTCCCATATAATCGATAGTTTCGATAAATGGGTTTTGGGCTATAGATTTTGCAGTTAAGAAGCTAGGAGCGTAAAATTTTGCAGGTTTGGTACTTATTATATGAGTCATGTGTGCAGTGAAAATCAGACAGATCGGACTAACATAACATATAGCTCCCATATAATCGATTGCTCCGATAACTCTGGTTTGGGCCATGTATTTTCAAATTAACAGTTTTGATGAGTTTGTACCAATTGTAAGTAAGGATCGGACACTTAAAAAAGTTATGCGTATTCATGAAAGGTATGAAGCCTTCGGCACAGCCGAAGACAGCCCTTTCCTTACTTGTTTTTTTTTTTTTAATTTTCAATTTTAATTTGGCTAAATCTTTTGTCCATCGTTAAGCCAGGGTTACCCAAGAAACATTAAAATAAATATTTTAAAAAAAAAGATTGTTTTCTAATTTGTCTACTGCCGCAAAAAATGATCACAATCAAATTAAAAAAACTTGTCATTTGGCCCCGAGAGTATATAAAGAACATTGCAAAAGAAAATGTTTTTCAATTTATTTTGCCTGAATGGTTTGTCCTGGGCGGTCCCTAAAAAGTTATTTTTTCTAGATATTTTTGTAAGTAATGCGAGCTCAATTATTACTATAACTTGTTAAAATATTTTTTTTATTTATTTGGCTTAAATGTTTTGCACACAAAAAAGTTACTAAATAAATTTTAAGAGAAATTTAAAGTGTTTTTAATTAAAATTCAAAGTTTTAACTTTTCTTTATTTTTTATAAATCGTTAGTCCTGCGTTATCCAGGAAAAGGTAAAAAAAATCTTAAAAAAAGTTTTTCCCATTTTTTATTTAGTTACACAAATTTTTCGTCAGGGCTTGCTCACAAAACGTTTTAAAAAAAAAAAATATTCAAAAAGTTTACATTCGGCTAAATCATTTAATCAGGGATGTCCTTAAAAAGTTATACAAGTTGTTTTTTTTTTTTTCATAAAATAAAAATGTTTAGATTTTTTTACCTGCTGTTAACAAACATTTAATCAATTTATTGTGTTTTTTTAAGTTTACAACTTTAATTTGGTTTAGTCTTTTGTCCACTATCAGTCCAGTGTTGTCCAGAAAACAGTAAAGTAAATCTTAAAAACAAAATTATTTTCTGATTTTTAATTTTGCTTGTCCAAAAAACGTTAAGAAACAAATTTCTCAAAAGATTTTCTTTTTTCTATTTTTCTGTCACAAATATACCTCCGATTGTATTCTGCTACCGTTTAGCACAGTCGCATTGCCCGATTAATTTTACACGATTTCGATATAATCTCAGTGCTGCTGAAAATATGAGAGTACATTATTATAACCCTACCATTTGGGTATTTTGATATGGATTTACGTTATTTTAAAAAGGCATAACTATCCTTGCAAACATAATTAAGTATTTCGTATTAATATTTTAATCCTCATATCTTATATGGCTTCCAAATCGTTTAACGTTCCACATATTAGTTTAGTGTTACTTGTGAGTTTATAAAAAAAAATTTATAAAAATTTAATGATCTTAGCATATCAACCATATAAACTAAGTATTACTTTAATATAATTTTAAGTATCTTTCTAAGGTTTTAACTGTTATATTTTTTAACTAAAAAAACATTAAAAATATTAATAACATACGAACATACTATATGCGAAAAAAGTAATATTTTGATATTTGTAAAACTTTTGCTCTCATAATTTCGTGTATTTGAATAAAAAATTTAACTTCACACATTAATTTAAACGCCCTTGAAGTTTTTATTTACGAATTTTCATTGCTTTTTTGTGTATTTGAGTGTGTATATTAAAACAGCCAAGCCAACAACTACCCAGCAGTCAAAGTAACTAGCGATAAATTACCTCGCAACCCGGAACAAACCCAAGACAACTTAAGGTAAACAGAAAGCTCAAATTTTTTTCTTCAAAATCAGATTCTAATATTTTTATTGAAGAAACTTTCATCAGAGAAATTTTGCCACGGCACATTCTGTTAACTATTAGGCTATCAGAACGACAGTTTATTCTCGAGAAATATTTTTAGGAATTTTCAGTCCCCGCAGCTTGCTCTTTTTCACACTAGTTTGAAATTAGTAAAGAATTTTACTTGCATGTTTCCTGACTGCTATGGTGTAATATTAGGATTATAGAAGGAGTAACTACAAATAAGTACGTACAAACATACATATTATTATTATTATATTGTATTAAGGTGGATCAAAATTTGAAACAAAATTTCTATGCAGAGCGAGACTTACAAAGTGCTGATAGGTGTAAGTCTTAAATGGTGTTGCCAGATGTTTTAAGCTCATGTTTTAGTAAACTTAATTAAGCAGTGGATGAAAGATTGTGAATTAAAATTTTTTCCACGGTCAAGTAGTTTAATTAAATTGGGGAGTATGACTCACAAAGAGTAAATAACAAATATTTCACAATTTTCCGAAAATCGAATTATTTTCTAAATTATAGCTATAAACATATTTTCGAAGTTTTCGGAATTTTCAAATATGAGCAAAATTGAACTGTTCGCACCATCGCAAAAAAAGTTGGAAAAAACGAGCGATCTTCGAAAATATAATTATTCTGAAATTCTATAAAATTATTATAATTCTGAAAAAAATTGGTATTTCGAAAAAAATTCACTTCTAAAATTTAGACTTTGAAGTATTTGCAGAGTTTACAATTTTATTCTTAACAAAAAAATTTATATCCACTAAAAAAAAATTTTGAAATTTTTTTTTGTTCCATCTTTGTCGATCTACATTAATAATTATTTTACAGCACTGTGTCTACTTGTAGTTAAACGCTTTAAACATTTCTTATCAGCAGGTGAATGAGTTGATTTAGATATGCCGACAAATTTGTTTGACATTTGACGGTAGACAATAGATTCTACGAGAATTTACGATGAAACTTGTATTTAACACTTAAATACTTATAATTTCACAACACTCAATTAGTTGTTTGTTTTTTATTTAATAAACAGATAGAGAACTTAAATATTTAATAAAGATTAAAATTAGTTATAGTGAATTACCAACAGACACATACATACATACATAGATACTTACACAGGAACTAGAAGGCATGAGTACTGTTGTACCTACTTACTAATAATGTGCGGTGCTTTCCATAGTGCTTGTATACAGTTGCGCGGAAAAAAATTGTACCAAAATTCAAAATTGCAAATTTCAATTCCAATTCAAGTTCAATTTGTTCATTTAAGAAAAAACTAGTCATGGCTATAAATGAGCTCTAAGACAAGAATAATAATTTTATGAAATTGTTTTTGATGTCATTTCTAATTTTTTTTTATTATTCAAATTTTTTTTAATTCAATATACAAAAAAAAAATAAACAATGCATTCAAGAAGAACCGTTCTTTTTTAGGGTACAAGTAGCCGAGCACAGCAATTTTTAGAAACTATGTAGGAAAGTCTATATGCTTGATTTCTAAAAATTTATCTTTCGTTCCTAAATAACCATAATCATACAAAGAATGTCAATTTGAATTCTGGTGCTATTTTTTTAACCGCCACTGTATATGTATACGTTAGTTGAACAAACTAAAAAACATGCGTCACATTTCAACCTTTTTCTATAATAATTTTTTGGCAGCAAATCAAATTTCTTGGAAAAATGTTTCGATAAATTTGTATAAAGTGTTAGGGGGTTTATTTAATCAAGGTTGAATTTCCAATAGAATCTGTAAAATATTGAACAATAAAAATAAATCTGCATGCATATAAAAAAATAGCAAAAAAAAAACTCAATAAAATAAAAATAGCTTTCACGTACACGGAATGGTGGTAGGAAAAGAGATGATCCCACCAACACCCTTACGGAAAGTTTCAGAACGATGAGCTAAATCCAGGCCATTCAAGAGTTAAATTTCTTAAACGTAAAATTTGCTCAAGTAATTATTGATGAGATGCGTTCAGTAGAGAGCAATTGACTGGTCTGCAATCAAGGTCTGTTGAAAGGACCAAGATGAATGTAAAGAAAAAAAAATATCAGACCGACACTTGAGCTGTAGGTAGGGCTCTGTACGATGTCTACCCGTTTATATCCTAGAAAGAGAAAATCGAACCACTTCAAACTGATCTAGAAAGGTAATTTTGAATGAAATCATACTTTCGAAAGGGGAGCAAGCGAGAAGTAAACAGACTGAAGCTGAAACTTTATTTGTTGGGCCGTTTTCCCAAAGTCCGGTTAAAGTATTGGCTTGTTTCTCTTCGAAGCTCGTTTGAGAAATAAATCATTTTATACATGCCAAGGTGACGAGCTTCAAATGGCGCTGTCTTTGATATAAATACAATGTCAACACTTTAAATTCAATTACCGCAATCATATTTATGAACCACCAACGAATGGTATGGAAGCGAAATCTTATGCTAAAATATGACTATATAACCATTCTGAGGTACATTTCATTAGTAGGGTGTTAAACATGAGCGTGGAATTTTTACTTTATATACAAATAAAATTGTAATAATCTTTTTTTAATTTAAAAATTTAATGAAAATTTTAATTTTAAAATTTAGATAAAGAATTATTATCAAATGGTCTTGAGTTCGCAAAAATTACAAATTTAGATAACATTTAAACAAAATTTACAAAAAAATATTTTTTTTTTAAAATTCTATTTATTTCAACACACCCTAATATATTCATAAAGGCAAATAATTAGACGCATACTTATATTTGTACACGGATTAGATATTGATGTCGCATAAGATCAAAAAGCTTCCAAAAACAACAAAGACTGCATCGGCATGCGTGTGAGCCAGAAAACTAAACTCAGCAAGCAAGGCATTGCAATAAAAAAAAAAATTGGGTGTCTGCGTATTTTTAACCACTTTAGCAACACTTCATAAACACTCATGTATCACTCATATCTACATATGTTTATAGCTGTGTACATGTTTTTATCAGATTAGCTGCCACAATCAACAATTTGCCACGACTAATACGACAACACTGGCGCTGCCAACGAACTTCATCATAATTTCCGACAATGGCAATCTTGTCAATATGACACTAATGACAAATTGCCGGCATAAAAGCTTTTGAAGTTTTGATTGTTAAGCACCTAATCAAACTTGCTGCTTGTTTGTCTAACAAAATTAACTCGCAAAAGCCCTCGCCACAGCTCGATTAACCCCGATGCAACAACAAATGCGGCATACGGCACCTACAGCCAAGGCACGCCGAGCTGAGAAAAGAGAGTTCGTTGGTGCTACGCTTCCCAGTAGGCCACCGAAGGTGGAAATCATGTATACTTTTAGCCTTACTCTTCACCAGCGGATCATAACAACTTCCATGACTTTTCCCCATGACTAACGCACGGCGATGGCCGCCTTCGCATGAATGACTTTGTATAGTACAAAAAGGAATGAAGAGTGATCCTTCGGAAATAATCGTGCGTACATGCTAATATAGCTGCCTTTTTCATTTGGTTGTTATGATACATACGTTAGGTGGAAGGAAGGTAAGATAGTGAGTATACGAACCAGCTCAGTATATAACTCCTTCATACCTGAAAATAGCAGCAGACCTCACTTCACAGCTGCCAGTTTCATGTACTCGTCAGTAGCTCTGACCACACGCGTAATTTTTTTTTATAACATTAGCGCTTACGACCCTTTTTATCACTGAAATCAGGTTTAAAAAAATCATTTTTCGCAATCATATTTGTTACTGCTTTTGTATCCGACATCTTCCTAAAGATCCTGAATTCGTAGCTGCTCACAGCCTTACTTTGTCATCTGATAACTTCGGCTTCTCCTACTTTAAGCTGCTATAGTAAGGTGGAAAATGAGATACTCAAAAATGTCATGACCAGCTAACACATTTTAGCAGCACCTGCGATGAACCTAACAAAATCATGCATGCTGGAATGAATAACACAAGTAGGACCTAACGAAAATTCCTGGTGGGTTTGCAAATCTCACGCACACATAGTTACTTAAATGTGTCTGTGTGTGTATGAGTGCGTTGTAATGCGTTTGTCGTTCAGTCGTCATGTCATGTCAATTACAAATGACAGTTGGCGGTGACAAAGTTTAATACGCACTCACTCGTTGCTTAGACATTTTGGAGACCATGAGTGGGGTAAGCGATTCCGAGTAGCATGAAGCATTCTGTTGTTGTTGTTGTTATCAAGCTTACGGGCAATAATCGAGTGAGATAAGCTGCCGCTCTATCTGATTAGCGTTTGTTTAGCGCTTTAGCTTTGTGTTGTTGTTGTTGTAGTTTGCTGGGGTAGTTGTAAAATTTTCAAAATTATTCCAACAGAAAGAGATATAAAATAAGCAAGAAAAATTGAAAGGAAAACAGAAAATTTCAAGACCCTTTAGGATTTAAAAATTAAGACAAAAAGGAAAACCTGAAAAGAAAAGACAAAAGGAATTGGCAGAGAGATGGAACGGAGAAAAATGTAATAGAAACGGGAATAGGTAGAGAAGAAAAAGAAAAAGACAAAAACACAGAGAAATTGACATAAAAGGAAAGAGAAAACGAGAGCAAACTGTAAGGAGAAAAGAAGAGAGAAGGAGAAATAAAAGAGAGACATAGAGATAAGAGCAAAAAGGAGATAGAGAAAAGTAGAATAAAAAGAAGAGGTGAAAGGAATCGACAGTGCAAAGGAGTGAGAGAGAAATTGAAAAAGGAAGATAAAAAAGGCATAAAGTGAGAAACGAAAAAAGCAAAGGGGAAGCGGAAAACAATTTTGAAAGAAATGATAACAAGAAATTAATTAAAGAAAATTTTAGTACAGAGAGGAAAACAATAGTAATCAGGGACCGGCAAAGTACTTTTATTTCGGTCATAATAAAAATGTTTTATTTTCAAAAAAAAAGTTAAATATGGACAACCGTGGTTGAAAGATCCTCAACAAGAAAAAAAAGTCAGAAAAATTCAGGGTTCGAATTTGCACGCACGCACACAGCACACACACGCGTGCAAAAAAAATGCTCACCAAAATTTTTAGCTCATGCACATGAGTTGTGCTTTTAAAAAAAATATTAAGCCCACAGCACGTGTGCGTGCAGTTTGAAACATAGCACTGGCACGTGTGTGTGTTTTTTATTGAAAATATAAAAGCACATACTCATGCGTGTGTTTTTTTATTTTATTTGCTCTCAAATTTTGTTATTGATTTTTATATGGCGTTAAAAAATGTGTGTGTTTTGTTTTTGAAATAGAAACGTGCGTGTACAACTGAAAGTTTTTTCTACACTCAGCACGAGAGGTCGTGCATAAATATTTTATATAAAAGCACACACGTGTGCATGTGCCTAATTCGTATCAGCACACACGTGAGCTGTGTGCTACAAAATTTTTCTGGTAGCACATAGCACATGTGTAAGAGCGAAAAATATACAAATGTGCTGCACACGTGCGTGCAAATTCGAACCCTGGAAAAATTATTTGTGTACGGGGTTTTGATCCTGACAGTTCTAGGAAAAATTGAATAACTTGTTCAAGGACACTATCTAACTTTTATAAGAACGACAGATCTCTGATTGTAATTCAAAATGTTTGTTCTTCCAAGATTTCGTACGTCTTAACCAGTACAGATAATCACTTACATCATTTTTAGTGGGTACAAGGTCTTCACGCATGCTTGTTTGGTTATAAACTCCCAACACACACGCTTATTAGGAGTACAAACAAGAAGGTATTAGAGCGTTTTGTGTAAATATAGATATACGACTATGTATGAGTAAAATGCTACGAGTATTTCTATTGAGAAATAAAAACTTAAGCCGCTAAAGCCGTTGAAGTCGTTGGTGGTGCGCTAGAATGTGTGGTGCCGCCGACAACTATGACATTTACATTCCCAAGCCTTTTGACGGTATGTCATTGCGGCAGAATTCCAGGAAATGCTATCCTGACACAAACATACAAGCATAGATATGTATGAGTGTACTTAGATTTTTTTCAGGTATTTGTATTTTAAGCAGCTGGGCGATCTAAACTTGTTTATGTTGGTTGTTTTAAGCAGAACACCAAAAGCCACGCCTCACGCGTTAAATGCTGGCGCTGCGTCTGAGTCAATGAAGGTGTTGAAATAATTTTTTGTGCTAAAAAAAAAGAGCGTAGAAATCCAGCACACCGAATGGCAACATTGTGTGGCCTATCGATCATCCCGTTTATGAACCTATTAGGCGCAGCGATGCATCAGCAAAGCAGCAAAGCGGAAGGGTTGAAGTGTGTAGGGGCGGCAGAGGGGGGCTCAGAACGACAACAGCAATAGTCACAGCAAACCGAATGGCAACAAATATACCAACAACAAATAACTACTTCCAACATCAATTGCTAGCTATGAACGGCGGAGCTTCAAAGTAAAAAAGGCGGAACGACGTAAACGCATTGTTGCTTTGTGATCTTTATATGGGCCGCCGTGAGCTCGATGGTTTAGTTTGCAGACTTTATGACATGCATACGCCCGCACGAGCATATCACACGGTCCACGCCTGCTTAACTTTTCAGCCAACAAGCAAGGGTAAATGCAATAAACTATTTGTGTTGTTATTGTTTTTGCTGTTGTTCTTCTTGTCGATGTGTCGTGGCCGCTTACTGTCATAATTATTAGGCAAACACAAATAATGAATTTCATAATTTTTCCCATCAACCAGCGTGTAAACATCCGCACAAAGCAATGCGCAACAAAAACAACAATTTGAACCAGTACTAACAACAATAAAAATCGTCATACTACAATAATAAGGCAATACTCCAACAACATCAAACATAACCTCCACTGATCGTAAACAAGAACAAAAGAAGCAGAAGAAACGCAGCAAAAGAGCTCGTACCACACTAAATGTGCCAAAGACATGTTGTAGCCGTAGAGTTGTCCGGTGCTTGGCGCAAAGTGTGAAATTGCACCTATTCGCATTCCGAGTGTATTAGGCACTTCAAAGTCGCTGCAGTGTTCTTGACGCCAGGCACACCAACACAGCGCACACGAACACGACACACGGTCCAATACACACAAAAGCCTGTCAAATGACCTGGTGTGCTGTGTGAGGAATTGCATTGGGGGCTGACCGCTGCACTTATGCACTCCAAATATATATGTATTTGGTTGCTATGCGCGAAAATATACGAAACCTTGGTCAGCGTTATGATTTGATGTAATAAGTTCTCCTGTTGTTAAAGATTGAGACTTCTTAAGTCACGTAAGTTTGGGCACAAGATTATTTATTGAAGCTTACCGACGATTAGATGGTATTTATTTTATTTATAAATAAAATAATTTTAATTATAAAATAAAATAAACTAAAATAAAATAAAATAAAATAAAATAAAATAAAATAAAATAAAATAAAATAAAATAAAATAAAATAAAATAAAATAAAATAAAATAAAATAAAATATAATAAAATAAAATAAAATTAAAAAAAATAAAATGAAACAAAATAAAATAAAATAAGATAAAATAAAATTTAAAAAAATAAAATAAAATAAAATAAAATAAAATAAAATAAAATAAAATAAAATAAAATAAAATAAACTAAAATAAAATAAAATAGAGTAAAATAAAATCAAATAAAATAAAATAAAATAAAATAAAATAAAATAAAATAAAATAAAATAAAATAAAATAAAATAAAATAAACTAAAACAAAATAAAATAAAATGAAATAAAATAAAATAAAATGAAATAAAATAAAATAAAATAAAATAAAAAAAATAAAATAAAATAAAAAAAAAAAAATAAAATATAATATAATATAATAAAATAAAATTAAATAAAATTAAATAAAAAAAAAAATAAAATAAAGTAAAACACAATAAAATTTAAAAAAAAATGTTAGTAAAATAAAATATATCTAATAAAATAAAGGAAAAGAAAATAAAATTAAATAAGATTTATTTTATTGCCACATCGTACTTTCTGTAGCTTTTGCTCCACTGTATGCTTTGTCAACACAACGGGGCGGTACGCTTTGGTGTTAAAAATATAGCCAATACCTACAGCCACCTTTAAAAAGTGTTTATCATGAACTTTATATATATCTACATAAACATACATACATATGTCCGATAAGTACCATTGTTTGTATGCATACGAGTGCTTAAGCAAAGTCAAGTGATGGGTATAATTGTTGTTTGATTGTTGTAATTGGTTGCAACACACAGGAAATAAGTTTGTGTACCGATATCAGTGAGCCGCTTAACGATTGACAAACTAACCGACAATGCTTGTACAACAAATAAATAATAAACACATTCACAACAACAACAAAAATAACAAACAACAAATAAAAATAAAAGTGAGAAATTTTTTGAATGAGTGGTTCACACAAAGTTATTGCTTATGGTTGAAAGAATTTTTAAAAAATAATATGGTTGCCACTTAAGCACAATTTGTAATTTCTTTTTATTTTTGCAGACCAATTAACAAACTGTCGATGCTATGCTGCTTAGGTTAATTTAGTGTGTAGAACAACTTGCCAGTGGATTGATGCTTTCGTCATCGATTGCTTTAGTTCTGGCAGACCTTACCTACCGGCCAGCACACCAGCAAACACGCGCCTACTTTGTCGGTCACTTTGGTCTTTGGTCGCTGCTTTTGTTGTCGCTAATAAAAGTGTAAACTTTCAGTTGCACTGCCTATTCTCTTATTTGATTTTGTGTGAGTTCGTTTTTTTTCTTTACTTTTATTTTTCGTTTCAGTTTTTTTTTTTTTGGTCATAAACCCTTTTTTCCTGCATTGCAAATAATATGTACATATGTATGTATGCATGTGTGCGTATATGTACATATGTACGTCAAAAAGTAAAGCAGCCGCCAACAACTGGTACATATCTAAAGTAAACTTGGTCCGTTTCATGAGAAGCCGTCAACGCCACCTTCAGTCATCCACACTCATCAGCACTAGCACCAAAAACACTCACAATCACCTAAGCTATGTGTAAAGAGTTTTATGTAATACGCGGAAGAAGGCGTTCATGGGAATAATTTATGTAGAATGTCATAATCCTATTTGTGTTTATTTAAATAAAATAAAATGACAAAACGGAATAGAACTAAGATAAATGTACCGAGAAAATACATACATACCTACATATGTCACACCTTGTGGGGGGAAAATGGTTTCTCTCGCAAGTCGTCATGCGAGTATATATGAGTACATATAAAAAGTAAGCCGATTCTTTTGGAAAAAAAAAAAAATTTTTGGCTGCTCCAACAAAATATTAATCTACGTGTATAAAGAAAAATTCTCACTAATTGCTAGCTCTTAATATTAATTTGAGGTAGTTGATGTTACTGTTAATTTGAAGTTTAAAAATAAAATTGTTTAAAAAAATATAAAATAAAATATTCAAAAACTGAAATGGTATTTTTTTCTGCGTAATATAAAATTTTTACAGTTTATATTTTCTAAAGCTAATTTAAATAACACTACATTTCTAATGGTATAAAAAGATCTTTGAAATTGTTTGTGCGGTTCCATAGTAAACAACGCTTGGAAATACCTATTACCGTAATTTTTCAAATATTTCGATACCTTGCCACGCCCTCAATTTTACAAAAAACCATAAGTATTCATAGTAGAAAAATTGGTATCAATCAAATCACACTGTAGCCGAAAGGTATTAAACACCGGGCACTCCTCTTCAAAGATTATTCGCACGAATCGTTTAAGGTATCATCTTTAAGATGCTTTAGCTTCCCATTAAGGTCGAAAGCATTATCTAACGCAGCGGTTGTAGTTAGAGCACTTTTTTAGTTTTTTCCTGTCATAATATATCCAACTAAACATATCCGATGATTTTGCGGAGATCTAGAAATGGAACTAAAACATAAGTCGACTTCTATATCAAATGAATAATCCAAAGCCAAATAATTAATTGCAATATATTTATCGATTAATCGAAATATTCAATTATTTTTGTATAAATAGTAACATATTAAAAAAAAAAAACAAAAAAAAAATTTGGAATTAGTTAATTAAAAATGGCGTGAGAAAATTTAAAATTATTCAGCTTTTATCAATCAATTGATTATTCGCTCGATTAATGGGAACATTTTACTCGATTCAATTTAATCGATTTCTGAAGAATATTACTAGACTATACCTTTCCTTTTTTTTCCTTTTGACAAATCTTTCCAACTTGATGCAGTTTTCAATTGCAGGCAACCTTCCGAATTCGTTTTTCTGAGATTTAGAAGCTTCAAACTGATCCTAAAGTTCAAGCACATATCTAAGTTGTACAGGCTAGTCTGGTTCAAAATGCGTGTTTCGGGAGGTTCAAGCTAAAGATTTCCAATTTACATAATAGTTAGTTTTTTTTTTTAATTATATAATACTACTTCAGGTCCATTTAAAAAAACTAAATATCCTTTTCAATTAGCATCACAAATAATTTTCTATAATCCGCTAATAATAGCGAATGACATTTGCAGCCGTTTCCTTGCGCCATGGCAAAACCTTATACCAATCTTTATGGTTGCAAAACAAAACAAATATCTTTCAGCCTTTCATAACCTCTGTCACACCACTTCAATAAGAATACTTCTGTGGGGTTTGAACCGAAGGTGCAACAAATACTTTTGTATGTATGTATGTAATAATTATTTGTTTGCTCGTTTAATGAGCACTCACTGCCGCCGGGAAACCTTTGAGCAAACGATAATCCATTGCACTCGCGCTGCGGAATGCATACCAGATTGTGCGCAATTTCCCAGCTTAACAAATATCACTTTGCCACTTTCTCACCTTTTGTGCTGTGTAAATGTTTTTCTTTCTTTTTCATTATTATTTTTTTTTATATAGTGTACATGTGTATGTATGTATATATATGTACATATGTGTGTCTCATAAATACTTCATAAATACAGTAGATGGATATCCGTTATTAATCTTGCCAATACCTGACTGAAAAGACTGCTCAACTCATCAAGCTTGTCATCCAGTAAACCCCTCACCCATTTACTCAGCCCGCCAGTCAGTCATCTAGTCAACAGCATTTCATCCACCAACCACCCAGTCATACTTAAATTAATTGTTATGTTTGGCAAAATGATTTTAAGCGCGCTGCTGGCGCTCCAGCCAGTAACGATCGTTTTAAGGACATTTCACGCTTATCTGCGCTAAGCTCTACCTCATATCCGACAGCTAATTTGTGCAAATGTGGCATATTGCAGTTGCCGCCAGTTTGTCGTTGCTACGCTTGATTACCTCAAATTATCCAAAGTATGTATGTACATAAAAGGTTTTAGCAAACCAACCCCTCTTAAAAGTGGTGTTAATATTGTTGTTGCTATTGTCAGCAGCACTACCTTGACTACCATTACAACCATCATTCTAGCTACCGAAGGGTGTTGTGTTACGTCAGCAGTTTGGTGTACTCGTTATCTGCTTTTGTGGAGAGTGGCAGTGGGCGTGTTTAGAGATGCTTTTGATTTGATAAACTCTATCTCTCTCTCTTATGAAAACAATAAGGGTCGAGAGGGGCGTATGGTATGCGTATGTGACCTCGTTTGGTTGTTTTTCGAGATCTTCTTGTGTTTTATGCTGATTTGCCAAAAATATCTCCTGCTGTGATAATTGAATAAACGTTAGCGATTGATGTATACACAATTTTCTGCCTCATCTTCGTCATCTGAATATGCATCCCAGTGCCGCAGTACCAAAAAGCTAAATTTCGGGATCTCGAAAAACTTTTCAATACATTTACATTCTCATTGCAAGCGCTAGGTAGAAACAAACATCGACAAGCTCTGCGACAAAACCGTTTTATCTTTATTTGAAAAATCTTTCAGGAAGACTTAATCCTTTTAAAATAAAGACTTAATCTTTTTAAATATTCTTCTTCGTTTTCCTTTACTCCATATTATTATTTTTTATTTTTCTTTTTCTCTCTCATTATTTGCTTTCGTTCTTCCTTTCTTCTTTCCTTTCAGATTCATGTTCCTGTTTATCATCAACTTCTTCTATTTTGTCCCACTATTTCTCTTGCTCTTACTCCTATATTTGAAAAATATTACTCTTTTCAAAGTCTTCTTTCTCTTCCTATATACATACCTACTTATATCTTTTTTTTCTGTTTTGAATCGCATTAATATTTCTCTTACTATTTATCTTGTTCTGTTGTAAAAATTCTAAACATTTGTAAACAAATTAGGATATCTATTGAATTTTCTTATTAATGAAATAACTTTCGTTTTAAATAAAATAAAAAACAACAATGTATTAAAAACTTAAATTATAATTATAATTAAAGCTTGAAAAATTTTCTAAACAATTTATTCAAAATTTCAACACAAAAGCGAATACCGGGATCCAAAAAATCAGTTCCCGAAAATCCCGTAATGGTTAAATCAAAAAAAATTGGCATCCCTCGTACTGAGCATGATTCAGTGCCATGTTCATCTCTAATGTATAAACTTCAAAGCCCAGCCGTTGTAATGATATGCCTCACAACCACACACATTCATGTTTCCTAAGCTATGCAGGCATACTTATCCAAGATTAATAGCTTGAGAAATATGTCCCGCAGTGCTGAATTTTTAGCACAATTATGAAATGAATAGATGATATCGTCACTGAAGCTATCAACGCATGCAAATGTAGGAAATTTATTTGGCCGTGGCCGAATTTTTATACCTTTCATGAATATGAAATGGTATTATAACTTTGGTCCGATGTTTGTATGAGTATGAGAAGACGAAGAGATATGCACACCATTAAGTATACCGAAATGATCAATGCGATGAGCTGAGTTGATTTAGCCATGTCCGTCTGTCTGTTTGAACGCAAACCAGTCCCTCAGTTTTAGAGATATTTCGATGATTTTGTATAGGATTCATCATTGTCGGAACCAGCAAGATCGAAGTGAAAATCACCCAGATGGAACCAAAATAACATACATATATGTAGCTCCCATATAATCGATTGCTCCGAAAAATTTGGTTCGGGCTATGTATCTTTAAAAAAATTTTGAAGAGTTTGTATCAATAGGAAGTAAGGATCGGACACTTAAAAAAGTTATTCTTATTCATAAAAGGTATAAAGAAGCTTTCGACACAGGCGAAGACAGCCCTTTCCTTACCTGTTCATTTTGAATTTTTTTGTTTCTGAAGAGAGTTTTCTGAAATTTTCTTTTTTTTCAAAGGCAGCATTTCGAATTTTCTATATCTTTGAATACATATATCTATATCTTCTATAAGTACATCTCTAATGAATTCGGGGGACCACATTTGTGGAAACTATCACATTTTTGCTGTAGCTTTGTAATTTTCTGTGTTCTCAGAATGAATAGAGATATCAGTTAGCTATGTCTGTAAAAATCCAAATAAATGGGACGATAACCACGCCTCTTTTTTCGGTAACGCAAATTACTAAAAACATATAGAAAAGCATAATTAATAAACAGAATTTACAAAATTTCTAAAATAAATTCACTTCAACATTCAATTAACTATAATTTGCATAATTTTGCAAAAAGAGGCGTGGCCCGGCCCATATTTGAGTATACAAGTTTTCGAATTTCGACTGTTAAAACGTTCGAAATACCAAAACGCCCATGCCCATGACCACTGTTAATTAATTTCTTATATAATGTGCGGTTAAAACTTTACAATTAAGCTTTAGCAGTAAAATATAAATTTCTTCATTTCTTTAACGTTTCCTCGACACTTCGAAACAAGGGAACCCTGGTAATTTTATATTAACATGCATATGTACATATGTGCATACATACATATAAGGAGAAATTAAATTCGCCACTTCTTAATTTAAAACATAGAGATACACAACAACACTTGCTGGTAAACCAAGAGTCTACTTTACATTCTCGCTTTCCTTGCGTATCCAATCCCGCACGATCCACGATCCACCATACTCGCGTACAACAAATATTCACGGCAGCACGCTTAAGTGGATTTGTGTGTTTCGTGTTCGAAAAAAATATGTTTATTGTTTCAATTTTGTTATCACCATGAATAAACACAGTCAACGGATGGGTCAATTTTAATTTCTAATTTGTTAGCCAACAAAAAATTATCCGCTTATTTATTGCTGCCCTGACACTTCTGTGTTTATACCGGAAGAAGAAGGAGAAGATGACAATATGTATACTTGACTTGATTCGGTTGTTGTTGCTGTTGTTGTTATTGTTGTTGTAGTATGCAGCAAACTAGCCGGTAAGGGTGCATGCCAGTCATCAACATTTTTATCAAAGTTTTATGTTGTACGAGACTTTTGTAGTTGCTGCTGTAGATCGCCGCCACCACAGCCACCACAGCCGCCGCTGCCATCAACTTTTGTGGTCAACATTAATGTTTTGTGTATTACACTGTTGTTGTTGTTATTATTATAATGCAGTTAGTTGTTGATTGGTTGCTTGTATGGCTGCCAAGTTGTTGCGAGGTGTTGGCGCGCGCATTTATTGAATTGCGTGTTTTGTTGTTGTCGTCGCAGTTGTTGCCACTAGCGCACCGCACTTTGGGTGAAGCCAAAAACAAAATGAGAAGGGGTTAAAAGGCGGAATAAACGATATACATACATGCAAATGATATATATTTTTACGTTGGCGTTGGCTTATACGGCTCTCTATTATAATTGTTGTTGTTGTGTTTTATTGTTGCTATGGCATGCTGACAATTTGTAATAAATTTGATGAAATTTATTTGATACAAAAGCATTTCGTTTGTGTGCCATCAATCAACGCATGGCGATCGCGCAGCAAACTATGTACGTCCGCACACCCTCGGTGGTCGATTAGGTCGTTTGCGCGCCTTGCGTAGGAGCATATAGGGATGGGCAAATGAATGGTGTACACAGTGACGACAACGATAAATGTGACGACAACTAAATACATACATACATACATATGTGTTATGTGCGCTTTGAGCCAATGTTTGTCCAACCAGTATTAAAGGGCAGCCGCATTGTCAACGGCGACAAATGGACTGTTGTGATTAAACGCTACGTTTCTGGTATTTTCACACCTTACGCGATCCATGCGATGATTACGATGACAAACATCACTCTCAACACACGCTTACATATGTATGTATCTACGTGTTTGTGTGTGAATTATTGTGCGTTGTGGTACGTTGAGCCACGGACAAATTAATTAATTAGGGGCATTTTTTTGTTTGAGTGATAACATCGACATGCTGGAAGCATAATAGTTTCGATCAAATTATTCATCAGATTACTTACCACAAAACAAAAAGGAAATGTATGACTATACATCTAAACATTCATTCATTCATAGTCTATGAGAAAGATTTGTGAATGAAATGCTGTAATAGGGTAAAACCGGGATAGATGCCCCACTTTTTGGAAAAGCTGCCTAAATTTGAAAATATTAGTTTTATTTGAATAATTTTTTTTAATATAGCTAGTTCAATATCTTAACTTTAATTATTTAAATTTTGGTTTACCTATCGTACACGGTTTTTCCAGAAATTACTTTTTCCTGAAACCTTCTTTTTGAGGGATAGATGCCTACCTTAGGGATAGTTGCCCCACCATGAAAATATTGCGAAGGATAGATGCCCTTTATGGCATGTAAGCGAAAAACACAAATCGAACGCAACGTATGTAGTTCTACCCCTACTCAAAGCCATAATAAATTAAACATGTTGGGTTTTTAATCTTTTAATTACTATCATTAGAAGATACCTAAATCTAGTATTAGGTACATCAATGGCCATACCTACCTTATTAAATTGAAGCGTTTGCTTTCAAGAATTGGCATGCATTTTTATATATGTGTATTAAATTCAATTTTATAGGTACGTGTTTATTTAGAAAAAAATAAAAATTATATTTTTATAAAAATACATTTTACATACAATCTTACACTAAAATAAAAGCTACTTAGTAAATCTATAGGAAACTAGAGGCAGCCAATAGTTAGATAAACGTTTATTATATCCCTTTTTTGTTTTTTTAGCAGCATATCGTCGAATTAATGTCCTCGATGGAATCCCATATTTTTAGGATAATTCGTTTATCCCCATCGTATTTTTGTTCATTTCGTCGAACGCGGGCCTGCAGGCTTTCTGTAGTCCCTTCCTTTTGTACTTTCGCGGCATAATTTTGCTGAAAACTGTCAAAAGTCCATAAAGTAGTACATAAAACATATATCAGACTCCAAAAGTATGTAAAAAATATATACTTACTCCTTTGCCCCTAAGGGCATCTATCCCTCGAAAAATCAGGGCAACTATCCTTTTTGATAGGGATAGATGCCTACGAATTTTTTGAATAAATTATAAACAAAAAAACATCTATTTTTAGTTAGATGCAGTCTCAATGAATCAGTTTATTAAGGTACTAAAAAATATAATGGAATTTATTACTAGTTATAAAGTTATACAAAGCACAATACTTACCTTTAAAACTTTTACGGGTATTTCAATTTCGTCGCAAACAAAATGTTTTATACTAACAAAACGCGTGTTCACTGCTCGAAGCCCTTAGATAACTAAAATGAGCTGTGGCTGCGGCTGCTAATTATTAAATTAATTGTTAGTCACGAGCTCGGGAAGTTAGATTTTTTGAATATGGGGCATCTATCCCGTTGGGGCATCTATCCCGGTTTTACCCTATGAATCAGAGAAATTGACAGTCATGGGTGGTTAAAAAAAAAAAAAAATTAATAACACCGTTTAAACTTGTTAAACTTTTTTCTTCAAATGTTTTTTAATTTGTTCCAAAAACAGAAAATTACCAAAATGCTCAAAACTCGGAAACAGTTTTGGAATCCCTTTTTTCTTTCGGTTAGTAAGCTTGGTAAAAAATCAGCCTTATCATGAATTTCATGGGAACAAATCTCCCAAATTTTTTTAATGGGGAAACAAAAACAAAGTGGGAAAATTCAATTTCAATTTTCAAGGCCCCATTTTGCAGAATTTTTTTTTTTTTTTTGCAGGAACCCTGAGCCTTTTTGAATGCTCCCCAAAATAGTTTTTAAAATCCAGTGTTTGGAGATTTTTAATTTTTCCATTCCACTTTTTTTGGTTCGTGAACTTGGCATACACAATTTTTAAATAATATTTTATAACAAAATTATTAATTGTTGCTGCAGCTCCTGGCCTAGAGCCAACTTCAACTAATTGTTAATATAAAAAAAGTAATATTTTATGTACAATTATTAAGAACTGCTTTTTACTTTTCATGAAAGCTGGAATTTTTTGCATGCTACCCCGAACAGTTTTTGTCTTTGTTTTCATAATTGCCGTTTTGCCAATTGTCCTGCAAATCGAGTTCGATTAAGCTCTGAAAACTATTCTTGCAGAGACATTGAGGGTTATCAATATCCGAATTAGTATGCTTGCATGGGGCAATATATATTCGCAGGAGTTGGATACTCTTCTTTTCAAGGAGAAAGTCAACCAAACTCATGGTAATATGATGTCTCGAGTGTAGAAAAAGTGTTACAAAATGCAAGGACGATTCTGGGTAAAGATGATAATGCTAATAATAATACCCTCTATAAATTTTTGGGAAACTTCTCCAACTATTAGTCTTAACAGCATGGTTTTATGTCTGGTAGGTCCACTGTAAGGAATTTTTATGCATTATCTGAATAACTTATCTCCGTATTCTAAGGACTCTTACACACTCCGACTATTTCCATACGGAGACTATAATACACTTGTCCTATAGGACAATTTATATCAATTTTTTTATTCAATAGTCGAAGTTTTTTGTTTAAACATAAAATCGGCCTTAAAAAAACTTAAAAAAATGCGTCCAACCAGTGGTGGATGGCCGTTCGACTCCCCTGTACCATTTTGTAACTTGTGCAAGATATAATGTTCTAATGTTACCGCGATTACATGACTCCAATCGTGAAGTATTTGAGGTTACCAACTTCGTAATTTTGCGAATTATTTTTAAAAAATTTTGTTAGTCCCTGAATGGTATTAAAAACTTAAATATAGTCCGAAGAAAGCTTTTTCCTTACTTACTTTTAACAGCATTTTTGGGTTTGTTACTGCATTTGAGTTCTAGACAATTTATTGATGAGTTTATTGCGCGTGCGCATCGCTCTTTTACGACACCACCGCACTGCAGCGACAAAATGTGATACGCAGCAACAACTTACCAACTTCCTTCAACGAAATTTATTCACAATCCAATAAAAACAAAACATATTCCGCGACATCAAAATAAGTCAGACAAAGCTTTCAAGCACGACAATGCGCCTGGCGCTGGCGACACACATCAACAATACAACAATAAGTATGTAATATTATTGATGAAGTCAATGTTGTTGTTATTGGTGCTTGCTGCTACTCTCCAATTGATGGTAATGATGGTGATGATGATGCGGATGATGAGACGTTGAACGGTCACAATGAAACGTCTTCCAGAATGCAACGAAATGCAGGTGTTTTTTGTTGTATTTATTGTTGTGTTGCTTACTTTTTTTGTTCTTTTGATGATGCTCTCCCGCCCTCGTAATGGTAATTGTATGAATTTTGAATTGTCTCGCTGGCGCGTTGGTGGTTTACCTAAATATGTATATGGTGGAGTATGTATGCTTGCTTGTTGGAGAATGAAGTGGTTCTTTGTTTTTTGGGGACAATTTGTAAATTTCATTTTATGATAGTGTGGAGCGTAAAATAAAGAATGAAAATGCTAATTTAAAAAATTATGAGTTTCGTTGCGGTGGTCACACCTTAAAAGAGTTGCTTGTATGCATTTATGCGTTTTATTGCGTTGTTGTTGTTGTAGCTGTGTTTGTTGCTAACTGCATGCGTAAGCGAAAATTTCTTTACATTTATTTATATACATGAAATGTTGTTGTAATATTTTTTTTTTATTTAATGCAAGCAATTGGTAGCTTTGGTGTACGCTCGCTGTTAGCAGTATATTGATGACTGTCGCTTGAGCGCTTGTGACTGCCAATTATCAATTGCCAACCATCAACCAACATCATCATCATGATTACCTCAATTTGTTGTGTAGTGCTGCCAAAAGCTTTTATTGCGTCTCCGTTGCACGCCTATTCATCAAAGGCCGCGTTGCGTACACCCTCGCCGCACCTAAAAATTGGTAGCCAAATTTGTATTTACACATTTTTTATTTACTTAAAATAAAATAATTACATACAGTTGCTGGATTTGTATTTATGGAATGCATAATGCGGGCTGTAAAGTAATTTTAGCAACTCAAATGTGTAAAAAGCCGCGATGAAGGGTAATTTAAAATATTAAAAGTTCAACCAAAAACATACATACCTACATACATACATACATATATAGGTATTTCAAAAACTTGTGCTGAAATCTTTTGTAAATATAAAAATGTAATTATATGATATCTATACATTAGACTGACCCAATTTTTTAAATTTTTTTTTTTTTTAGTTTTTAAATCCTTTGTAAATATGAATATTTAATTATACTATATCTATACATAAGACTGACCCCCATTTTTATTAAAAAAAGCTACCGAGATTCGGAGAGTACAAATCTTTATATATTTATCCATACGTCATTAACATTTTATTCAATATTTATCGAAATATAACAACTTGAAAAAGTTGTTAAGCTCACTGGCCTATAACTAAATAAAAAATTCGAATACCCCCAAAAAAAAATTTGAGGCGTTGATATCAAAACCCAAGGACTACGAAAATCCGCAAAAAACCGTATAAAATTCAGAAAGTTTGTCTGATATCAATGTATAGTGGACACACAGTTTTTGTAAATGCATTGCGATGAGCTCCTCAATACACAGAATTTTGAGTGCCACTGAGTAAAACTGATATATAATTTTCGAAAAAAACAAAATATTTTTTTCAGGTCCAGTCCAATGTAATACAATTAACATAGAAATCGTTTTTGGGAATATTCTATTGTTAGTATGTATGTATGTATAAACATAAAAAATATATACTATGTGTATCAAAATACCGATACAAGGTGATCATTTTTGTTAAAGTGTGTGGGTTTAATTAATTTATGTACAAGGGTTCAACATTTTTCTTCTTTCTTTTTTTTGGTGTAAATTCTAATTTCCTACTCCATTTTTTTTTTCTTTCCGTATGGTTTTTAAACCTAACGGGAAATTCAAGACGTACTACGTTTTTATGAACCTTTTTCGGAGCACCCATTTTGATTGGTTACATCGACTTCCACAACAAATAAAGATGAATCGTTGAAAAAAAATAAGCCTTATGAGTTATTTTATATAAAGACAATAGTTCTTGAGCTAAAATGGTCGAAAAAAATGACCTAAAATGAAAGTCGTGACAACTTCATATTCCAAGGTACTAAGGATTTTTCTGAGTTCGTATTCCTCCTAAGTTAAAGCAAAAAAAAAAAAATAAAGCCCAATTTTACTTTATTTCAAATTATCGATATACGACAACTTATACAGTCAAACCTGTTTTTATGCGCCACTTTTTTATGCGATTTTTTTTTGTGGGATTTTTTTGTGCGGATATCTTTTTTTATGCATTTTGTTTTGTGCGATCCTTTTTTTGTGCGGTGCATATACAGGCGGTGTCAAAAGAAAGTGTAAACCATAAAATTGCAATTTTCAACAATCACTGCTTCTTTTTGAATAATTTCTCAAATTTTTTATAAAAGTATTCATTAAAATACAGTTTCTACTTTTAAAGTTAAAGCTCAAAATTTTTTCAAAATTCAGGAAAATTCAACAAACTTTCAAAAAAATTTCAAGCGGCTTAAGATTTGTTTCATTTTATAGTAAAATTCAACGAGCTACAAAACTGCGTATTCTAAAAAATCTAAAAATTTTCTGCAAAAAGTTTGAAATTTTGTTGAAAGTTTGTCGAATTTTCCTGAATTTTGAAAAAACTTTTGAGCTTTAACTTTAAAAGTACAAACTGTATTTTAATGAATGCTTTTATAAAAAATTTGCGAAATTATTCAAAAAGAAGAAATGATTGGTGAAAATTGCAATTTTATGGTGTCCACTTTCTTTTGACACCGCCTGTGTATGTACCGCACAAAAAAAGGATCGCACAAAACAAAACGCATAAAAAAAGAAGTCCGCACAAAAAAAATCGCATAAAAAAGGTGCGATTATTTTTACACGGTCCCTATCCCCCGCATAAAAAGAGGTTTGACTGTATTATTATTTTTATTTTGTTTTTGGCTCTTACGGTCTGTTCATTTTTATATATGTATGTATATTTGTAAGTTTTACGAGCCCATAGCCAGCTGATAATAATTTTTAGTCAATTAATAAATTTTATTGATTAAAATTAGTCACTACTAGAGGTCCCTGATTCCGTGGATCATAAAAATAAAAACTATTCGAGGTGCCAGGGAATATGGAATATTTACATATGTATATTAATTTTGGTATTTTTATTTTATGACGGCGAAATTTATAGTATCAAAATTTGAGAAAAAATTAGCTATCAGCTGACTGCATAATGATATCTTGCACTCAAGCTTTTATTCAAAAAAAAAAGAATAATAATTTATTTTAAATAATAATACCTTGAAAACTCCACTACGGAACTATGATTACAGATTACCATTTAGTTTGTGATTTACTAAGATTTAGTCTAAGTTGATTCTACACCTGGTACAAAAATAGAAAGATATATGTAGGTATTCACTTTGTAGTTGTTGTTGTCAATTTAATGCCAATTTCCTCAATACCACGGCATTGTTATTATTCCATTCATATGACATTTACTAGTTTTTTGTTGTTGTTGATTGCTTGCCATATGCTTTTGTTAAATTTTATTGGCATTTTGTTGATTCTGCGTTGCGTTCTACACTCGATGCAAGATGAAACAAAACAACAACAACAACAACAATCGTATAAACAAAATGCATTCAACACGGCGTGGCAACGCGAAATGCCGATTTAAAATATTACCGCCAGCACACCTTAAAGAAAGGCAATAACAAAAACAACAACAACAATTAAGTTAAACCACAATTGCAACAGAAATTATATACAACAACAATGGTGGGGGAAATTTTCATATATGTACTGAGAGAAATAATTGGAGTTATGGGATCAAATGACAGTTTCAATTGAAAGACCATGAGGTTCTTGTGCTAAGACTGATAATATCAGAAGTGGTTTGACATTTTTTTTTTCAAAAACGGGACAGTGGCTTGGCGAACTCTTCGTAAGTATTTCTGCCATGGAGGTCCTCTCAGCAAAAATTGATCCGCTTTGCAGATGCCAACAAACCAGAGCAGCACCCCACAGCACCACATAAACTCCCATCGGGCAATGTTCAGTCAAGCCACCAAACATTTTAGAGATGTGAGCCCTACTAAAGCCGATGAGTTCAGTCGATCGCCATAATGCAAGAAGTCGATCAGCAGACTGCAACTAACCAGGAGAATTCCCAAGTTGGTTCGATTGAATTCATATTACCACCAATTTTTTCTCAGTGTATTTATATGCATTCGGCAACTTTGCCCAACCGCATTCACAATGGAGGCATTCATACGACGCCCTCAGGCTATGCTACATAGACCTGATGCGCTTTAGCTTTCCCGCTGACTGTGAAGCATAAAAGACGTTGATGTGATGGCGCTGTTTGCTGCGCGCCCAGGTTAAAGTTTGTTACCATACCATAAGAAGGGCATTAAAACTACAAAAGCAAAAAAATCATTAAAAAAAAAAAAAAAAACTTTGAAACTCTGTTGCTTGCTTAGTAAGCGCGCGCACTGCTCGTGGGTGGGAATCATACATTTGCTGGAATACGCCCGTCTATATTTCTCAAGTGTATTTAGACAGACATAAAGATGCACATGCACACAACTAAACGCACACACACACACACATGCACAACTATGCATGGATTTTGCAAAAGCAATTGCCAATAAGCTTATAGATTCAACATTGGCGGTATATTGGCATATGCCAAGCAAACTTCAACGACCTGCCTGTTGCAGCTGGAGTGAGCGCAGCAGCAGCATTGCATTCATTGAGAACGTCGAATGAGCGCGACCCGACCCGACACCAGCCGCTGTGGTTTTATCGTTGTCGTTGGCGCGTTCTTCTTTTTTTTAATTTTTCTTCTTTTTTTTCGCTTTTTTTCACTTCATTGCTTGCTTGTTTGCGCTGTTGTTGTCATCGTTGTTCTTCTCTTAGGTAACGCTAACGTTTGCTTTCGGTTGTTTGCCTGTTCACAATTTAGTTAGCTCAACGTCCATCAATGTTGCTTGGCTCATAACTCCAAGTACCATCGCAAGCCGCAGGGCATTTGCCAAACCCTGAGTGCCTTAGCTAGGGAAACATCAATCGCCCACGTCTTTGTAAGCTGTCGCGCCACAAAACGCGCAGTGCATAAACGCCGCGCCATGCCGCGTATGTGGAGTTGTGTGCGCGCGCGCGCCCGCTCAACCTATGACTGTGTGCTGTAAGTAGCTGCATAAAGCGATGCGCGCCTTAACATTCAGGCAGCATATGGAATTCGTCGTGGCTATACAACAACAGTAACAATGGCGACTATAAATATCAACAACAATAATTCACAATAAGTCAAATCACATACATATAAAATAACAATAAAATTATAAAATGGGCATAAAAAATAAGAACCAACCAAAAAAATCTAAATAAGGGCTAGGCGCATAGCGGCGTTATATATGTAGTTATGCGCGTCCCTACACCCTCATCAACGTTTGTAACCAATAAAACGCGCGCGCGCTCGCATGCGCACAGAGACACACACAAACCATTGCCCTACGCCACCTCCGCATTTTTGCTCTTGCGCGGCTGCAGCGCTTTTATTCCTTTGGTATATTTCATTGAAGCTCTTGCTGTTGCTATCGTTGTTGTAGGTGGTGGTAAAGCAGATGGTACTGCCTGCACCACCACAAGTATCTATATGAACGCCATTGTATGGCGGTAAAAATGCGACAAAATCTCCTACAATGCAGCCATTCAACGGTTCTAATAGACCGATTTGTCAGGGATCAAGTTACATGGTTCACAAACGCCCACATCCGGTTGGGTGCGCGCTGCGCTATAAAATGTGGTATTCATTGAATGAAGCCAAAGCGCTTTAGACCAGCCAGCTAGTCAGTTACGTACTCAATGGCCAACGAAAGCCAAAAACAAAAAATAAAAAAACATAAAAAACTAGTCTGAAACATTGAGCGCCAACCGGCGACATTATCAGCGTGTGGTGACGCAGCGTGCCAGTTAGATCTATGGCTATAACGCGCAAACAGCATCATTTACGTTGGCGCAGTTCATTCGGACTCAATTCTTTTTTTTTACTTTCTTGTTGCCCTGATCCAGCGCAATAGTTGCTTAGTTATTATTATTTATATTATTGCTTTTATTTTAATTGTAGTCTGTTGTGACTATTCATGGACCATTCGTCATTGGCTCTCTGAACGTCAAAGCTTCTTTACACGGAGCGCATCCATTCATTCATTTGCGTGAACATCGTGAACCACGCGTAATCACCAAGTCTATCAACGTAAAGCCATATGCACCATAGGCAACGGAAGCAGAACCACAGGGGTTGTAGCCGCCAACACAAAAGATCGAACTTTTAGAAAGAAGCAGAATATAGAGATATTTGAAAATGTCCGGTCTAAAAGTATGGATGCTTTAAAATGAATTGCGGGTAGTCGTGCTCTCGACCATTCAGGAAAGTGATTCAAGGCTTCTATCAATATCCCTCTTATATGATATTTTCTTGATTTTCTTCGAAATTTCGGTAGAAAGCTAAGAACTCTGTTCTTGCTGTTGTAGCAGTACTTCACTTCTAGTCGACGCATCTGTAAAATGACGGACCAAACTGATATTGGCTGTCCTTTACCGTATTAGAATCTATTACCAGCATGTCTTGAGAATGATTGCGTTGACCCTGAAACCGGAATCGATATGGATTTGCGAGAGTAGGTTTTTGGCAGTGGCTCACAGGATCTACAAACTCATAACTCATATCGGCTCCTTTAGTCATGCAATGTCTTCCAAGTAAACACCTATGCCACAGAAAGGCCAGCGATACACCGGATATAACAACACTAAGAGGAACAAAATAACTGTGAGATTAACGGGAAAGGCTCCGAAGTATACATAGATGAGTGAGAATAGTCCCGAGCGACGACTTTATGAAAAGTCCCAAAGAGGAATCGACGTCCATTATTTGAAGGCAACGACTTTATTTTAGACTAACAGGGATGATTGCGAGGTCTCTTAATCCATGTTTGAATAAGAAAAGAACTATCTTCCTTCTCAGACTAGACAAATCTGCCATAAAATTACTTACGAGTAAAGGTATCATCATAGGAAATTGTGGTATTGCTATTAGGATGAGAAGAAAGAGAATGCGGTTCTTCGGCCTTCTCGAGAAGCATTCAAAAATAAAATCAGAAATAAAAATAAAATAATCAAAAGTGGTATCACCGAAGATTTTGTATAGTGTTATTTTGAATATTTTTTTTTTGGCAAGATTATCGGAAATAAAGTCAATTGACGTAATTTCTCTTGACTTTACGATGAATTTCCATACTATTTAACAGTTCAGGTCATTTCTCCATTCGATGCGTTATAAAGTCAATGGATGTTATTTCTCTTGACACAATTTTTCTTTAAAATATTGCGTCACTCTACGTCACTTTATTCCAAGTGATAAATTTCCAAATTATTTGACAATTGATGTTATTTCTCTTTGCAATGCGGCATAAAGTCAATTGACCTTATTTCTCTTTACTCTATTTTTCTTTCAAATATTGCGTTACTAGTTATACGTCACCTTTATTTCAAATGATAAATTTCCAAATTATTTGACAGTTGAAGTTATTTCCCTTTGCAATGCGACATAAAGTCAATTAACTAATTACTATACGTCACCTTTATGTTAAATGATAAAATTTCTAAATTATTAAGTTGAAGTTATTTCCCTTTTCAATGTGACTTAAAGTCAATTGACCTTATTTCTCTCCACACTATTTTTCTTTCAAATATTGTGTTACTATACGTATCAAACCTTTACTTCAAATGATGAATTTCCAAATTATTTGACAAAAATATTTCCCTTTTCAATGCGACATAAGGTCAATTGACCTTATTTCCGTTGATCTTGTTAACTAAAAGCGGGTAGAATATATAGAATATGCCAATTCATACGGATGCATAGCCGGTATCTTTCAATTTTTCTTCATGCCAAAAATCACTATCTCCATGATTCACACAGTAGTATGCACAATCGAATTTCCCACATACCACAATTTAGTCTAAATAAAGACTAAGTCATTCACACTAATTACTTACAACAATTTCTGAGCATTGACATTGATCCCAGATATCGCAGACTGAGCCAAAACCTAAGAATAACTAACTAAACCCAAAACGATCAGCGTACATAAACCCCAAGTGAGACGTAAGCAACCACAATTGACTTGATGGACATTCAGCTGACATTAGGTTATCGGCATATAGCCGTAAGTGTGAACTTTGTATTGCTTGCGCCTGTCAGCGCTTGTCGTCGGCAGGTTGTGGCTAACGAAATAAATCAGGCGGCTTCCAAGCGTTATCACGATCTACTAAATTAAGCCGCTGGCCACAAAATCACTGTGACTATATCTCTACCCCACTAGCGGCGCGCCGTGTAGACAAACAACATATCTGATGATTTCTTGCAGTGCGTCGTTATTTGATTGCCGGTGATTATGGTCAGCAATAGCAATAGCAGCGCCACCGCAATGGCAAGCTCATACCGAACCTACGATTCGCACACTGGTATTTAGTTAAGTAAGTAATGGACAATTCTCATGGCTAAATAAGCAATCATCGTCATGTTTAAATGCCTGACCAGCCGCTTAAGCGATTTTTTCCCCCTTTGTTTTGCAGTTTTAGCATGGGTTGTGTTGTTGTAGTTGGTGAGCCTCTTATGATGAATGTCACGTTTGTTGTCAATGCGAATGTTGCTGCTGTGACTATTGTCAATGTTGTTGTCTGAATGCTTTACCAGTTGCGCGACAAACAGCTACATGGACTATGTTCTTCAGCGCTGATAGATGTCTTTGTTGATGTTGAACGCTGTCTGCAGCTGCCACAACATCATCGCTTGCGCATCCAACATTCGTACAACAAACAAATCAAACCACAAAAAAATGTACGACAATCAACGTGCTACAATTTTGAGTGCATATCTACCGGCTACTCCAGCACACTGTTGTTCCAATCATCCGCAGCTTTTGGCTCCAAACTCGTTGCTGCTTTTCGAGTAACTCAACGCACAATCGCTTGATCGGCTCATAAAGTGCGTGTGTGCTTTAATGACATTCGCACTTACGCGTCACATCCTCCAAATGCTCACATGGCTAGTTGCAATTGGAAAACCCCACGTTTGTTTGTTGTGGTCATTGCTAGTTGTCGCAATTGCTCAGTGAATATGTACGCAAATACGATTAAAATGTCTTGCCGACGGCTGAGTGAAGTTGTTGCAAGTCGATGCTTGGTTAAGTCGTAATCTTGTCTCAGACATTCCCAGGCGTAGCATAGATTAGGCGCTCACACACAGTAGATAGTTAGATAAATTGGTATCTTGTTGGTGTACGCATTGGTAGTAACTCGCTGGTGCTCTATTAGCCATGGTTGTATGTGAATCACGCAGTGTTGCAAAGACTTTTAGAGCAATGGTGTTGGTTAGGCAGATGGAAGCCACATACCGACGGCAAATACTTGGCAAATCTTGCTTGGCCACTAACATTTTTTTCTCCACTGTTAGAGGAGTGTGAATTGGGCGTGAAGGTGCGCCCTTATGGGGTGCTTTAATGTAGAACTCCATGGCATGCCTCTTAGGCGTTGCAAGCGCACAACACAGCCACAGACCGAGGTGAAAGTCTGTAATGCCGAGAGACTAGTTATGGAGTTTAGGCTAGGAATTAAATCGACTGCGTAACACTTGGAGAGTATACGCGCTCGATATTTTTCACAGTCCATGCGAACCGCGTCCGAAAATAGTTAGCGTCCTCCGATGTCTTCCATTTGTTTTGCGAGTTCTACTTTTTGTTAAAACTTCGTGGATCCTTTTTATGAATATAAAATAAGGAAAAAAAAAAACAAAACTTCATTTCTCCTGAGTAAATGCTAGAGAGGGGCTCTAAGTGCGTAAGCCCTTGTATGACGCTTCAAGAGTGGGTTGCATTTTTCTCATAGAGCATAGAGATGAGTTTTCTATTTAAAAAAAAAAATAGTTTGCTAAGGCTTAGAAGTTTAATGAAATTGAACGACAAGAACAAAAAATGATTTTCGCTGCCAACTCGAAGATTCACTATCAAACGTTATCCAAATTTCCTAACCTCACTTTCCATATGTTTGCCCCCATTGCTCAAACCACTGTGCTGCGACATTCGCTCACCAAAAGTCACAGTCGCATTATTACAAATAATGACATTCCAGGCAACATTTTGATTAAAAACTTGACATGCCACGCAACGTCGCGTTGATGGCCACCCATATGTGCCATATCCGATATCGATATGGTTGTTGCTTTGCAAAAATGCCGTCGCTGCTACATGGTAAGTATGCCAAGATCGGCGCGTTTATTTAATTTTGCCAACAATGCTGATGGAGCCAAGCCCTTTTTGTTGTTTGTTTCGCTGGTGAAGATCATTGGTTGATTGGTTGGTTGCTCGCTTGCTTGCTTGCTTGCTGGTATGTTTTGACTGTGTCGCTTCGCTCAACACTATCGATCGATCAGCGAAAATAAAAAAAAAAAGAATAATCAAAATGCCGATTGTTGACAAATTCTTTGTGTCATGTGGAATTCTTTGCGCCACTGATTTCATTGATTCGCTTGATATTTGTGCTGATATTGGCATCATTTTTGCTCTACATAAATAAACTTGTACCCAACATAACAACAACAACAAAACGGCAATATTTATTGTATTCACGCAGTAAAAAAATTGTCAAGGAATCAACAAATTTATTCAACAAAAGCAAGAGTGAGATAGCAGCATATCGATGATTTGATCGATCACCGCATCGAGCCACAACCTAATAGCATGGTGGCCTCGAAAACAATTGATTCGCAAACAATTCGCCATTGATAAAATTATTTGATGTAAATCAATTTCGACAAGTGCCGCACAACAATAATGCGCCCAAAAGAAATGACTAAATAAACGTGGAGCGTTGTATCGATCGAAGGTGGAAATCGTAGACAATTTGTGTTTTCAGTTTAGGCGAAGGGAGGAGTACTTAATAATTATCGTCTTATCATGATTTTGGGTTTGTAAGCGAAAAAAGTTAAAGGCCGGCTTTAACAAGTAAAATGAAAGTTTTTCTGTAGTGGGAACAAAAGTTCAAGCTCTTAAATCTAAGGAGATCATTTCTATCACTCATATGCCCAAGATGTAGGGCTGTGGAATAATAATCGATTTTTCTTTCGATCGACTATTTAAACTAACGTCTCTCGCGGATGGTTGAGTTTCATAGTGATATAGTAATGGTTGCTGCATCATTCACCATCCAATCGCATTCGACAATAGGCTTCCTGGCACGAGAGTTATATCAGGAATCGAGTAACAAAAACCAGGGTATCGGTATGTTCTCATCTTCAGTATGACCATACCGAGACAGGCTTTTTTATTATTATTATTATTATTATGTTTTAATTATTAATATTAGAACTAATTTGTTTTCTTTTATTATTATTATTTTTATTATTATTATTGTTATTATTATTATTATTTTTTTTTTTTTTAATTATTAATATAAGAACTAATTTTTTTTCTTTTATTATTATTTTTTTATCATTATTATTATACTTATTATTATTATTATTTTTATTATTATTATTATTTTTATTATTATTATTATTGTTATTATTATTATTATTATTATCATTATTATTATTATTATTATTATTATTATTATTATTATTATTATTATTATTATCATTATTATTATTATTATTATTATTATTATTATTATTATTATTATTATTATTATTATTATTATTATTATTATTATTATTATTATTATTATTATTATTATTATTATTATTATTATTATTGTTATTATTATTTTTATAATCTATCTTCTACTATTATTGTTGTTAGTTTTATTATTATTATTATTATTATTATTGTTATTATTATTTTTATAATTTTTTTTATTCTTTAATTATTATTGTTATTTTTATTATTATTATTAATATTATTAATATTATTATTATTATTATTATTATTATTATTATTATTATTATTATTATTATTATTATTATTATTATTATTATTATTGCTGAATAGATGCTTCATACGCCTTCGCGGTTTAGTCACTACTCAAAGTCTTACGCAAAATATGTGTTCTCCAGTTCTCACGCAGTTTGCTAAGCATTTCTTTTTTAGTTAATACGTATTATTATTTCCTCCTTATTTTATTTTTTCGAATCCGAAATCAGTCCAAAAAATGCCAAACTAATAGCATTCGAAATGGCAACCATCAATCAATGTGCAACCAAACATCAACAACACCTGCAATATCCCACGCCAACCATATAATTCTTTTGTATATAAATCGCCATCACTCACATGCAATCCACCTTTAAGTCAAGTCTGTGATGGCCAAATCCGTTGAATTCTCAAATCACTGCCACAAATCGTCTAATCGTCTAATAATTTAATTTGCCACAATTTAGCAACGTTTATCAAAAATGTGCAGCCAGAATTCATAATGGCACAAAATTAGTAGCAAATATCTACGATAATAATAAGCTTACTGTCAGATAAATTGTTGTTGTTGTTGTAGTTGTTGTTTGGTAATGGTCAAGTTGAATATAAACAATAAATGGCACAGTTAACACAACAACAACAACAACAATGCAAAGGTTCGCTGAACAATAAAAATAATAATAGCCAAGCAACAAATTGAGCGAAAAGCCACAATAAACACGCTAAATGCACAGCGATTGCGCGAACGAGGCATCGCAGACATCTCACGTTCTAACTATGTCCAGGGTTGAGAAATTCGAGCGCACCAACGCGTTCATCAAACATTGTTTAGCGGTCATCCTTTGCTTAGCTACCATAACCACCTCCACAAAACGAGCGCGTTTGAATTCGTGAGATTTTGGTGCTTTGAGCTACCTAAGCGATACAGCGTGGTTGTCCGCACGCAACCAACGGCGACTATGGTACGTGATCATCCCAATTTCAACGCCCATTGCAAGTCATTGCGACGTTTGAGCTCCCATCGCTACTCAAACGCTTGGATGGACTGTTTTGGGATGATGAGTCGTCCGCTAAAGTTTGTTTGTCTCTTGGGTTTCTTTTGATTGTGGCTTTGTGATTTCTTCAAAATTTACGTCTTGTACTTGTGATCGTGTGCTGAAATAAAAAGCTGGATTATAGCTAAATACTTGTGAAATATATACCCAATGATCGGTTTAGGAAGGTCTTTTAATTTTAGGCCTTAAAATTCGTTTCATTAAATTTGTCAAATATAATTAATATCGGGGATATTAATTCTTATAATAATTTGAAATTTATTCTCTTTGTGAAGGCGAATTAATATCAATGACATTTATTCGATTGACATTATGACACGTCAGCTGCTCCCACATTCGAAAAATACCTTCCCTCCGTGATAAAGGGATTCACGAAGCTAACTTTCCTCATAACTTCTAAGACCACGGAAGGGTATAAATATCAGGGACCATAGCAATTGTACCATTCTTTCAAAAAAATAGTAATTTTCTATATAAAAACTCAACAATTGCCATGGCTTAGGGTCGAAACGGTGCGCCACCTTCTATACAAATGGGACTCTCTAAAAATTTTTCGTGGTTCGTTCGACCACTGGAAACTAAAAACGATTGGAAAAATGAAAAACTTCCTTCAACGAATTTGTTCGTTAATAATTTGAGCAGATTTACTAAAAAAAAATAGCCCAAAAAATATAAGAGGGCGTGGCACTTCCCATGCAAACTTAACTCTTCATGCTGAATATTTCTAGCAATGTTTATTAGAGAGACCTGGAAAAGACGATAAACAAACCATATTCACAGGAAAAAATAAAAGTTATTTGAAAAGGGGGCGTGGCATGTCTTCTATAAAAAAAAATGTTCACACTATATCTCTAGAAGCTTTTTAAGCAGAACAGTTGTTGTTGTTTTTATTGTTGCTCATTTTGTGAATCTTTAGCAAGTTCTTCGTAGGTAAGTCTGAAAATCAGGGTAAAAATGATGTGTGAAGAGTAGGTTCTGTTGAACAGTTAAAAAGATATTTGGTGCCATTAAGTGGACTACCACATGCAGGGCAAGTATTTGATATGATTGATTGGACTTCTCATCTACAACAATTTTGGGTGGTTGGAGGTCGATAACGAGGTTCACAGGAAGAGATTTAAGGGAGCTGCCTGCAAGTTTCCCCAGTAACCTGCCTGGAGACCATAAGAATAGGAGAGAAAAGAAATTTGTTACTGTATATTTTCGGGAAGAACAACGTCCCTGTGGTCTGCTTGTCTAATATGAAAGTCATATTCGGTTGGAGTTCCGACTCTATTTCCCATTCCTTTCTGGTTTCGCCTCCTGTTAATAAATCTCGTTCAGTTTTGAACGGTCTGACGATTTGATTCCGATTTAGATTTTGCCCAGTTCTACTTCGATTTTGATTTCAGTTTGGTTCCAAGTTTCGTTACTTTTTCGATTTGGTTTAATTCATTATTCCAGTTTCTATTACGATTTTGATTTCGGCCGGATTCCAGATCTGGCTTAAGTTTCTAGCTTCGGTTTCCGTACCACTTACTCTTTCGCTGATTTCTGGTTACAGTTTTCGGGTAGCAGCTACCTCGCTATTGCTGACTTATCAAATATAAAGCCGTTGAACAAATAGTGACTCATGCGTTCTAGAACATGAGCTCCATCAAAAGCTTTTGTTTTTCGCGATCTCTGAAAAGAGTTCTTAGCAACGAAGCTATTAACACAAAAAATTGCGCTTAGCCAACAAAATTAAATTCTTCGAATTTTGAAATTTGTCTAAAATTGTGGGCGCACATTACGGTGCATTGCTCTCCACTCTTCACAGCATCCACCTCTTTTATGACGATTGCTGCAAACATTTGTGTTGCCACATTGGTAGCTGTTGTTGGCGCGCTGTTGACTACCGCCGCTGCTGCTGTGCAGTGCACCGTCTGCTCTAGGTTCGTCATTTGGTTTTGGACATGACGGCTGGTTTTTTTTTGTTTTTTTGTTTGTTCTTCCTTTGAATTGGACAGATGAGCAGCACAAACAGACAGCTTAGCTCAATAGCGCCTACGAAAAGCGAAAGCAAGAGCTGTTATTAAATTGTCAAAAGGTCGAAGAAATAATGTATGGAATTTCATGCTCAGCGCCCCCATATGTACTCAGCCTTTGGACTGATTTGTGCCGCCATATATGTATGTATATATACCCAGCCGACTGCTGTTCGGTGCTGCCGTTCCACCTTTTTGTTTAGAGCAAGCGGTCAACCGACAGCGCGTACATTGATGACTCCTCTGATAGATCTGTTGTATGTATGTGTGTGTGTGTGTGTTTGTATGTGTATTGCGTGCGTGCGTATCAGAAGCATCGAGCTAATTGGAGGCATTTTAGGGCACCCCTGCAGCCAAATGCCAAAGCAGAGCGTACAATTTCAATGGCCCCAACCAACAAACCAGCAGCCGACAAAACCATTTAGGACATTTACGGTTTTATAGTAGTGAAAAGGTAAAATTGTTAAATATTCATAGGTATGTACATATATATGTATGTGTAAGTATTTCTGTATGTGTGCATTTATGATCCTTATGCTACATTTTGTTTATATTTTATTATGCTCACATGGCGTGTGAATATTTTTTGGGGAGTTTCAATCGCTTGAACGGCTTAAGCACCGCCATCGCCATTGCTATTGCCACCGCAGCAGCGTTGGTGATTAGTGATTTTTGTGTCTGCAACAGCCGCCACCACGGCTGTGGCTTTTACTGTATGTAGCTGCTGTGTGGATTCATGCTTCGTACTATCTTCGCTGTATACTCGTACTGTGCAAACGGTGGGCGTAACATGGCATTTATTACAGCCAATGTTACAATTTGTAGTCAAAAGATTTATGTACGCGGTTGAGATGCGCTCGGGTCACCACACAGCACCGTAGTACATCGGATCGCGTAGCACAGCAACCTATATACCATGTATGTTTGTATGTACATTAGGATGGTTATGGTTGATAAATTTTTTATTTTATTCTTCTCTTAATAAAAGAAATTACCTACAAATAATCGAAAAATTTAAAAAAAAGATTTAATTGAACTAAAACAATAAAAAAAGGAAACTTGTTTATTACTTTTAAATTCTTGTTTTTTTTTTTTTGATTATTTAAAATTTTTTTTTTTTTTTTTGAGAAATTTTTTTTCAGGAATTAAAAAAAAATGTAAGTAAACAAAAACAATAAAACAAATCTCCCATTTTTTTACTTTGAATACTTTTTATTTTGATTTTTTTATTTTTTTCGGTTAGATAATAAACAAAAGTTAAAAATTAATATTCTTTTAAACTTTTTCAAACTTTTTGGGGTACTCGACGCGATTTTGAAACAAATAATTTAACAACTAATTCCCATTAAAATTTAGTAAAATTTATGGCTCCTTCAATCATTAATGATTATTTCAATTGTTTCCAAATTACCAATTATTAAACAATTGAAAAAATCAAAAAAAAAGCTTTTTAAATTTAAAAGAAAAAATTAAGTAAACAAAAAATAAAAAATAAAATGTTTTTATTTATTTTTTTGATTTGGTTTAAATAATTTTTAATTCTTTTTTTTTTTTTTGAATTATGAATTTTTAATTTTTTTTTATTTGCAGTATGTGTTATATTTCCATATTCCAAATAAAATAAAAAAAAATGGTTTAATTCTTTTAAGTTATTTTAAAGTTTTCTTATTTCATTAATAATAATAAATCATGTTTCTTTTTAATTGTTTTTTTTTTTTTAAATAATAACTAAAAATATTTATTCAAAAAATATAAAAAATTTTTTTGGAAAGTTTACTTTTTACCCTCGTGTGGAACAAAAAGCTAAATTCACTCCACCCTAATGTTCATCATCAAATATACTTGTAGACTTTTGTAGAAATTTGTATGAGCTACCCGTTTCATTGCTACCGTCTGTGGTTTGTGGACAACGCTAGGAGCAATCAACAAATGTATCAGGATCCTACAACTAGTTAACGCAACATCAACAATCAGACAGACAAAAAGTCTAACAGGCGGGCAACTAACTGACCGCAGGCGTTCGGATATACCTACTTTTTCTTGGGGAGTGCACTTGATTGATTTCGTGGAATTGAAAAAGATGTGAATGTGAATACAAAATGTTGCTAAATACCGATGCAACCAGAGAGGCCATATCGCATAGCATACCTGGATTGCGTTTAAAGTCACACTTTGTAGCAAATCGGAAATTATGTGGCAACAATTATTTATTGTACATACATATGTACATAGAGATATACAAATATATGTGTGTATTTGGTTAAGAAAATTCTTGAAGTGTGAGAAACGTTTTACTACCGTGGTTATTATCGATTTTAAATGCCTCTCGGAGCAGTAAACGCATACAGATGTTACTACATGATGACTTCGTTTGTTTTAAAGACATTTTTAGGTTTGACTTTTGAAACCCACAAACAGATGGAGGACGCTTTATTCAATGCGAGCACGAAATGCACATTTTCTATTTGATGAACTCTGAGCATGAACTATGAGCTACTAGGCAGTAACTGGATATCAGTTTTGGTTTGGTAGTAAACTTGTCATTTGGTATGTCTGGTGCGGTGCTCATTAAAGCGCCACCGATATTTTTTCAAACGAGAATTGGTGATATTTGACTCCTCCTTCTTCAAGAAAGGTAGGTGAAAAGTATTTCCGTTCTAGTCCCAGATAGACCCACATTGACTTGAACTTACAATATTTACTATCATAGCTTCATTATTTACTCTTAAAGCTTCCAAAGTTTACTAAAATTGAATATCGAACGAATTCCGAAAACTTCCACTTTATCCGAGTCCAAGTAAACATTTCACATAATTCACAAAAATAATTGAAACTACAATGTTGTTGTAATTGTAAACAGAATTTTTTCAAGAAATGCAAATCAGAAAGTTTATGTTAACAAATTTTGTGTAAAGTGGCTTTTCGTTTCCTATTTCGGTTTTATTAATTTCCTTTTTAATTGGCTCATGCGAGCATTTTAATTTTGTTGGAGCATAACAATAACAACAATACAATAGTAATAACTGAGTATATGTCATGCATCCAAACAGCTAACTAGTTTGAAACTAGTCCGAGAGAGACCATCTCTGAAGCAAAACAAAAATTGTTTGAAAAAGGGTCCAGCATCTACTTTGACCAAAGACATAGAAATTTAACTTTGACTTAATTATTACAGCTAAAATTGAATTATGTTTTTTTTTGGTATAAATTGGACTAGCTTGGAACTACTTAAATTGGAACCACTTAAATTGAACTATGGTCTACTTTGAATTAGTTAGAGCCTAGTATATTTATGGCCGAAATATGAAAAATCACATCTGAATTAAAAAAATACCATTTGCTTATTTTTAATTAGAACTTTCCAACTCATTCCTATATAGCAAAAAAAATATTAAATTTGAACCAAATAAAAAACAACAATTTCGAAAAAACAAAATTTATTTTTAAAATAAAAAAATTTACCCCCGGTGCTCATAATAGTTTTTAAGTAGTTCTCAACTAGGTACTTCCATTGACTACTGGGTAACTATGGGGACAAAATTTCAAAGTCAACACACGCACTTGTATGTGACAGTTCAGACATACTACGAAAAGCGGTCAAAGTGAAGGAGATGGTCGCGTGTCTGCGACATGGGAAAATAAAACATCATTTTGCTAATGGGAATAATGTGTAAGCGGATGTTTCGCAAGCATACAAATAAGTAAACAAGCACTCAGACATACATACATACAAACATAAATACATACATGAACACATCACATATGGGGACAACTGCAATGTTGATACAGGGACAGACGTATGGTAAAGATGAGACAAGCACTTGAAACAATGTATGTAGGTTTTTTGAGTGGACAGACGGACGGACGGACGGACGGACAGGCATATGAAGCTACAATGAAATGGACAAGCTGGACCATTTGGGATGGGTTATGGGCTATGGAGCAAGCAAGCAAAGCAAATGCATACATATTTCAACAAAAAATCAATTGCCAATGCGATCGAACGCGTTAACGTCAACAACAAATTGGGCAACACGCAAGCGGACACACGCACAAAGTAAGTACGTGGGTTGACATTTAAATTGCGCTTCTTATAAATGGAAAATTAATTCATCTGGGTTTTGCTCTTTTGTGGTATAAATCCAAATTGTTGTATGACTTTTTGTATTCCGAAGGGGGAAGGGGGCAAGCTTGGACCCGAAACCACCTCGTGGATCCGCCCATGTTCAGAACTATTAAACTTCTATTAGAATTGAGTAATCAGTTGATTAGATGGCTCTTTCAATCAATAATGATTATTTTATTTGTTTTTAAAAGTCGGCAATTACTAATTGGAAAACATTCAAAAAGTCAAAAAAAAAAAATACAGAATAATAAAAAAACATCAACAAAAAAATAATAATCAAAAACCACAAAGAAGTGTTTTTTCTGATTTCTTTTACCTTTTTTCAATGGTAAGCAGAAGTAAATTTTTTAAATTTAGCTTTAATTTTTTTACTATTTTTGATTGTTTTAACGTACTTATGTTTGTCTGCAAGAATACCAAAACACAATACAAAATAATCAAAAGTACAGAAAATAATCCAAAGTAATCAAAAAAAAAATTGTTTGCTTATATTTGATTTTTTTTTTTATAATCATAAATTTGCAATAACTTATAAAAAATAATGATTAAAAATCATCAACAAAAACAATAATCATAAACAATAAACAAATTTTACTCTCGATTTTTTATCTTTTTCCAATGGTTATCAAATGTAATTGCGGAATTTTGATTATTTTGAATGTTTTTTTGTTTTAAAAATTAAAAACAAAATTTTTTTTAAATTTCTCTTTTTTATTATTTTGTCTGCAAGAATACCGAAAGAAATTGTTTGTTTGTTTTAGACTATTTATTTTTGCTATTTTTAATAATCATAAAAAAATGTTTTTATAAAAAGAATGAAAACCCGAGCGCATTGAAAAATTAATCATAAAAAAGTTTAAAAAAAGAAATAATAAGCCAAATCAGTAATCATTACTTTTAGTAATCATTACTTAACAGGCTTGCTATGAACCAGTTAGACGACTTCAAAGGGAGCCCAAGTAATCTACTTCTCAATCCCTGTCTCCTTTTTTCTTCCTACATTTTCGATGTTGCTGGTTTATCTAAATGGATTTCGGACGAGCTTTTTCCAACTTATTTTAATTTAATTTTTTTATATCGCATGACCGTTGTTCTTATCGCTGTTTCTTGTTGTTGGCTGTTGAAGGAACATTTGTCGCATCGGTAAAAACACAAAAAAAAATAACAAATTGCAAGAATCATAAAAAAATCGAACGAAAAAATGTGAAAAATGCAGCTTGTTCTGAATATTTTGATTCAATCATTTTGTGATAGCATCGACAAGGCCATATATTCACTTGAGCGGGTCGGAAGCAAAAAAGTCTCGAGATTGTTGAATTTGCATGTGTTGACTGCGTTTTTGGCGAGGGAGAGCGCAAGACAAGTTATTCATGAAGCTTGAAAGGCTAGCTGGGCGATGTGTATGACGATGATGATAATGGTATTTACAGATAGCTCGTGTGTAGGAACATATGTACCAACATACATAACAAGGATTATAAAAGCTCCAAACTGTCTGTATGGCAACTAAACAAAAAAAAAATTCAACAACAAACATCAAACAAAGAGTAGAATGACTAACACAGTGACAGTGAATACAAAAACGAAAACACAACAACAATATCAAAAAAAAAAAAGGTTGACAATTATATGCAAAACTCAGCGCCAAACACACACAACTGCCCGCGCCCATTCATGTCAACGAGCGTGGTAAAACATGCCAACATGCCCCATGCCATTAGCATAGCAGCCGCATGAAATACGAATTCCTTGTTAGATGCATTCCGACAACTTGTTGGACTGACACCTCTGGACACTGACTTGGCGCAAGCGCACAAACCATGTACATAAGTGCCACGCGTCTCATACCGCGCCTGCGCCACAACTTGACCGCCTCACAAATTGTTTCTTACTCCCTCTGCTTAAGCGCGCGCATTCGCGGTATGCACAATGTTGCAAACAAACGTTTATTGTTGTTGCAAGTAAGTATTTAATTTTTCTCTAAGCAACATGCAGCACGTTGCAGCGCTCTTTCAAACTTTAGTGCAGAAAAATGTGCGAGCTTTTTACGGAGAAAAACGGCAAAGCCGCACAGCGCTTAGACGTTTTATGATTCTTTCCATCTTTTCATCTTGTTTGTTGTTGTTGCTGTTTTAGCTCTATCCAAATGAACGATATTTAACACCTTGTCTGTTCGATGCTTTGCAACAATTTGTAGTGCTGCGTTGCGTCGTGAATCATAGCCGCGTGCCGCATGTTTTACACCGCGCGCTCTTCATACAAGCTCACCCCACATACCGGTTTCATATGTGCGCATAGAGTGGCATACCACTAACACATAAACGCAACAGTCATAGACTTCTCTCGGTCACCAATTAATTATTATATTTCAGCAATAGTCTGGCAACACTCAAATTGCACCTAAAATATGATACTAGGCAAACGACTGTCTGCAGGTAAGGCAAATACAAAATTGTGAATCATATAGCCCAGTTACGATTTTTGTCAAGCAATTGTTACTTTCGTAATACAAAAAATAAAAATAAAAATAAAAATAAAAATAAAAATCAAAATAAAAATAAAAATATAAATAAAAATAAAAATAAAATAAAATAAAATAAAATAATATAAAACAAAATAAAATAAAATAAAATAACATAAAATAGAATAAAATAAAATAAAATAAAATAAAACAAAATAAAATGGTTTTATAGAGTCTGTTCAGAACTTCTGCACACTACTCCTGCCTACCGTACGTCGCTGAGCTTTGTTCAAAATGCTCGCTGGGTTTACACTCCCAATGAATTCGTGTATGTTGGTGCGTTAACTGCATCCCGCCTTGCGCTATTAGGCAATCATTACTAACGCATGCAATTTGTTTTAATAACACTCGTCGTCATCGCCACATTCGTCGAAATAGCCAAACTAACTACCAACAAGCAAACCAACATCCAAATGGTCGTGTGGTCACATTTGTTATCGATTAAAGATGTCGTTTATTACTCGACGTTGTTGACGATTTGTGTTACATGTGTTTTCAGACATTTACGCTGCAGCGTTCCAACAGTGGGTGGTCAAATAGTGAAATGCATTTGTAATTGTTGCTGTGTGATTTTACGGTGCTTAAAGGCGTTTCAATTAAAAGCAGGAAACAGTGAAAATCTCCATATAATTTAAATCGAAATGGAGGTAGATTGACATATCGGTGGTTGGTGTGAAAAAATATTGCTGGGGATATTGGGAAAGTTAAGGCACATATTTGCAGTTCACGAGCATGTGCCACATGTCATCTTGCGCTGAGCTCATCACGTTTTCATGATTCATAATTCACAATTAAATTTAATAATTCAATTTGTCTGCCTTCGCCAACTTTTACACTTCATCTTTCATACTTAGCGATCGTCAGCTAATATCGGCATTGAAATTATTTTTCAACAATACCAATAAGTACCCTAAATGAGCTGAAGTTTTCAAACAAACACAAATATTAATAAAGAAATTAACATTTTGCCCGTTTAGGTGGCAGCTAATAATATAAATTTATAAAAATTAATTCAAACAGCTAAACGCCAACGCGCTAAGTTCACACCTTGTAATGAATTTTTAACATTTATTACATTCATATATTTATTTATTTATATTTAATATTGCATGGAGTTTCTTAAATTAATTTATTATCATCAATTCACTTGCTCAAGTTTGCATATCAAATTTGATACAAAAATAGAATGCACCACCAAGTTTGGCAAATGTGAATGATGCGTTAAACCCACACAACTGATGTGAGAGAGAAATAATAAAATTATTTTAAATTAAAATACAAATTCCAAAAAATAAAAAAAAACATTAAATAAAACAAATTTATTATACAATAAAAATGGCAACAACGAACACAGACTGAAGAAAGATTTTTGCGCATTTTATTGTTATTGCTATTTGCTTTTATTGTTGTTCTTTTTTTTTATTTGCGTATCCCATAAAGATAAATTCGTACAACATGCCTCGTATATCATTAACACATTTTTTGGCAATTTACACGCAAATGTCGCGATATGCAATGTTGATTTATATATTTAGAAATTCAAAGATACACTCAAATACATTAGCGGTGATATACAAAAACAGCAGCTAATAAATGTAGATTAACAATACTCAAACATATGTAGATACATTTTTTTAGCACCAATAATATACGCAACTCTAAAAGGTTTTTTTTATGTGGCATGAGTTTAGCTGTAAGGTACCATGTGACATATTCCTCTCTTTTTATACATGAATAAATATTAATAGCACAATAACCACCGTCTGCCGTGCGATAGCGAAATATAGCAAAAATATAGATTAAAAAAACCAAGAAAATTAAAAAAAAAAATGTTTTTTCAATGATCAAAATTTACTAATTTTGTGTTTAACTAATTGAAATCGACTAAAAAGTTGAAAGTAAATACACAGTTTCTATATTTGAAAAAATATAAAAAACACCCCAGTTTTTTAAAATTAGAAATAAAAAAAAAAATTTCAGTGATCAACGTTGATTTTGTCTTTACCTAACTGAACGGGCCTAAAAATTTTAAAGAAAATTTTGGAAAAAAAAAATTATTGTCAAAACAAGCAAAAAGCCAACCGACAAAAAGGATAAAAAAAAATCTATTCAAATGGCGAATTTAAAGGCCTGATTCTGTACTGCGAATAAAAGCTCAGACCATGATCCAACCATAACAGGTCGTAGCAGCTCGACAAACATACAAACACACAAAAATTTTCTATGTATTTTGTTTTTGTAATTTGTGGGTTTATAGTCAAAATCGTACTGAAAAATGGGTTGATTGTCAAAATTCGAGAAAAAAATAAAAATCAGCTGGCCTATCGACACGACCTGTGTTATTGGATCATGGCTCAGACGAACGATTCTTCTCGTAACGATTTCGTCTAGCAAGCGAATTCTCTATCATTTTCGTTTGCCTTTGAATTTTTGACAACTAATTTATTTTATTTTTCTGAAAAAAATTGTTTTTTTGTTGCTTCTATCGTCTTACATATTGCAAACAGGCGAACGATTCGTCTCTGAGGCGAAGCGAAAGTTCGTTTCTTGATAGAGAATGATGCCCTAAATTTTTTCGATTTTTAAATTTTTTTGATTTTCAATTTTTTTCAACTATTTTCTTTTAAATGGCTCTAAATACCCCTTTAAAAGTGGCAAATCAATGTTTTTAAATTTAGTAGCTTTCGAAACATTGAAAAAATATACCACACAAAACAGGAATAAAAGAAAATTTTGAGTTTGATTACTTTTGGAAAAAAATTTTGAATGTTTTGTAAATCTTTTACATTTTTAATCTTTTAAAATCTTTTTAGTTTTTCTTTTTTATCTGCATCAATGTTGTTGAATCCCGCCATTTACATAAAAAATACTACTATTGCAACAGGAACATTTTCTCATCACATCAAGTTCGTTGTTTAAGTCTTCTGTATCTACTGCCCTCTAAGCAACGTTGTGTAGGTGAGAACAGAATGCTCTTAATTGCTCCGGAGGGTAACACTGGTCTAGATCAATCACTATGGTCAAACCTGGATGGAAATCTTTAGCGGATGTATGTATCGCGATTTCGTATAACTTTCGGATAGTATTCTAAAGATTTAAGTGAGATTAAAATTAATTCGTGGATTTGAAAGTTTTTCAAGTACTTTCCATATATTTGAGTATGATTAAAGCGCGACCATGACCTTGCCGACTTATATTACCATCATATTTATCTGAAATAGAAATTAAAATATGAGTGAGTGAGTTTTTATTCCCGTATCACAGGGACTCATAGCCAGTCAATGCATTTTTATATGTATCCATATTAAAAGCACTGCTCCTTAATATTTGTGGATTGGTGATGAGCACATTCATCATGTCCAATAAATAATAATCAGCACCTTAAGTATTGCTGTGCAACATAACCCTGACCTGAGTACACCGCACATCCGCACCACAAGTTATTGACTAGACCAGCTGCCTGAACACTTTAAAGCAACAAAAAAGGTTACACTGAAGTCGCACTCTTGATACTTTAGTTGACTTTTTGGTTATGTTGAAATGGCTTTAGTTTGGCTGCAAGCAGCAATCGCCAACTGGCAACTGGCAACTAGATATTGACGATTGCTGCTGCAGCTGATAATGTTGCTTCTTTATGCTATTTCTGTTTGCTGCTGTTGGCTACAGATGTGGCTAGTTATTGCGTTGTGCCGCCGTCATGCAGATTAGTCACATGTCACATTCAATTATCGTCGCGGCATTGATACTTTGTCTCGCTGAACCAACTCAGAGGATGAGGAAAATGAAACTGCGATAATAACAAGAGGAAGATATAATAAGGAGAAGTTAGTGATTATTTTGGTTTTGCAAGCAAAACTACAGGGTGACTATGAAGTAATTGATTTGGATTGAAAAAGAGCTCCAGTAAAAAGAAAAGAAACCAAAATCGGCCGCGGAGCCGAAACTGCTACTAAAAACGGATCCGAAAAATAAAACAGAATGAAATCTGAGACTAAAAATGGAACAGTACCGAACTTAGAACTAAAATTTTCACGGGACTTAGAACTGGCCCTGAAACCGTAAAACGAGCCGTCATCAAAACAAACTAAACTGGAATGGAAAACCGAAGTTGACATCAGCACCTAGAGAACCAAACTCAAAAACGGAGCCAAAACTGGAATTGAAAAGAAAACCAAAACCCGAAAACTTGCATCGAAAGGATGGATACCGGAAATCGAAGTGGAAACAGAGCTGAAATCGAAAATTAAAAATTGATCGAATACAAAATATGTAACCGAATTTAACCGATGATAGAAACCGTCAAAAAAAGATACGAAACTCGAAATTTAGATTTGGATGCCTACCATTTTTGGACGGGTAAATGATTCCTATTGTCCTCTCAAACAAATTTGACCGTGCAAAGGACTATGGGAGTCCTTTCTCCGATAGCTCTGCGCCGAGACTAGTATTTTAATGTGTTTGGTTCTTGTTAAGGAAGCTTGGATTCCAGAGCTATATTGGACAGTCGACATGGACACGGAAGTAAATTTCGTTTGACGACTCCCGCACTACGAGCTCAAGACATTGTCTCCGTTAAAGCACATAATTTGTGGCAGGAGAGATCATCAATGGACCGCGCAACAATAAGCGTTAAGCCAACGACATATCGACATTGCTACGTGCATGCATTACCAAATGAGCAGCATCCAAACCACAAGCAACGGGCACATAAAAGCTCAATAAATCATGCGTAGGATCTGTGTGGGAAAGTAGAGACACCGCACGAACTTCACTCTCACTCAACACAATAGCCAAGCAGCATGAATGATGTTTTGATACTTTTTTAACAACAATCAACTTGATGGAGCGCAAGTAATGAACGCTTGCGGTGTTGTTGCAACCACAAAAAGTGTGTGTGTGTGTGTGTGTGTGTAGCATCAGTGGTGGTGACATGCAGCAATGACTAATATTTAAAACTGTGACAATTCTCACCACTTCCACATGGGAGCCGGCTGATGTGAGAGAATGATTTGAATGCTGCACCAACGCAGCAGCCGCCAGACGCGTACACAATAACCATTGAGTAATTGCCCATAAAGTGTTGCATTTAAGATAAATGGAAAATTGTCATGCGCATGCGCACCTATACACACACACACACACACTCAACTCGATGCAACTTTACATTCATTCTTCGGCACATTGAACTAAATCACGGCCGACAACGTGAAAAATTAACCTACTTGCATTGATTCACAGCCAAATGTATGTATGTATGTACATGTGTTTGGTTGTGTGTAGGTGTTGACAACAACAAACATTTGTTACATTGTTTACACGTATGATTCGTCTGAATTGTCAACAGCACTACTTCAACATCCAAACACCGTTTACCAAATGAAGCGCCTACGCTATGCCCCAAATATTTAATTTTTAAAAAAAAATGTTTTATTTATGTGACCCGGAAAGGAAATCCATCAGCTTCTAGGTATATTTTATTCGTTTTATGTTTTGCTTGTCGCTTACGTGAGGGTTGTCTACTATTTTGGAGCATTTCCAGTCATGATTTTTTTGTTTTTTTTTTTTGGGTTTCAAGGAAGTTGTGAGTATTTTTCAAAAATGTTCAATGCATTTTAGAATTGCGGTTGCCTTGCTTTGTTCCATGCTTTTGTTGCTTCTTTTTTGTTAAAGGGAACACATGTTACAAGCGACTTGTAATTTGGTGCATAGTTTCGTACCCCTTGGCAATGCCTTATACATATGCATACAGTGGCGCACAAAAGTATGCATACCGTCGTTTTCTGCCATTTTCACAAGTTCTGGCTTTTGATAAAATTATTTAAAAATATCTATTTAAAAACACGTGATATGGTCTAGTGAAAGATCTATAAATTTTTCTTCAAAAAGTACAAGTATTTCGATCATTAAAAAAAATTTCAATCATTCAAAAAAAATTCTAAATTTCCATATATTTTTTTTCACGAATTTTTTTGATTTTTTAAGTATTCACTTTTGTAGCTTATTGAATTTTAATATAAAAAGGAGTTAATCTAACCCTTTTGCTGATTTTTGAAAATTTTTTTCCGCCGAACTACAGTGGTTTGTTTCATGTGAGCAATTCCATATCAACCAGATTTTGATGAAATTTTTCTTGTTAAGTAATGATTACTAGCAGTAATAATTACCGGTTTGATTGATTATTTTGCTAAGAACTCATTACAATTTTTAACTATTTTTTTTTTTTCAAATTAATTAATCAAGAAATATCCAAAATAATCAAAAGTAATAAAAAAGTTTTTTTCTAATCTATATTTTTTTTAATTGATTTTTTTTTTCTTAATTGATTAATTTTTTTTTTGATTCGATTACTTATGATTTTTATTTATTCGATTATTTTTTATTTTTTTTAATAATAGCTTAAAATCATAATTTCTTTTTGATTTGTTTAATCGTAATTAATTTACAATTACCTTTTCTTAAAAAATGTTAAAATAATCCTTACCAATTAAAAACTGCCACTAATCAACTAGTTACAAATTACTAATCAAATTTAACAGGCTTGGGTACATTTCAACTGCACAACTTTTTTTACAAAAGTCTATTTAGTATACATATGTAACGTATCTAAATACTAAAATGGTATTTTTCGCCATTTTTTTTATTGGGACCAATTTGGGATTATCCGATTAATCAGTTAGTCGAACATGCCAATTAACTTAAATTTGAATTAACGATTAATCAGGGAATAATCTTTGAGTTATTTATATAAACCCGAATAATCTTTATTAATTAACTAATCGATTTTAATTTGATAGTAGATCTCAGTGACCGATCCAGGATTTTGGGAAGGACATCTGTTATCCACAGTTCTGAAAAATATGCATGAGAAATTTCGGTTTACTCAACCCAAATGAAGTAAATACAAATAAACCACAAAAATTGAGTTAGAGAAAATCTTCTCTGTACTTTTTAATGTGTCTTAAATAACCCTGAAAAATAAATAACATCCAATTAAAAAGCAAATACAGTAGCGCCAAACCAGCTATGATCATCAAAATCCTACAGCAATAGCAAAATCCGTAAGACATTGCACAATTTGCATAAAAACCCACTAATCTCTCGACATGCTCGTTTCTGTGAAAACGTCGGTGGTCGTTTCGTGTTGACAAGTGTCAGACTTAAATGTATTTAAATTTTTGCACATAATCCTTTTGTCATTGTTCAGGTGTCAGTAGCGCGACAGCCGACAGAAATCTAAGAGATGCCAACAAAATTCTTTATATATCTGTCATTCCTTGCCACAAACGCATCTACATACGTCTCTACGTACATATCACCATAACGGCGTACCACGTATATAGCGACTTTCGCACGCAATTTAGTGTTGTTGTGGCAGTCAGTTAATTCCATACAATATCTTTATTTATTTGTTAGTGTGAAGCGAACACATCTTGCATGCATTGTACTCGTATTATAATCCTTTAAAAGAAAATGTCTTTGCTTTTGATCTCCTGTAGCCGATAAGTCGGTCAACACTGATGATTGCCACACCATCCTCCATGGACTCTTCGGCGTACGCCTTATATGCGCAAGCTCTGTTGACAGTGTCGCTTTGTGATCGTCGTCCGTTGCGCACCCTCTCTCTCTCTCTCTTTGTAGCTGCCAAAGTAAGCCTAAGTTGTGGTGTTGTTGTCCATGCCCTGATGCAATCGTTTTGCATTCGTTGGCGACATTAAGTGCGAAATGACCTCTTTATCCCACTTGTCATCATCACTTCATAAATTAATGCGGCTCACGTATGCTTTGTCCAGCGCAAAAGGCGACACACAACACCTCATAACGCTCCACTATTTGATGCAAAATCTCGCAAAGCTGGCAATAAAGTGATATTTGTCGGATCGTTTTTTTTTGTTTTGCAGCTACAAAATTGAGTTTAAAATATGCAAATCTCTTAGCGAATTTCGATTTTTGTGGGATTTTACAATCCAGTGCTACTGCTTAATCCAGTGCTACTAAAAATAGCCGCAAAACGCGTAGGGCTTTTGACAGTGGAGCTGTGCCGTCTCCTCTCTTGCCAAAGGGTGGCATATGTGGAGAACTCGCCATAGCTTGTTAGGGGGAAGTGGGTTGATCTTGGGGTAACGTTTAGCGGGGGTATCTGGGAATGGTATTCGAATGACTCGAATTATATGGACTACGGAGAAACCTATAGCTGATCGAGCTGATTCTGCGACCACACACAAGATCGTCGAATGAATACCGCCCACTGAGGGGTTTTCGCTACTATTCGGACAGTGTCAAATGCAGCGGTATTATATTTGGAACCAAGCTGTGAAGCGTAGACGTCCAATAAAGCCTCGGTGGTCCGGTTTCGCTGCCGAGGACTCATAAAAACGGCGCTGGGGCTCTCTTCATCATTACTGCACCATAATAGCTTGATTCGTCTTCATGCCAGGAAAGCCGATTACTTGCCGCTGATTTCCGGTGGCAGCTTCAGTCGTTTAATATAACCTAGGGTGAAGTAAGATGCGGATTTGAGCTGGGTTGGTAGCCAGATGAACTTGTATACTGACGAGGGTTTCCTGTCAAGAGCTCGAGGGCAGCCGAAAAGGACACAAATATTACAAATAACTAGAGATTCACCAGTGCCGGTCTAGTCTACTTCCTCACTTCTTTTATATATGAAAATATATGGCTGAGCTCTTTTCGGATGTTTCTTTTATGCGGATCTTTGCGATTGAGTTATTAATCACCCAAAGACAGCATTAGAAGCCAGAGATAGGAAGCAACATATGGACTACGAGGCAGAGACCTCCTCAAACCCTGTCAATATATATTTTCCCCTGTAATAAAAACAAAAAGAATTTCAGCTGCCACATTCTCCAATCACAATATATCACCGACTCTACCGAATATCCATGGTCAGATGGCTTCTTTACATTTTCCCATCTCCAGCTTCATTTCTTAAATGTAACACTTAATTCAAATTTGCATCAAGAAAAAGTTTCCAATATCCTCAATACATCATTCACACTCAAAGCAGTGGGTTAAGTGAGTGCTGCGCTTTGTTTTTGTTTTTTTTTTTCTTTTTCTTTTTTTGGCCAGCAAAGTAGGCGATGAAATTCCTTACGGCTTCATCTAGCTATACCGAAGATGAATGGAATCATTGGCAGACGTTATCAAAATCACAGATCACTTTCAAATCTTTTTGCAGCAACAACAAACGAAACGAATCAAAAGGTACATAAATAAACCAACAATACAACTGCTATACAAACAATAAATACATACATACAACAACAACACAAGAAATCTTCGGTTGGAATTGGGGCTACGACTTGGCGTTGCAATTGAATTGGTTGTAAACATTAGCCAAGTTGCAAATGCCACAAACGCATCTACAGTTTTGGGTAAAATAAAAGCAACAAACAAATATTTTGCAAAACTACTTTAACGAGAAATAAAAGGGTTTGTCATGGAACCCGAAGTGTAATTTCGTTAAAAAAATATTGGACCATCCCTTTCCCGAAATCCTGTATCCACCACTTTCTCTATAGGTTTTTAAACAATTTTGAAAATCACTTAGACACTTAAAAGATAATGAATAACGATAATGATACTAAACCTAAGAGGCATTTTGATCTACTCATTACAAAATTATATTTGAGCTTGTTTTTTTTTTTTTTTTGCACAACACTGTACATATATACATACATATATACACAACTGTAACTTGATTTATGTTTTAACTTATGCTCATACGTTAGTTCGTGTTGTTATTGTAGTAGATTTTAATTTCGATTACTGTTGCCATAAGCCTTTTTTGTTTTGTTCCGTTTGAATTCCCTTCCTGGCATTCACCAACTTCAGCGTAGTCTGATGCGCCTATGTGTCTGTTGCTACATAGTTCTAAATATCCAAGCATGTATATATACATATATAATAGCTAGTAAAAAACGTATAACTTTTGGAGGACTTATTCAACTCGATCCAAAAGCTTTTAAAGTGATGGCTGCACTTAGTAAGAAGCAGAGTTGTATGGGATGCACCTTATAATATAACGTATTTAGTTGAAAAGGTGAACTCGTTTCATCTCTCTCTTGCGTTCTCACTCTCTCTTTTGCCTATCCCTCGCTCTCCCTCCCTCTACCTATCACTTCACCTATATAAGACTTATAAGCTAGATAAAGTAAGGCTTACAGAAAGCTTTCTCATAAGAAACTCTCTTATTGAACTAACTAATTAGTTGTAATGTTGCCATATTTCTTTTAATTAAAAAAAATTATTCCGGTCAAATAAATATGAAATATCCTTTCTGGTAATACCTATATAAGCACATCTGACTTAATGGTTTTGAAACAGGTGGCAGCCTTTTAAAAAAAATCTTTTCATTAAATTTTTTCTGATAGGTGGCAACTCTTTAAATAAATCTAGTCCTGTTTTGAATAATAGAATAAAACAAATATATTAATATAATAAGACTAGCTGGCGACTCTAGCCTCATTTAATTAAATTTAAAAAAAATGGTTAGGTTGCAACCCTGTGAAAGCGTACTAAGTGGCAGCGTTTATTTAAGGATTGAATTTCGCATACTAAATACATAAGTATAGAAGAAAGTTCATTGAGATGGGTCGAGTCGTTAGATACCCGTTTAGGCATATCTGATTAGATTTTTCCAGATATATGGCAACCCTGTACACACATCTTAGGTGACAGTAAGTTTTAGAGTTTCACTTATTAAATTTCAGTATTATAAAATAAAGCAGATAGGTGGCAATCTTGTAAAAACATCCCAATTTGAAGTTATGAGATAACGTTTAACGGTCAACGGAGCAGACAGCGCGCCATATTCCTGATTTCTCACAATCGCTTACACTATTCTTTGTTGGGTATTATGGGATTGTGTGACTTTTATGTTGCCCTGAATAAAATGGAATTTACATACATACCTTCAAATTTATGCAGATATGTATGTACATACATACATTGATATATCTCATCTTTATCAACATTCCAGTCGCTCAGTCGAAAGCAGCGAGCATGTAGAAATTTGTGATAGCATTGGCGCGGACAAATTGGTCCCTTAACCGATGACCGCGGCAAGCAAAAAGCAACTTTAGCCCACCGTTGCCAGCAGCAGAGCGAGCAGAAAGTGAACTGATCCATTTCGTATTTGGTAGGTTTGCAGAGGATCGCTATTAGCCATTCACATTTCCAGGCAACAACGCCAACCTCATTGGATTTAATGCCACTTGTCGTTCATCATTCGGCGTCGTCGTGCGCTGTGCTCTCGGTGCCTTCAACGTTCTACAATGGGAGCAGCATGCACCAAGATTTGAGCGTCTGTGCTTCACCGCGCGTTGTGCTCCTTCTCGCGATTACGATCGCGTTTAGATCCAATATATCAGCGCTGCGTTGACGGCCGACATTGGGCAATTGATATAAGTTGTGGTGAAAAGTTTAGGCATTTTCTGATTGCTAGTAGCGATAAGCTTGCTTGTACGACGCATAGGTAGAGCGCGCGGTCAGTCAGTGTGAGTATCGGCAGTGCTGTTGTTGGTGGAGGCAGGGTAATTGGACAAATTTTGCGATTGAGTAAAAGGCTACACATAGACTAAGTCGAACGGCATTTTGCCTATAAATGCAGACTAGCAAGCTCGCGCATTCACTTCAGTCCAAGCATGCCGCTCCATGTATTTTTTTATATGTATGTATGTATGTTGGTCGCCTTGTATATATTTTCATATTGGCATGTGGCTATTCGCATGCCATCAGGAAGCTCACTCCATTTCTGCTCATTTAATTTTTGCTGCTGTTCAGCCCAATACAGTCATAAATGCAATAAATATTAAAATTCCTAAACTCCACGCCCTGCACCAGCGATAATTTTTTTTTTTTTTTTGAATTTAAGTAAAATACAAAATATATTTTTTACCTTTTTCCAGTCATCAACTCTGCAAATTTACTTAAACATACGTGACAAATGGACTATGCATGCAAGCAAGTCTAGGGATTGAGTTGACATTGTCAGCGCCCACTCAAGGTGTGTGCGCGCGTTTGCGCATGCGCACGTTGAAAGCTTGCCTTGATCGTAAAACGCGTGATATACCGCACCATAGTGCAGATAAGCGGCCGGTATTGCTAAGAATTACCACTAAATTAAATAAAATTATCTCGACATAGCATCTAATGAGGAAGATGGAAACTGAAAACCAAAAAAAAAAAACAAAAAACGTACGAAATGGGTGCAGGCAATACAACAACTTGGCCATTATCGCAGAAGCTGATGAGGCTACGTGTGCTGATAGCAACAACACATTGTCAAATTCCACAGTCCGTTATTGTTATTGCAGTTGGTTGTTGTTGGGTTAAACAAAATTTTATTCAACCGTTTTTTTTTTGTAGTTGTGGGTGCCAAAATTCCAATGCGCTGCGTAACGCGACACATTTAATTATTTAGTGGCAAAGACGTGCTAAAAATTATGCCCCATTTTAGGATTGTCTGCTACGTATCTTGGTTATAAAAATTTAAACGAAAAAGAAGATTAAAAAAGAAAAATTACAAGAAAGATCATATGAAAAGAAATAAAATTAAATTAAATTAATAAAAAGAAAAATAAAAATAAAAATAAAAATACAAATTAAAATAATAATAAAAAATTCAAAATAAATAAAGAAGAAGAAGAAAAATGGCAAGAAAGATGAAATGAAAAGAAAAAGATTTAAAAAAAATTAAAACTAAGTACTAAGAAAATTAAAACTAAGAAAACTAATAAGAAGAAAAAATTCTAAATAAAACAAAAAATAGGAAGAAGAGAAATAAAACGAAAAAGAAAAAAATAAGATAAATAGCAAGGGGCAGAACCAGACAAAAAATGTCTACTTAAAAAAGAAACCGAAAGTTAAAAAAATTAAACAACGAAAAAAATAAAAAAAAACGATAAAAAATGTGAGAAAAAGAAATAGTGAAAGGAAAACAAACCATCAAAAAGAAGAAAAAGTAAAGGTATGTAAATCCAAAAAATAATAACATAAGCAAAAATAAGAGAAATAAAACAAAACAAAAAAGTTAAATTATAAAAAAGAATAAAAATTAAAAATAAAAAGAACAAGAAACAGAACAATAAAATGAAGTAAAGTAGGAAACTAAAAAAAGGACCTTAAAAAGAAACCATCAAAAAAATAAATGCAAAGAAAGCAGAGAAGGGAATGGAAAAAGAATAAGCAGATCATAGTGGCAGCCGGGAATTTTTTATCAGACGATTTCATTTAGTTTTTATATTTTTATATTTTTTATAGATTATTTTTTGGTTTTGGTTTTGCACCCCTCAAATACGGCCCTGATGATGATAAATGATGCATCTTTCGTTGGGAAGACCATACTTGAGAAACGAACTTTTCTTGAAAAGCAACTGAAACCAAAAATCGAGGAATACTACACAGCTTGCCGTACAACTTTTGTACACGATTTTCAGCCATTTATGCCACTGTCCAGCATTAATTATTGAATTTAGTATAATTTTTTTCCGGCTTTGCTGTAAAAGTCTTTTCATACGGTAAGTAGGTAAGTAGCATTGTGCCGACGATGGTGTAAAATTATTGCAGTTATTCGAGCCTTATCGAAACTGCCATCTCCCAATCCACTTAGGCAGCATTGATGCTCAGACTTTTTTTTTGCTTTTTTTTTTTGTAATATTTTTAAGCCGGCAATGATGATGCAAATGATGATATTGTTAATGATGCTTGTTGATGGTGTTGGATGAATGTTTTACCTGGTAATGTAATGTGTTTATTGTTGTTGCTATTATTATATTTGGTGTCATACTTAAACGACAAGATATTGAGGTGTGACTGGCTGCTGTAAAAAAGTAGCCAACAGCTGATTCACACAACGTACAAAAGAAAAGTTGTCATGCCAATTTACGCAAAAATTGTGAGCCACTTAACACTTTGCACGTGTATGTGTGTGTGTATGTGTGTGTTTGTGAAATTTATAAATAAACATGAAAACGTTAAAGTCACTTGCTAACCAAAGAAAAACAAAAGCTCTCAAAAAAGCACAATTTTAACCGGCGCCTCAATAATAATTATTCGCACACATAATAATCGTAAAGGCATCGACGTTGCTAATGATTACGCTGAGCGCGCGTAAATTAATCCAATTAATAACATGAAATTCAAATGAATTGGCTGTGACAAATTTCAATCAGCAACACAAAATGATAACCACAAAATCACTGCTACTACTACCAAGCCGCGCTTCGTTTGTCATTGGCCGTTTGGCTACCGGTTCCTGGCTGAATCATACGAAACGCATAAGTTAGGCCATATTTTAGTAAGCGTGAACTGGCGTGTTGATTAACTGTTTGGTAGAAGTTAAAAAAAACGCTAAGACCACAAATAGCCAAAAAGGAAGAGAAACATCAACCGCAAAAACCCAGCTAAAGATTGGCCTCGAAATGCAGCAACTAACATGAGCTCATACGCTGCTGATTGTGAGTCACAACAGCACAGCATGCGCAGCTGGAAAGCAAGTCGTACGCGCAAGTCAATGCGCATTTAATTTTGCAGAAGCACCTAAAAGAGGCTAGCAGGCGCGCCCAGTTCGCATTTATTCACCCAACACAGTGGGCGCCACTGGATGCCATTTGGAAAAGCGTATGTGCAGAAAACCCCACTCTTACTTCAAGTCCATATATCTCTACGTTTACTTGTCTGTCCATGTTTTGTCTGTCGGTTGTGTGTTTACAAACAATTTCTCAAAATATACGCCAATATGAAATGCAAAGGACTCACACTGTGCAGCCACATACACATCCAGCACTTCATGCAGGAAGATCGTTAGCGGAATATCCTTTGGAGGTAGTAAATGCAGTAGGGTGGGTTTAAAGAAATCATTTAATTTTCTCTAGTTAGGGATAGAATTTGTGCTTTATAAAAGTCAAACAATTTTAAATTAAATAAAAAAAATATTTACTCAACATTTTAAGGTGATTTATTAATAAGAAGTTGAAGCTGAAAAGTTTTTTTTTGTCTAAAATCGTAAAAATATTCAATTCTTCCGAGGTAACACCCTACATATTCACCTTTAAAAACCTTCTTTCTTCATCTAATAGATCGATTCACTAGAGATAAAGTCAAAGTTCGGGTCAAACTGAATTCAAAGTAAAAACAATGATCTAAAATATCGCTTTTTTTTTGTTCAGAGATTTGTAAAAAATCGATTTTTGTTCATCATTTATTTTTATACTGAAAATGCCAGTATACAATTTTTGTGACCAACATTTCAGATAATAATAATATTTGGTGATACATATTTAAAAAAAAATTTTGGTCGACCTGGCGCAGGAAAAATTTTCCAAAGGATGATTTCAAACTGAATTGGAAATGTCTCCGGTTAAAAAAAAAATAATATAATGCATATCACGAGTGAAATAAATAATAAAAAAAAATTATTTTAATCAATTTTTTGAAAATCGACGTTTACCATTGATAAATCGATAAAAAACGATAAATAAAATATATCGATTACTTATTCAGAACTCTAATTTACCCCGCTGTATATTTTCAATAAAAACACTAAAGTTGAGTGTTTCGTGTGATCAAAATTATGTCTTTCATAGGTAAGTGGTGGCACGCCCATTTTCGAAAACTTTATATAATTCTTATATAACACAGTAAGATCAATCAATTGCACCGATATGGGGGCATTGCTTACTGAGTTATCATAAATTCTTTATTTACCGAATATTTACAATAATATTGGGCATGGCTTTCCTCGGATTTCGAGCACCAAATCCAAATTAAAATTTCCTTTTTTTCTAAACTGAAATAAATTTGACTACTTCTCTAAAGAAAAAAATTTATTCGACCCACCCTAATACGCACATTTACATACATAAATCTCTGCATATGTACATACATAACTAGCTGTGATATTGCTCAAGATGACTGTGACACCAACTGCGCGCTCAAAGAGTATTTAGTTTAATTCCTTTGGACGGTTACGTATGGAGCGTATTTTGCCACTGACTCGCCGCATGCCACAACAACAACGGCCACAAATCTTTGCCAACCTTTCTTAGCCAAAAACATAGTTCATATTCGTTGCTCAAATCTTGTGCGTGGTTATTCATCTTCTCAGGAGGCGGCACAGCTGCTACCTTTATTGTCTCTATACTTTGTTGTTGGCTATGCTTCATTTACTTTTACTCCTACTTGGCTTCAATGGAAAACCACACGTGCCAATTGAGCCCACATGCTGTATGTGGTCATAAAATAATATGTAACCACAACAACAACAACAATAGCAAACATATAACGAAAATCTTCATAGCTAGAAACTTAGGCTTCTTCCTGCCTTTTTAGCTAAACTCGCCTTTTGGAATATGTACTTAGATTGGACCGTATTAACCGCAGGAGGGAGGGAAATCGGCCGTTGTAGCGTTGTCATGTGGAGCATGCGCACACGTCGTCAAAATACGTCGAACGCATGGGTGGTACAGCGAGCTCAGCATTTCAATTTATAAACTGCAGCACGTTCAGCTCACCTTTGGTTACTACGCGTTACGCGCAAACGGTAGCTAAATTCATTCGTTTCGCATTTGAAAACTGCTTTATTACGTAGTCGCTAACAGCCTAATTCATGTCCACGTAGAACGGTGAGTACATACCGGGGTTTGGTGTAGTTTGATATGTGCTGTGATGTGTAGAAATGTGGAGGAGTCAAAAAACCTGTTGAATTTGTCCGAGTATAGGGTAAACGTTGTCCAAGACATGTGAATTAGTTCGTCTACAAATGCAACGAACTCGGAGTTTTTATGTCGCCTCCATTGAGGCCGAGGATTTTTACCGAGAAGCTTTTGATAAGAAAAATATAATCGGATGAACTGCTAAGCGAATTGTAAGACACATTTTTTTCTTTGGGAATGGACACAAGCTTTGAGAGGTGAAAATAATTTTGTATCAAAGCGAAACACCATAAACTTTTTTGATATACTGGAACTCATCAGCTCTTACTAGCCGATACCTGTCGAGCATTTGAAAAAATTTAGACAGCAACAACAATAAACTTTAAAACTTTTGATTTACCTTACCTTCATTTAAGCCTCAGGAACGATTCAGGTATCTATCAAAAAAAGCTCCTAGAGACCAAAAACTAATTAGTTAAGGGATTAAAATGTGGATTTTATAAATTTTTATGTCTCGAGAAATGTTAAGTACGCTTCACAATTTCTAAGAAAAAAATCCCTAGAAGATTTAAATGGCCTTCAGAACCTTCAAGGTTGAGTGTATAATCATGACTAAAATTTTGTTTACGAGATTTTGAATGCCATCAATGAAAGAACGTGTTTTATTCAAGCCAGTGACGTCACTATCAGCATTGAATGGCAAAGTTTCAGAGAACCAATGAGAAGCAGCAAAGCGATGACCAAGTGGATGTAAATGAAGTAACCTACTCCGAACAGAAAAAACATTTTGGTCATCGTTGATTTAGCAATTGCAGGATTTTCTCGTCGACTTGGACCCACAAAAAAAGTTTAATACTAAATCTGATTTTGTGATGGCGTTTCTCACCGATGGATTCAAATGATATACGGGCTTCTGATTTGCATTTTGTGAGAACACGAATTAGAAAATTTTTTTTTTTATATTTGAGACAAGAGCTGATCTATTTGAAGAACATTTGAAAAGCTTATTTCGAAACCACCCTTTCAACTCCTCTTTTGCTGAATGGAATATTTTTTATATGACTTTATGCAGCACAAAAACTGCCATGATATAGAGCTAAACGTCTATTTAGGGCCCGAAAATGTCGACCAACCAGCGCATACTTTCTCTCGAAGCATATGAGTGGGTGAAGTTAAGCTAGCTTTCAATTGAATTGGTACTTTTTAATATATTATTTTTGCCGTTGAGCTCATCCAGTATATCAATTTTTAAATCCCTACAATTGGTTCTTGTAATAAAAAAAGCAATACTTACCTTTGCTTAGCGCCATTTTTCAAACATAATAAAAAAAACTAAATTTTTTTTATTTTATTTTTATTTATATTTAATTTATTAATTATATTTAATTAAGGAATTCTCTTTCAACTGACAATATGCATTTATATTTATCAATTATTACAAACAAACAATACAATTATAATTTTTTAATAATTTTTTTTCATACAGAGCATGTAGTTGATAAGCCAACATAATTCGTAATACAATAATTTATAAACATAAATAAAATTATAATGAAATCTACATACACAAACCATGTACATACAATCTTATTGCAACACATACTAAATTTAAATTACAAAAAAAAACGTTGCGTTTGCACCAAGCAAAAATTAAATTTAAAAGAAATTTGTGTTGTGTTTGCATTAAAATTTTTATTCGTTTCTGTTTTTAAATATTTTTAATTTTTTTCATTAAAACTTAAATTTTGTAGGCATGTATCTATGTATGTTTTTATTTTGATTTGTGTTTGTTGTTGTATTTATTAATTAATTTCATTGCTATAATACTCGTTAAATCCACGTAGTAAGCCTTAAGTTCTTAAAACATGGCGTAGATAATTCAATGCTGAATTACATACATATATGTATGTATGTATGTCGGTGCGCTTGTTGGCAAGTAGTAGGGCGGCGCATGCAAACGCTTAGATGTACATTATAAATTTAAACAATATTTATTATATATACTAATTTTATTCAAATAGTGCACAGTTTTTGTAATTTTTAAATATGTTTATTTTTTTTAATTTTTTTTATTTTCTTTTTTAGTTTATGAAAAACTTAATATTACAAAATAAAATCAATGAAATAAAATACTTTATTAAATTAAAGTTAAATTTGAATATTTTTTTTCATTTTCAAGAGAGAAAAATAAAGCAACGGTAAACTAACGAAAGAAGTAGATAAAGTTATAAGTAGAACGCAAAAAAAAAAATATACACAGCTACCTTTATATACTTTTACATAGCTACTAATATAAGAAAATGGTAAGTTTTTGACAATTTTTGAAAGAAAACATGTATGTTAAAATATTAAAAATTGTTTATAAATTATTGAAGGAACACTTGTGCACTTATGTATAACGTTAAATCGTTGTTGCAACATGACGTACTGGATTCGTGCTATAACTGAGAGTTTCATTTGTTGTTCAGCTTTAACGTTCCACTGCTACGTGCGGTTCTTACGAGGGACCATCAGGAACCACTACTGTTCAAGTAACATGCAAGTTGCAATACAAAATGAAGCTGCCATTGATAGCGACATGTTGCACTTTGCGGTTGGCTATGGTGATATGTGTGCGTGTTTTGCGTTGTTTGTTGTTGTTTTTTTAAAGCAATACTGTGGATTTTCGCTTTAATTAGATGTATTGAAAGTTGTAGTTCTATGGATTTTTAGCTGTACTGTGGGCCATTTTTTTAGACTGCAGTGCTTGGTTTCTTGTACTTCTTGTTTTTTGTAGGATTTTTGCATGCATTTTTGGTTTTGTTTTTGTATTTTGTTGTATGAAGAAGTTTTGAGATGATGTTTTTATTTTAAAGTTTTTTTTGTGATAACTACAATCTGAGATGAAAATCTGCTTGTGATGTTTTGTAGTATGAAAAATTTAGTTGTTTTGTTTCTTTCATGTTTTGATAATCCAAAATTTAGGTGAAAAATGAAAGACTCACTGAAATTCAAATGCTTGGAAATACTGCTTGGTGTGTTGTATGTATGTATGCATGTAGTACTTGGCTATTAACAGGTTAATGAGCTGTTGCGATTTGATGCTGCTTTTTTTATTTGTTTTGCAAAAATTTTCGCTCATAAAAAATTTTTTTTATTTTAATTTTTGTGTTTTTTTTTTTCATTTCGCTTTTTTTCTTTTGCTTTAATAAATGCGTCCACAAGTTTCCATGTGCATATTTCTATAAAAACAAAAATATGAGTAAAAATCTTATTTTAGCCAATTTTGCCTTTTCTATTTGTTTGTTTGTATGCATGAGTTATGTATTTACAATAAAAAATGTCTTTCATATTTTCCATAAGCACATTCTAAACATTCTTGCGTCTTGCATACAATACTTGCGGTACACAATGAAGAATGTAGAATGGCAATGAATGTGATGTGAGGTGATGTGATGATTTCAAATGTTTTTGCGCGCTATTTACAAGTGCGGGGTGAAATTATGCGTGCATATGTTATGTTTTTATGTTGTTTTTAATTTTTACAAATGTGCATTTGAAAACTGCTAATTAAGTGCAAAAAATGATATGAAATGTTGTGTATATTTTTATATATTCCATTATTTTGTCTACCAATTTCATACACCACTCACCAATCAATGTATGTGTGAAGTGCAAGCAGTAGTAGGAGAAGAAGAAGAAGTGAAAAAAGCAGTCACGAAGCACAAGTTATTTACATGCTGCCTTTTGTGTGAATTATCCTTGTTTTTTGCGCCCAACCAAATACACCAAAATTTGCACTGCCAACACCAGTAAAATCCAAAAGCTCTCCTTTGTCACACCACAGCACTGGCGTTTAAAGTTAAGTTCATTGCGCCATTTACCGCTTTAAGGTTGTCTTTTTCTGTTTTTTTTTTTTGTATTTTTTAAATTTGTTATGCAAAAATTATTGTTATGCTATGTGAGCGTGCATGCTATGTTTTTTATGTTTGTATGTATGTAATTGTTGTTGTAAAAGTGCGTGCATAATTATGTGCGTGCAACATTTGTGCTTTCATTTTCATATCTTCATTTTGATTGATTTATGTATGTAATATTTCTTGTCGTTTTATATATATATATATGTATGTATATGCATATTTTTATTTTTTTTCTTTTTAATATTTTTAACTTAAGTGCATGAGAAGGAGAAGTGCTTAAATTTGAGCTGGCGTTTACTGCTTATCGCCATACACATTGACTACATCTATAAATAGAATAAATAAAAATAATTTCAATAAGTATATAGGTAATATAGTTTTAAGTACAAATGTGTATGTATGTATGTATGTATAAATAAATAGATATATACATAGCTCAAGTGAGGGAAATTTTTTTTAACTACATATCGACAGCCACACTGCAAAACCCCGTAAGTCACTATTTTTCCAAAAATAAGGTTCTGAGCCTTTCCCATAGATCATGATATTTCGCACATTAAAATTCAGTCAAAATCGGGTTACAACTTCCCGTTTCTTTCCAGGGGTGAAATGAAATAACCGTCGCTCATATACATATGTACGTTATAATTATTACAGTGTTTTCCCTCTCCTGAAAACTTTTTGGTTTTGAACATACACGGTTTTGCAGTGTGGCTGTCAATATGTAACTATAATTTTTCAGAAAGGCGAAATAATTTTTTGTTTTTTTTTTGTAAATGATGTTCATATATTTTTTTTTTTGGAAACAACTTTTTTGTAAATTTTATTGACATTATTTTTATTAAATAATGTTGTTTTGAAAAATTGTATATTTTTTTATTAATATTATATTTTATTATATTGATATTATTTTTTGGTCTTTTTTAACTTGAATCGTTAAATTTTTTAGCATGACAAAAAAAATTTCAAAAAAAAGTATTCTTAAATTAAATATTTTTTTGTTTTTTTTTTTATGTTTCCGAATGGCAAAAAAATTGTTGAAATATATTGATATTACTTTTTTACTTTAATGACTATTTTCCGGAATGACAAAAACAATTTTCATGGAAAATCATGTTGATATTCTTTTTATGAAGATTTTTTTCAAATCACGCAAAATATTAATTTATGTAAAGGGGGGAAGGTTGTTTTCTGTTGAATTGAAAACTGAATATTGGCTTAGAAAAACAGCTAAAGTCTTTAAAAAAAAGCATGACATTTCATTTCAAAATATCTGCAGTGAAATTAAGTAAATTAAACTCAAAAATGTATGGTGAAGGTGAGTAATATGGGAAAATTTTCTTAGTTTGAATTAAATATTCGAGCACTAGTCTTTATTCACTTGTACATATGTATTAACAAAGCATTTTAAGTTAAGAGATATATGTAATTTTTTTTATTGTAAGATTTTATATAAAATCCAAGTAATAAAATAATTTTTCACTTAAATTTCCTCTGTGAAATCGGCTGCATGTTTGCAAGTTTTAGATTCAGAACAAGTCAATGATTTTAGGTAGCAATTTCACATTTAAAAAATTTTTCTTAAAAAGTAAAAAATAATATTGACTTTGGCTGTTATTAATTGTTGGCATAGCTATTAGTTGCTCATACGCCCGGGTGTTCGAAACTTTACTCCCGAAAAATTACATTCAATTGCCTAAATTTCAAAAAGCGCATTTAAACAGGTTTTTAACAATCTTTTGATGAACAAAACAGAAATTAATTTTGGGGGAAATTTCTTCGTTTTAATATATAAATTTCGACGACAAGAGAAAAATCACGTCTTCGCTTTTATGAGACCTAATAAGACTTTAACATTTTCGGTATTTTCTAGTTAGCGCGACATTTAATTAACGTTGTGCAAATTATGAACAAAAAAACTCCAACGCCAGCAATAAGTGAAATTCATACACAAAAATATTTCTTTAGAAATCTAGCACTTATCCGTCGGTATATTTACAATGCTGATATTGCGCATTTAGCGGGTAATTTTAGGCTACTTCGCGGAAGTTGTAGGTCTTCGAAATATAGCAAGTATATTTATTTAAGAGTTTGCGACTCTTAATAAACACAAATTGAGTTTCTCAAATAGGGAATTTTTTCATGAAATTTGTTTCCTCTTTAAAATTTTTTATTTTTTTTTTTCAATATTTTCACACATTACCTCATTTTAGTTAACAAGAAAAAAACACCACCAATAGAAATTTCATTATTTATGTAGTTATTTTTAAAATGTTCTTAGATGTCTAACTAAAATCTTTATACATAACTATGCACACTTATTTACATATATGAACACATAGATAATTATATATGATTATGTACTCACCTGTGTTGACGCAGGTTGTCACGTTGCTTGAAATATTTTCCGCAAACCTCGCAGGAATACGTTATCTCGGGCGATTTGTGGGTGCGTTCGTGTATCATCAAATTGTAGGGCTTTGTAAAACGCCGCTGGCAATATTTGCAAATAAACTCACACTTTGGACGCATCTTACGGCGGAAATCCGACCGGCAGTCATCGTTGTCAATTCTCATTACGGCGAACATTTTGTCGTTGCTTTAAACTTGCTGCTGCTGCTGGTGTTATTACTCAAAATGTGTATTGTAGTGGTTGTATGACTTTTCACGTCAATAGTCAATGGTTGTGTTTGTTTGTTTTATATTTGTGTGTGGCTATATGCAATTCTTTATAATTTTCATACACGTTTGTATGTATATATGTATGAGTGTGTATGGCTGCAAGTTGTTGTTAATTAGTCAAGTATGCTCACGCTCTTTAATAAGTACAATTTCTTTACTATTATTACGCTCAATTAATTCTTGTCTACTTTTTTTTCTTTTGTAGAGTACTCGTGTACAAATATCACTCACGCTAATGTTAGAGAAATTCACTGCTGAAGAATGCGCGTCGTATGACGTTCGTTTTTTGCAACAAAAAAACACTGCTAACACTCGCCTTTTAGTTAACTTGTTGTTGAGTTATTACCGAATGCGCTCATTTATTAACTGCTCTTGGTGGTGAGGCGCGTACAATACTAATGCAAGCGCTGTGCTCCTTCCTTTACTGCAATAGTAATGAATGCTATTCTCTCTGTGTGTGTGTATGTGATACAACGTGGCGTTATTGTATTCGTGCAATTAAACGTGCGATAACGATGAATTGTGCTGTGAGTAGTGCGCTATTTGGGGGTGGGCTGGCAAAATGTTTGATTGTAGATCTAATCAACTTGTGCTTCGGCGCGTTTTGTTTTGTAGGTGTTGGTGGCAGCAAAATGATTTAAATCGCTTTGCTTTGACACTTTTATTAATTTTTTTTCTTTTCACAATGTATGCGTACTTGGATTTCGTTTGTTGCTTTTTTTAACTTAATTATTATCTACTGTTATAGCAGACGTTAACAATATTTTTTTGTTTTCCTACTTTTTTATGATTGAACGTTGTCGTTGATGTTTGTTGTTGCCTTGTTTCTTGTGTTATAAATAATACATACACATGTAGTTATGCTTGTATTGGTTTTTTCATACGATTTCGTTAGCGCTGTTTAACAATTTGTATATTTTCTTGATATTTTCACCACACACAATGTAGGCGTATTACTTGCTGCTGTTGGTGGGTTGACTTTTTATGACGGAAATCTACAAAGAAAGTAAAAACACACAATAAATTTAAAAAAAACTTGTAGAGAGAGTAGTAATAAATTTTAACAAAACAAAAAAATGGTAGATATTTAACTGTAATAATATCTAAAAAAAAAAAACCAACAACAATAAAATTAGCAACGCCTTCTATAGGTCTATAAAAGAGAAAAGTTTTTATCAAATAAGCATGAGCAAATCAAAATTGGGAATGAGTTTTTTTAGGTTCAGCAGGAAAATAAATTAAACTGGGTTTGCTCGAAATTTATTTCTACTCGAACAATGCTATCCAGCGGTTATAAATGATAGATGAGCAGTTGCCATTAATAAAGGTTAATTTTGAATACAATTCATAAAAAATCAAAACAAAAAAGTTATTTTTTATTAAAATTTCTTACTTGAAACCGCCTTTAAAAGTGCAAATTTCATATTTCCACTATTCAATAGCTGATTATTAATAGTTTTTGGCAATCTAACAACTTCCACATTGGTACATATTTACAACAACTGTTACTCATACGCCAAAGCTATAAATCTTGCTTAGGAAAAAAAAAATCCGCAAAATATCTTGCAATCAAATTTCAAGTTGTGCCACTCGAAATCAATAAACCGCAAGCATTAGCTCAATTTTAGATTTGTGTCTTTGATATGAAAATTTTTGTTTTTGCTAAACACTATTGAGGTATCTACGAGATATGCAAATTAAAAAGCCAAAGTCGTATAAAATAAACTGTTTGCTGGTGGTCTTTAATTGCGATGAGTCAACAGTGCTTCTACCAACTTAGCAAATTAACTGTTATCGCAGTTGACACCAGTTGAGTGTGCAGAAATATTCACTGCTGACCTCCTGGTGCGTCACATTGGGAAATTACGTTTTGCATAAAAAACTTTTACTTTTCCAAGATTTCAACAGAAATATGTAGATTTCATTAACTTGATGGTTGCAGGAAAACGCTTGTTACTCATGTTTTACTCGTGAGTGAGTGTGTAGCTTGTCAGGTGACTTGGCAGCGGTCATGGGCAAATATGTATATAGTCGTATTTACGAGACTTAAAATCTCAATTTCTACCTTTAACTTTACCTTTATCTTTATTTTTAGCTGTAGCTTTATCTTTAGATTTATCTTTATCTTTATCTTCATATTTATCTTTATATTTATCTTCATCTTCATATTTATCTTTATATTTATCTTCATCTTTATTTTTATCCTTGTTCTTATTTTTATCTTCATCTTTATCTTTTTTATCTTCATCTTTATCTCTATCTTTACTCTTCCCTCTTTCTTGATCTTCATCTCAATTTATATTTTTCCCTTTATTAATTTTCACTTTTATGTTTGCCATTATCTCTATACTCATCTTTTTCTTCAAATGTACATATGTATATAACTTTATCCTTTATTTTTCCTGCAATTTTAAATTTATTTTGTCTTTATCTCCAGCTTTACATTATCTTTAACCTTATAATTATTTTTATTTTAATATTCATATTCATCTCTATAATTTTCTATAAATTTAGATATCACAATATTTATCGTTTTCTTTTTATTCATATTTATCTTTATCTTTGTCGGTGTCTTTATATTTATATTTATCTCTACCTTTTATTTAATTTTTTCTTCATCCATATATTTTTCATTGTTAAGAATCTGTTTCTTTATTTGATTTTTAATATTTTTTTGTTTGTTTTTATTTTTATTCAAATTTATCTTTATTTTTATCTTTGCATTCATCTTTATCTTTATTTTATATTTAACCAAATTCTAGCAGATCGATCTCTACACATTGCAGCTATTCAAGAAAAATTTATAGAAGCGATAATTTTTAAGCCAGCAGAAGCCAAACCAACAGTTTTTAGAATGTTTGTCTGTATGTCCGTTCGTTTGCTCGCGCATCACTCAAAAACTACTGAATGGAATTGAATGAAACTGTTCACTGTTCCTCTACTAGAAGCTTAGCTTAAAGTTTAAGCTATCCGTTGATTTGGTAAGTCTTTCGATTTCGGAGTTATCGGCAAGGCTAGTTATGCATATGTACATGTTGATGTATCTATTTTATATAATCTTAATATTTGTATTTATGTATCATTTAAAATATTTTATTTGTGTGCCTTAAAACCAATTTCAATCACTTTATTAGATGAGCAACAAATTAAAATGAAATAATATCTACATATGTAAGATGAACAACAAAGATGTACATCTACACTGATACATAAATATTACATTTTAATGAGAATTTAAAGCTCCCATGCTGACCTCCTGCTTCTTTCAAAGTCATTTGATTTCACACCTGCTGTGCATAAAACCACACTTAAAACCGCTGCTTCGTTAAAGTTAATAACATTTTTGTATTTCAAGCGTTTAATGCAACTACTACCATATAATTATTAATTGCCTGTATTTATGCTAAAAAGTTGCTTAGCTTGAGATTGTATGCAAAATTTTATGCATCATTTAGTTATGCAGCAGCGCTTATATACTTGTACATATGTATATGGATAGGTATACGGATTTGGAGATAACTAAATGTTTTCATAACCATACTTGAGGGCGTTAAATTTAATTTTTGAAATGTCCTTCAACATAAAAGAGTTGTTGTGGCTCCTGCATTCCAACACACTTTTCAACGGCATAAACTTATACATACATACATACGTCTCAGCGCTGCATGATGCTACTCCACACCACACCCCCGCCCCCCCGCCGTTTCACTCGCCTTAAATGAAATGGATAAACGCTGTGTCGATGGTGGCTATAATATTAATATTAACGGTAATCCTAACCAACAGCAGCACTCACCGAGTTTGCCACTGCCACTGCCACTGCTGGCTGCTACTACCACAAATCGCGCCACAGCGCCATAGCCACATAGCGTTTCTTTTACGCTCATAAATTGCAATCGAGCCAGCAGTAGTCAGACATTCTTTGTCTTTACTTGATTTTATTTAGTCGCCACGCTGTTGGATATATCCACTGGATGCGGCATTCAATGCCATTGTCTTTAAAAATGATATGATATGAAATGAAATACTCATATAAAAATAGCCACTTATAAAGGTATAAGACTTGTCATATAATAAAATTATGAAAATAAACGCATTCGGCGCAAACAAATCCATATGCCACAAAGAAATGAGTGTGGATTTTAAGATTTTAGCGCTTAAGCGCCTGTTCGAGCAGATAAAGGTATGATAACAAAAAAATAATCGCAAATGAAATAAAATTATAACGCGAGCGTAGGTATTGTAAGTGTGTGTGTGTGTGTAAGCTGCACAGTGGGGCAGAAATGATTAATTCAAGGGTAATACAAAATTGTTAAATGTTTGCCTGAACTTATAATACGGAAATTTTTTGATTCCCGAAAAAAGTGACAAAAATTTAAGAATAATCAAAATAAAATCAATTAACTATTTTAAAATATATTTGCTGCTTGATTACTTATGTTGATTTTTTACTGTGTTTTATTATTTTTGGTAATTTTCATATACGATAAGAAACACTAAAAAACAATGAAGAATAATAAAAAAAGAATCGAAAAAAAATAAGGAAAACCATAAAAAAGACCATAAATATTTAATAAACAAATTGGCAATTAAAAAAAATTAAGAACTATCCAAACAAAAAAAAAAATAATGAGGAATAATAAAAAAATATAAAAAAAAATAAACAATAGGCAGATACATTTTTAAAAAATTTTGAAATTTGGACAAAAAAATATATAAAAAATATAAAAATAAAAAGCAATGAAGAAGAATAAAAAAATCGGAAAAAAAGTAAAAATATATAAAGTGAACAAAAACAAAAAAGATCAAAAATATTTTTGAAAATTTTTAAAAATTAGAGACTATAAATATAAAAAATAAAAAATTTGCAAAAAAAAAATTATAAATAATGAAGAATAATAAAAAAATAATCAAAAGTAAACAAAAACAATAAAAAAAACTTAAAATAATAAAATTAGGAAATTATAAGTTAATCGAAAAAAAGCAAAGGAAATCAAAAGTAATCACGAAAAAAATAGATAAAATTTTATCCAAAAAAATCCAAAAAAAAAATCAAATATGGTCAAAAGTAATCAAAATTATCAAAAAAATCAAATTTTTCCCACTCAAAATGATTTTATGGGGTTGCCACCTACTTCCTTTATATTTAATCCGCTATTATTACAAAACCGATTTGATCCGTTTGGGTTAATTTGGGCAATATGCAACATTTAAGCCTCCTTTCTTAAGTGTTACCGCAAGGAGTTTTTTTAAAAGGAAACTTTCAAAAATTTAGTAAGCGTGGGTTTCAATCGAAAAGTGTTTTGCGTGGCATTTCAACCAAAATAATTCCAGGTAGAGCTTTCCACTTAATCCCATTAAATTTTTTTTGCATATCCGCAACTATTCTATTATTCATACTTTGAAAATTAAATTTTTTGTACCCACAATTTCATGAAACTTGACCACTGTACATTGCAAGGGATTGAAAAAATAAAATTCACACAATATCCCCAAAGGTGCAAGACAGTGACACTTGGTGCTGAAGGAGCGCGTCCAATGTGACTTCAACGAATTTATAAGCTTCGCACAGCTGGGCGTAAATCGCGTTGACTGCCTCTAGCTGTTGGAGACGCTAACATTGCGCTTAAAAGTGACTTTTGTTTTTAGACCACAGCGGGGTGTACTTTCCGAAAGAAAAAATCAGCAGCAACAAAGCAACCAACAAATGAAAATGGCGCATGTAGTACCTTAAGACAAAAATTTCAAAAAAAAAAAATTAAAAACATTTATCGAACTTATAATAAAATTATGTGTAAATAAAAGAATCTAAAGCACGAAAATCTCAACGCTCCCACATTATGCACGAAAACACCGGCAGAAACACACCAAAGCCACACCAGAGCCCCCAACTCATGTCACAAAGTCGAGCGCCAGCAACAGACGCCAGTGTCAACACAATAGCCAAAGCATTAAAATTGTGATTTGAATATGTTGCGACGGCTTTTTTTGTTTGTTGGGTTTTTGTTGTGCGTTTTTTTACTTCACCGAATGTGTGCTTGTGTATGTGTTTGTAAGCGGTGGCAGCTTAAACAGCATGTTACGTTCAAGTTCTCCTGTAAGCCTCGGGGTCTTACTTAAAACACAAAAAACCTTTTTGAATACAAAAAATATGACCTCTGGCGCTGTGTCGTTTATTGTTATTTCAATATTAATATCCACCAAATAAAATCGACTTTGACTTTTTGACTGCTTTGGGCTGCTGATCAAGGTCTGCACTTACACACACACACACACAGCCACACATACCAACACATTTGTGAGCACGCACCCGCGCTAACTAGGTAATATAGTGTTTGTAGTGCCTTCATTCACAGGCATTGAAAACATTTGGTTTGTTGGTGTTGGTGTGATGGTCACAGCTTAAGTGGCTCCAACCATGCCATTCATTATTTTGTGTACACAATGTGGCGTCACATTGGCATTTTGTCGCCGTTAATCATGCAACTTATTACCGAAGGGGCGCCCTACTATTAAAGTCCACTTCTTGTTTTCATAAGTTACATATTCAAATGTCATATATGTATGTAACATTGTACATGGTCCATACCATATAACCCAGAAAACATTTTTAGTTTTGTTTAGGTAATATGAATTTGAAACTTATTCGATATCAAATAGCGCCAGGATTTTTTTTCGGCAAGGGTTTTTAAATTCTTTTTTGCTTTAAAAGGTTTTGAAACATCCCTGAAATTTAGGGTGTTGAATAATTAAACAATTTTTAAGGTCGATTATTTTCTGGTCATCGATTTTTATCGATTTTGTAAATCAATTTGGTAATACTTTACGGTTTACGTCAAGTGTTAATACACGTCCAAAAATATAGGTAGAGGTATCAATAGACGCGTCTTCACCTCCGTAACAATAATCTGGAGGGGGAAATCCGATATTTTTAGAATTTTGCAAGATATTTGCAGTTAAAGTTCACAATTTTTCTGTCATTTTCATGTGGTTGTTGTAATCACATTACCCTGTGAGAAAAAAATGACCCATAGAGTCGGAACGGTGGCATGTTGCCACCGTTCAGGGCAACCACCTGGAGTTGGAATGGCGTAGCCCAGGGTTATTTTTTGAAGCGCGGCCGAAGGCCGCCTACGCGGAAAGGTGTTCTGCACGGTTTTTCACTAATAACTTTTCACAGAAACAAAATATTGCTTTTCCCCCTTCGGGTTATTGTTACGGAGGTCAAGACGCGTCTTTTGATACATCTCTCAAGATTTTTGGACGTGTATTAACACTTGACGTAAACCGTAAAGTATTACCATCAATTTTTTCAAAAAATTAATCACCTAGGGAATGTCCCTCAACTTTAAGGTTGTCAATTAATTATCGATTTTTTTAAGTACATAGATTATTTTATTTTATTTTAGGGTGGTGATTTTTATTCGTCACCGATTTTTATCGATTTTAAAAATCGACTTTTTCAAAATATGAATAATAACCTATAGTTTTTTATGCATCACTTTTGGAACGTTCCTTAACGTTAGGATGGTAAATAGTTAATCGATTTTTCTAGTCATCGTTTTTCTTTATCATCAATTTTCGTATCGAATTTTTCAATTCTAAAGCTTTATCAAATGTTACAGAATATTTTCTCTCGTGCTTATTGGGTTTACATAGCTACACACTCTCCCATATACATATACATACATATTTATACAAGTATGTAGCAACTTATAAGAATGCTCATATAATTTTATGCTTCTTTTCATTTCTTTACTTTACATAAATGTTGGTATATTTTTCCAAATTGTTTAAGATTTTTATTGTTTATGGTTACTCCCTCTACTTAGGTTATTTGACTACTATATACACACATATATGTGTATATTTTTATTATAATCTCTTTTAATTTTATGGCAGCAACGTTCAACAATTTAGTGGCTATTTTTACAAATTAACTATAAGTGGTTGAACAAAAGAGTTTCTGGAACCTTTTTCAAATTATTGATTTTGATTTTTAATGAATGCATATGAAGAGGGAAAGAAGCAGCCGCAGTGCAGGTGTGGGTAGGCAGTCCAACATAACTAATACATTAAGAAACAACAACAACAAACAAGTGGCTAGTTTTACCAATTAGGTAGCTTGAATTGAGGATAATTGGAGAATATTATTTATTCTAATTGTAAACTAAAATGTAAACTAGTTAGCGTAGTTATGTAGTTTAATTTATGGTAACCATTTGAATGTTAGATAAGACTTAAGTAGTTTTTAAATGGGCGTGTCCTCGGTTAAGCTATTGCCACTGTAAACAAAAATTATTTCAAATATAAAAATAATAATTATTTAAATATAAATTGTCTTTTTTTCAATAATTAGCAACGCAGTAGGATACCTAAATTATCTACCGAATTAAATATGAAATTAGTCTGGAAATATTCAAGTGGATAAGGTGAATATCGTTAAACTTTAGTATTGGATTGGTAATTTTTTTAACAAAATGAACAATCAATTTTCTTAGGATATTTCATAAGTCAGTCAATAAATTGAGCAATGATTTATAAAAGCTTTTCAATTAATCAATAATAATAAGAAAAGGGGTCTGATGATGAGCCTGGAAACTCTGAAACATGTAATCCTATCCATCGCTGTGATTTAACTTTGTAATTTTTCTCCAATTATCAATTTTTTCCAAAAAACTGGCAATAAAAATTCACTATGAGCTATTGTTCACTGGTCTCGAGCTTGCAAAACTTACAAATATGTAAAACAAGAAACACCGCAAAAACCAACAACAAAATTATTAAAAATTTTTTTTTAAATCGGACAAGTTGAATTTGGGTATTTTTATAAATCAATAAATCGATACATACAAATCAATCAATTAATCGAAGAATTTCATTGTTTTATTATTTACACAAGTTATTCAATTAATCGCATAATCTCAATTATTGATTATAAAAGCTATGCAATTAATAGAATAATTTAAATTTGGTGTAATCTTTTTTTGAAATCGGACAATTTGAACAAGTCATAAATACATTAATGGAATAATTACAATTTCCGTCTGTTATATTTTTTCTTCAAAATCGACCAATTGAATAATTTTTTAATCTTTTTTTTGAAATTTTAAAAAATCAATTAATCGATACACAGGAATCATTTAATTAATCGCATAATTTAAATTATTGATTAAAATATTTCTTGAAATTGTTTACCAAGTTCTCAAGTTTATCTATTGCAATAGTTGGCTTTTAAGCGAAAAACTTGGAATATTAAGCGTTAAAATTCTCATTAGAATTGAAAAACGAAATTAACCAAAAAACAGATTTTTATTGCTTTTGAGTAGTTTAATTTAATTTGAATTTTTGGATCATTTTGGAATATTTTTTTGTTTTTTTTTTCTTTTCTGTTATTATTTTTTAATTTTTTGCATGTGCTTGTTTGCTTGTAACAATACCGAAAGTAATCAAAAATAATTAAAAGTAGCAAAAAAAAAATTATTTGATTATTTTTCAATTATCTTAATTTTTGTCTGACTGCTTTTAATCATTACAATTTTTTTTAATTTTTTTTTTTTAATGAAATTGATGCGCAGTAATTCGTTGGCTAAGGTGAATATCGCCCCGTAACAACCTGGGAGAAGGTTTACTAACCATTACTTTTTTGATCTAACTAAGGCATTTTTTTAGGTGAAAAATTTCTTAAACCTATTTTGTTTTTAGTTTAAAAAAAAAACACTTTTTCCTGGCGATGTCGAAAATTTAACTTGTTCAATCTGCTAAATTTAGAGCATTTACGAACGGTACAAGGATAGTAGCTTCAATTGTGTAAACTTTGGCAACCCTATCTTTCTTGGAACAATGGTCTAATTGTCTTTCGTTAAAAATGAACAATTTTTACGAAAATATAAATAAAAGACTATCTTAAATACCAGTTGACTTTCATGCTAACAAAATGCGTACAATCTTGAGCCGATTTTCTTAATTTTCAGCTAATCTGCTTAACTCACAGGGACTTAAAAACTTTAGCGCGAAACAAGCCAAAATGTGAATTCCCCTAATTAAAGTAGACGTTGCGGTTTAACCCACAAATATTTACAAAACAAAAATGGATTTTGCAAAATTTTAACAAAAACGGATTTAGCTAAACAAATAATTTTTTACAAGTCAAGTTTTGGTTTGAAAAGTTGCCACAACAAAAAAACATATGCAAACGATTATAAATCGAAATCCGCACTTGGGTCAAAAGGTCAAAAACATGTGAGCATTGCAGTGCTGCAGAGTGCGAAAGCGGATGACTTGTTTGGTTTGAAATAGATTTTATGCACATTTTGCCCAAAATCCGATTAGTAAATGCGCAAATTAGTAAAGGCTGCTGTTGTTGTTGTTGTTACACTTCGGTTTAGATGTGTGTGTGTGTTGTTGCATGCCACACAAGTTGCCAACATGCCAATCGACCACATGTGGTAGCCCACTACTTGACGTAAGAGGCACAGCTTGACGACGGCATGCAGCATTCAAATGCATTTGTTTTTATGCATGTTTGTGCATGTTGATGCAACACACTCCAAGCTGTGTTAATCGCATTAATCCCAGTGCAAATAATTAGTATTTTGTACACATTGCACTGTTGGGACAAAACGTAGGGCGCAGAGTAGCGTGGCCGCTCATGAGCAATGCAGTCAGCCGCCGCCAAAATATTTTCATGTTTAGTTGTCATTGATTTTATGGTTTCTTGTCCTTCAACAACAGCTTACCTAATACGCTTTACGCTATGCGCACTCACTGTTTTTGGGCCTATACTTTGCCTTCAATGCGAAGGCTGGAAATCCATTAAAGAATGCGCTCACGCTGTGTCACACATTAAAGGATGAGTGAGTGAGCAGCGTACGAAGCGACTTCATATTCGCACTTTCACGTTGAACGAAAAAAAAAATGCAAGCATTAAAAATTTTTATGCAACAACAAAAAACAAAAACAAAAAAAAGATGCATGATCGGCAAGCGTTAATGTCGCGTGAAATTAGATTTACACTTAAATCGCTGCAAATCGCTTGAATCACCTCATCCTCATCCTCATTTGCACATGCTCTCATCCTTTCATCCTTGAGGTATGTTGCAGTAAGCGCCAAAATGCACAGCTCTGCGCCATCACAACTCGTCTGTGGCCTCTGAGTATTTAAGACATTCGGGATTTGTGCTGGTCGTTGCGCCCTTTTTTTCATACTTCTTTTGCTGCTTAACAACTTTTACTAATGCGTTGAGTTTGTTTACGTTTTCCAGGAATCGAAGTAAAAGAAGTTACACTTTAACACCCTGCAGTCGATAAAAATTGAGGCGGTACAAGTTGGACGATGACGGTTTGTTGGTGCTAAGATATTTCCCATTTTTGTTGGTTGCAGCTTCTTTGTGTCACTTGCGCTTGCAGCACAGCATTAAAAAAAAAAAGAAAAACAACAAAAAAGTGTGTTCAATGCAACCACAAGTTGATGGACAATAGTGCGGAGGCATTGAATGAAATGAGGGCGGACAGCAGTGGCAGTGCTGCTATTAAATGTAAAAAAAATTACAATAACCGAAACAAGGATTAAAACAAAGGGCTAGCCGATGCACCTAAACACATACATACATACATACATGCATACATGCATACATTTATCGGCGAATCGCTTTGGCTATTTCGTTACGTACCAAAAACTGAATCGAATCTAATTGTAATAATGACTCAAAATTCTGTTGAAAACAGCCAAACACAAAAAAAAATTTTTTTTTTAATTTTTTTCACTCAACCAAAAATCCCACACTCGTTTATATGTATGTATGTTTATATTTATATATATTTATGCGGTCAACAATTAGAATTGCAGGATTAAAAACCGAAAATAATTGGTTAAAGAAAAATGTTGTGTTACCTACAAATACAAAAATCTCTTCTGCTCATACAATGCACCATACGAAATTGTAAAGAAATGGCCAACAAAAGCAAAAAATACAAATAAAGAGGCTAAATTGAGAATACAATAACAATTTATGATGCATCAACAATGCTGGGATAAACGTTAGAATGTGTGAAGTTTTGTTGTTATACCGACACGTACTCTTGTCTGCGGATATTACTAGATCATTATCATCGTTGAGTAGATATTGTAAGTATGTCGATATTATCGCAAGTAGGGCTATGCTCAATCTTTGTCACGTGAGCGCATTAAGGTATGATCAAAAGAATATTTTTGCAGCTTGCCGTGACACATTTTTCTAAGTTCTAGTTGATTATATGTATGTAGCTATGTTTGTATGTATGTCTGCAGAACATTTAAGCGGTAATAATTTGCTTAGCTCTTTATCTGATTATGAATCTGTAGTTTAGATGAGACGGTTAAATTTGATTAGTAATCATTAGACGCATTTTTTAATTGGTAATGATTATTTTATATGATTTCAAGAGAGAAAAAAATTGCATATACATACATACATAGTATCTAATAAGAATTGTAGCATATACCTTTAGAAAATTAAGGCCAAGTGTCGCTGCAAATTGTCTGTGTACTGCTTTGAATTATACCTAAAATAGAAGCTTTTTCATGGCGGACGTATGTACCCTCGGAGTGGCGAAACCGTTGTGAAAGAACTTTTTGCAAACATTGTTGATTTTTATTATTAAGAAGAAAACCTTGAACTTTTTTGAAAATGAGTTGCTGAAGATAGTCATTGATCTTAGTAGCAAGAGAAATCGAGATTGAAAAACCTTTTGGCAGCAAAAGCTCAAAATATCGTTAGTAAAATCAAAAGACGATTGTTTGATTTATTGAAATTCGATTTAATTCAAAGTAAGATTTTCTAATATGCAGATATCAGAATAAATTTAACAATCAAGAATACTTTTTCACTATAATAACTGCGTTGGGAATTCCTTAAGTTCTGCCAAGACCCACCCAGCAGCAACCGAAGAAAAAAATCTATAGGTAACCTCAACTGAGAAAAATGAGTTTTCACGCCCGATTATTTGCAACCACTTATTTTCGTTCGCTTTAGGTTATAGTTTTTCGAACAAGTCTACCGTTTTAATTATAAAGGAAGAGTTATGAGAAAAATGAGATTTCGAAAATTTACCAGAAATCCCTTTTGGCTAGAAAATCTGGTTGTTCAATTTTCACAATTCTATTCACAAAAAGGATACTTTAGTCTGAGTTCCCTATTTATGTTTACTTAAGGTCGGTATTAATATTAATGAAATCCCGGCGGCAATTCAATCGCAAAACAAACACAATTTTAGATAAGATTTCATTTTGGAAAAAAAAATTGGAGCTTTCATCTGACCTTGTTGCCGAAATAATTTATATGTTAAAATAACCAGATACCTACATATAACAGTTCCGATATTCAAAACTGTGCTAGTACAGTCGGTGGCTTAACAAGAGAAGATCAGGCGGCTAACGTTATAAAAATGCCACAGGTCGTGCTGAGAGCTCAACAGAAGTAGAGATGTCTATTAGTTCAACGAAGTGTTTTTCTACCCGTACTTTTGTTAAGCTGTTACACATTTAAACTCATTTTCTAATTGTGGTTCTAGTACCTGAATACGCTAATACTCGATCTTACTGAATTCGACAAAGGAGTTTTCGAACCCTAAAATCTTATTTGGAGCTTCTTGGCCTGTTTTTCTTAAATAACACGAAAGTTAATTTTTTTATCCGACTTACTTCGATGTTGTTTCGCATCTGCATTACAATTCCTTTTACAATTAAACATATTTAATTACATTTTAAGTAGCGAAATTCTTTCATCTCGAAAGCGAAACTCTTTTCTCGTCGGTAATTTTTTTTTATTCAATTAGGTACATTAACATTGAAAATGAGGTAAATAAATTTTCTATTGTGTAAAAATATATTCCATTTCGCTGGAACCGTTTTGACAAATTATACGATCTTTTACGCCTCTTTTCTGTCAACAAATTTAGTACCTACCTATTTTCCTAATTTTTTCTTATTAATCATTTTGTTTCGCTCAATAATGCCACGAAATATGAATTCATTTGAATACCTAACATGTGCCGATTTTTTCGTGTTTCCCTTAACCTAGAAATCAGCCCTCGCTTTGGTGTGGATATTCGTGGAGTGTCCGGGAGTCGCCTAGTTACATATGAGTGGCTCAGTGCCATCCTTGCCTAAGCCTCAATTTAGTCATTTCCTCATAATTAGTGACAAAGTTAATAGGTAATTAAAAATTAAACAGAGTTTTTAGGAAGGTTTGAAACATTTAATTAATTTAATTAATAATTTCGTTCAAAAATTAGGGATGTGCAACTTTGGCACTGATAATTTGGAGTATTTCTAAGTAGTATAGCATAATAACTCCATATAGGTATAAAATTTCGAGGGTTAGGCAAGGATGGCACTGAGCCACTCATATGTATGTTCATGAGCTAGGCAAAATTTTGATAGTACATACATAATTTTCAAATGCATAACGATAAATGTCAGAATCTTTACAATTTTCAAAATTTGTCACAGGCCCTCAAGTAGATACTGATGTCCGCCATGAAACTAGCATAACTGTATACTCCACCAATTACATACATACATGTAACCTTCTACATAACCCTTGCTTGAGAACCAGTAATACCGGTAGCTTCCATTTTATCCCACAAATGTACACTAGTGCGAATGAATAAGCTCTAAATAACTACTTTTTTATATACATATGTACATACAAACAAAGATAGCACCAAGAACTTTACTCAAAAAATCAAGAAAAAGTTTTCCACCAATAGCAAAGCGTAAAACTGGTAGCTGCAACATAAACAACAACAACATACGAAAAAAGAGCAAAAAAAAAACCCGACATGTAACCAACACAGCAATATGCAACTTACTACCGACGATACTCGAAAGAGCGTCGCCGTGCACAGTTAGAACAACATCGGCGACGACATCGACAACAACAACGTGGCCACATAACTGGCTACTGTTTACACAACAGCAGAGCAAGCACAGAACGAAGTTTAACATAAATGAGGAATATTGTATAGGTAACATGAAGAAGCACGAAAAAGCGTCGCACAAGCAAACAACTACAAACAGTATTGTGTAGCAACAACAACAACTATTGTGAAATTGAAATCAATGGTGGCGTAACACAGAAGCCGTGTTGTCGTTGCTGGGCGTACATATGTATGTACATTTGCTGAACCACCCGATTCATATACATATTGCATAGTGCGTGTTGAGACAGTAGCACTTTGGTTTTAGCGCATGAGCAAAGAGAGGCGTTGTAATGGCCGCCATATTAATGGTGGTAACTTCTATGCACAATTAATGTTTTTGCTTTTTTTATTTTGCACTAAATTTGAGTTGGGGAAGAACGCAAAACACTTACCTTTTTATATATTTTTTTTTTTTTTTTAAATCAAACGCTGAACTTATTAATTTTTAGTTTCGTTATGCAAGTCACAGCAACAAAAACAAGACGCGTGTATATAAAACTTTTCTTTCTTTCTTAAAACAAAACTGATTCAACTTAAAGCTGTAAACTAGTTAACACTTTGGTAGGTACTTATTTATACACAGAATATATTTATATTTATGTTTGTTACGTTTTTGTTACATCAAAAATATGTAGCTGCTATTGATGCTTATGCGTTTGTTTTATTATATGTACGTGAGCAACGATGCAATTTAACTAACTGCCAGATGAAAAATAAACGGTTGCTTACTTCGTTGCTACAGATTATGGTGTGTAGAGCAGCAGGCACGTCGGTATGGCACGAAGATGAGTGTTTCAATGAGATACATACATGCATACCTATGTACCTACATACATACATACATGCATACTTACAAATTTTGTTGCTAAAGTGCCAACGTTGTTGCTTTTACTGCCACTGCGTTTTGCTTACTTCACAACGCTATGTACGAAAATATGTTTGTATGTACATATGTATGTATACTCTGCTGCGTTACTTGCAATGCGTTATGTGTTTTAAACAGAAATATACAATGAATTGTGCTGTGCGCCGTTGTGTTGTGTTGTGTTCTGTTGTGCTGCGTTATATTACTCTGATGAGTCGCTGCTTTTTGAATGCGCCACAAACTACCGAATTGAGTGAGAGTTCTCTAAATGTGTATGCGTAGTTTGTGAGCGTAACAAATTGAGCGATCTACTTGAGCGTAACTGCGAGTGCAAACTGACTGTTATAATAAACTGGCAGACCAATCAACTTCCTAGCTATAAACAGAAGCCAAGCTTCAAGTTAATTCTAGTGAAACCTTCTTTATAAGTTTCATTTTATACATAAGCACATATGTATGTACATATACATATGTACATAAATACATATATACCCGTTTTCAATTTCTTCATTGGCGCATAGTTTAGCTACATTCCTAACTTTTGTATGTGTGCCTACTTAAGCGCTACTGGCTGTCCGTATAATGTATAACCAATCAAGTAGCTAGCATAACAATTCACCGATGACTAAGTAAGCACCGAATTGCAAAAGTCCAGTTTAAATGCGTTCAAGCGGCCACTTCGTGTGTGTACGATCGTTTTAGAAGGAGGTGCTTAAGACCGGTAGTCGATGGTACGACGACTACTGGTTTACGTGTTGCAGCCACAACTACTGTTACATAAACGTATGCAGCGAACAGTGTTTAAGCTGTGACGAAGTAGTATTAAATATATTCATTAATGCATATCAACTTTATCGAAATGGCTTTAATTTTGCCAAAAATTTTATAAAATTCAAAGTAATAATTAGATTCTGAAATTCCATCCTGATTATTTTCAAAATATTACTGTGTGTCTTTCTAGAATTTTAAAGGTAGATCAAGGTTTTCACGCACTGAATTTTTTAACGATTTATTTTTGTTACTTTGCTATACAAAATTCTTTCAATTTTCATGTCGTTCAGCCATTTTTTTATTTTTTTCCTAGCAGCCTTTACTCATTTTATGGAATTTTAAAACATCTTTCAAATCTAACTTTTAAAGGACATAAATCATAAATAAACAAAAGTATTTAAGAATATTTCATTTGCAAAGCACTTCGCAAACATGTGAAAAAAATAATCTGATTAATTTTTTTTATTTTAGAAATTTGCTTGATTTACTCTTTTACTTAGAATTGAAGCAACAAAAAAAAAAAACTTTAAAATTGTAAAGAAAACATCTCATTTTGTTATTTTAACTATAAGTCGCTAAATCAAACGAGAAATTGTTGCTTCAAAACACATTTTTTAGGCAAGCATTAACGTTTTAAATAAGGAAATTTTGGACTGGTAGTTTTGAGAACAAGTGAAAAATAATAATTAGGTATAAGAATTATACAGTGTTTGCGAGGTCTCTTTAACATTTCAACGGTTAAGCGGAAGAAACCCCATTAAAAAATATATTCGGTCTACATCCGAATTTTTTTCAAAACCGCTCTGTCCCAGCATTTGATGAAACCCCCCTATATCATTTCATTGTTTGTTGAATTTTCGTGCAGATAGAGCGTTTGTGAAATTTAAATATTTAGGTGGTTCCTGAAAAAATTGCTGAGGCCAGAAGTTCCTCAAACAAATTTTGAAATAGAGGGGTTTTTTGCAGTCCCAAATTAAAAAGATACATTGTGCCAGATTCTGGTGTCGAATATGGAAGTCGTAATTTTACCTGGCTTGGAATTGTACATGAGAAGAATTTTTCTTTTATTTATTTATTGGAAGTGTCATCGTTAGGATTTTTAAAGGTTTTTTGAAAATATTTCAAAAATTTTGGGCTAATACAATTTAGAAAAAAATAATATTAACAATCTCAAGGCCTTATTAAAAGCGCAAAAATTGTAAAAAAAAAAAATAAGAACTATAATGGCACAGCAAAATAGAAATAGGTAGATAATATGTATTTAATCTAAATATTTTTCAAAATTTTTGATGTGAAAAAAAACTAGAAAATGTGACTATTAGCGGAGTTAAAGATGTTTTTCAAGCTTTTTCCTATAAAACGGAACGTTTTAAAAAAAATGTATAAAAACTTTTTAAAGTTTAAAATTAATTTAAATAAAACGTGGAATAACAAAATAATAAAATTTTTACTTTTAGCTTTTACGTCTTGCTGTTGAAAAATGCAAAACAAAATTTATTTTTTACCTTCTTTTGTTTTTGAATATTTTAAATATTTTGTTTTAAGATTTTGCATCAAAATATTTTAAAAAAAATCTGCTAGGTACTCAAAGCCCTTTTCATTTCACTTTTTTACGTCACAATTGGTTTTTCTTTATGTTGCTTACGTGGTAGCCGCTATGATCGGCTACGACACGAGCACATTAAACACACATTTACACACACTTGTGCTCGTACCACCGGAATAAGCGAGCACAAAACAGTAGCTGTAAATTGTATTAGTAGCGACAGCTACCATTGGTCAGTCGTTACGCACTGCAATGGGTATACCAATCGGAAGTGGGCGAATGTATGTTATTGTAGGGGCAAATGCATCGAACCAATAACAGCTACTGTTAAGCTAGAACGTTAGCAGTAGGCGCTTGGACTTTCGGATGTTGTGAGATTTAACTGTTTTATTCAGATGACTAAGAGGCTAGTTAAAGAGTTCTTACTGAATTAGGTACTTCCCACATGTTATTTTACTGAACTAAAAAGTGAATAAATAATGCAAGTAGAAAAGTGAAAACTTACCATAAATTGTGCTGCTTTAAATGCCCAACGTTGCTCTTCGTATTTTTGTACACCAAACAGTCTGCAATTTCGCTAAGGTCTTATTGCCGTCGGTTTTGAATTTTGTTTTTGTTTGTAACGCGCTGCGAAAGTAGTTTTAATTTATTTCAAACACAGATTTGTTCAATAGATATTCGCCGATGCTCAATTTTAAATCTTTATTTTTATTCATAAAAAACTTTCGAGCTCTATTCATACGAAAAACGTTATCACTTAATTTCGATTTTATTACCACAAATGGTTATAAAATTGTAGATACAAAAGAATTGTGTTCAAAGAAGACACAACGAAAAAAAAACAGCGTCGCGTTTTTGTCAAGTTAGGTACTTATTTCAAACTTTATATTACTTGCGTGCGTGTTAAGCGTCGCGATCACGGTTAAGCGTATTCAAGTAAACGAATGCTTTAATATTATTTAATAAAATATATTTCACTTCCGAACGCTTCCGTGCGCTACAGTGAACTGCAAAGTTACGATCGAAACTTCAGCTTGATAGTTAACAGCTGCCTGTATTGAACGCGAAGCGGCTTCTGCTTCTGCTTTCTGCTTCTGCCTTGCCAATGCTTTGCTTTTCTTATTACATACATACATATTTACATATTTCTGCCAACTCTCCCCCGCCTCCCCTCCCTTGAACCCCTTGCTGTTGATTGCTGCTTTTGTTCGCGCATCGATGATCGGGCGATCGTGTTGCCCAGCTTTACATACATATATGTATATAAACAAATGTAAATATGTATGCATGTATGTATGTATGTATGTATGCTGTTGCTGATGATCATGATGCCAATGATTATGGTGTTGGTGGCGTTTGGTATTGCTTGGTTGTGGTGCTGCTGTTGGCGGTGCCTACTGGCTGCTGCTACAACTACATGCGCCCCATCTTACGCCTTTCCTCCAGCCGTATTTTCTTTGACTTGATTGTTGTTGCACGCGCTTCATTGGTTGGCTAACATAATTCCAGTTATTATTGTTGCTGTTGTTTTTTTTTTTTGCTTTCAAAGGTTCCTTCGTTTGTTCGTGTAATCTTAACAGCGTTGTGGTAACGTCAGCACGACTTTCAAATACAATTTTCAAACAAAAACATGCAAACAGCAACAACAACAAAAACACTTAAAAAATCCAAAAAAAAAAATAGAAGGAGTACATAAAAGTCAACCGTGGCATAGAAAATATCACTTCCAACTCTCCGAAACGTACATATGTATGTATGTAGCTATTTACAACACCAACAACACAACCAAACACCAGCAGCAACAATACGACAGTCAAAAGTAATTACCAAATGTTACTCCTAGCACTTTGGCCAAAGTCATAGCGCATGTGAGTGAACGAGATGCACTGAAAGTTTGGGACTGTTGCCGCTTTTGCCAACAATGACTTGCGCGCTGTGCAGGGCAGGTAGACAGAACGGCTACCACATCACCAACACTAAGAATCATTAGCAACTCCATTTCTAGCTCAAACACTCAAACGTTTGAGTCACTCCCAAAGCGCATAGCCCTATCAACACACATACATACATACTCATTATTTGCAAATGCGCATGCGCAGCTGTTTTGCTGAGCGCCGATTGAGCACACAGCTGATTCCCTTGTTTGAGTAATTTTGTATTGAGTGGGAAACAGAAAAATACTCAAACTCAAGATCATTATATGTATTAGTTTTAACTCAAAGTGCATAGTCAACTATTAATACAGGTAGTTCCAACAAAAACATACAAACACACTTCTACAACTTGTATGCGTATGCGTGCGTATGCTTCCTTTTTTTTTGTAGTTTCTGGTTTATTTTGGGGCTACAACATTATGAGCGAAGGGGCGTTTCCCTTTTTTACCTTGTACTCGTATTACGGTGGCTAAGCGCCGTCCGACTTGTGGTAATTATGGCCAAATAGCGCGCTACTGTGATATAATCGTGCGGCAAGAGGATACCAAAAATATGGACAAGACATGCTGAAAAGCCTCCAATAGTAGAAGCCAAAAATATATGAATGTTGAAGACGTATGAGTGTACTCAGCGAAGCTAGCAATGAGTGAAATGAAAGGAAGGATGGGCTGTAGCTTTTATATACATAAGTATGTACATATATGTATATGTATGTGTATGTGCATTCCTATGTTCATATAGGTTTGCGTTGGACATTTTAATTAAGCCGCAGTTGTTGCCAAGAGCATCAGCAGCACGCATCGCAAGTGAAAGTTCAGCAAAATGTGTGGCCATGACGTTGATGGAGACTTATGTATGTATGTACATATGTTACATATGTACATACATACATTATTACCTACTTATGTATGTATGTATTTAAAAAATATTTGTACATACATACATATGCACATATGTATGTGCCTACTTGGCATCTACGATGAATGAACGAGCGCATATGAAGGTGCAGTGAAATAACGCCCAAGGAAATAACGCCCATGGGCGTTATTTCCCACTCAAAAAGGAAATTACGCCCATGGGCCTTATTTCCTTTTTAAAAAGGAAATAAAGCCCATGGGTGTTATCACCTTTTACTGATGGGTGTTATTTCCTTTTTCGAAGAGAAATAAAGCCCACGGACGTTAAAAACGAATTAAAACAAGCTGATTCAAGAATCAAGTATATGGTTTTTTTTATTTCAATAAATTTTAACATATTTGTTATGTTTTTATAAGGCGGGGTGCAATAGCGCCTTGTGAAATAAGCCCTTTATGGCCTTATTACACTATTGAAAGTGAAATAAGGCCTTTTTTTCCAAAAAAGGCTTTATTACACTTCGAAAGAGAAATAAAGTCTTAAAGGCCTTATTGCTCTTTAATTTTTTTTAATGAAACAATAATATTCTAATTCTTTTTGTATTTTATTGAATAGTTACACAAAAATTTCACGTTAATCAAAGTGGGAAACGTGGCACGCGGAAGGACATCACCGTGGCGGTAGCCACGGCTATGGCACACACCCGGAGATGGAATGGCGTAGCCCAGGGTTATTTTTTGAAGCGCGGCCGAAGGCCGCCTATGCGAAAAGGTGTTCTGCACTTAAAAATCGTGGATCGGGCCTCCGTAACTATAATCCGAAGGGGGAAAAGCAATATTTTGTTTCTGTGAAAAGTTATTAGTGAAAACCCGAAAATTGACCCGGGTCAGATCCCCAATTCGGGGCCCCATCCACATTTTTTATGTGCAGGACACCTTTCCGCGTAGGCGGCCTTCGGCCGCGCTTTAAAAAATAACCCTGGGCTACGCCATTCCAACTCCGGGTGTGTGCCATAGCCGTGGCTACCGCCACGGTGATGTCCTTCCGCGTGCCACGTTTCCCACTCTTTTCTCACAGGGTAATTTGTGAAAAAAATGCTAATCAAAAGTTCGTGTCGCTCGCGTAAAATCCTATGGGCGTTATTTCTCTTTTAAAAAGGAAATAAGAGCCATGGGCTTTATTTCTTTTTGCAGATGGGCGATATTTCCATTTAAAAAGGAAATAAGGCCCATGGGCGTTATTTCCTTTTTGAATGGGAAATAACGTCCATGGGCGTTATTTCCTTGGGCGTTATTTCACTGCACCGCATATGAATGGTTGGAGCTCCGCAAAAGGAGTTCTTCGATAGGTTGCCACTTGAAAAAAAATTCGTACCAAATATTTACCACATACATACTATAAAAAAATAAATAAATTTTATTTTATTTACCTATCTTTATTTTATTTTATTTACCTATCTTTATTTTATTTTATTTACCTATCTTTATTTTATTTTTTTATTTTGTTTTATTTTATTTTATTTCATTTTATTTTATTTTATTTTATTTTATTTGATTTCATTTTATTTTATTTTATTTTATTTTACTTTATTTTATTTTGTTTAATTTAATTTTATTTTATTTTATTATATTATTTTTTATTTCATTTTATTTTACTTTAAAAAGCAACAGTTATCTATTATCCAAAACTCCCAAACAAAATTTAATTAAAAGTAACCAATTTTTCGTTAGAATTCTACCAAAACGGCAGCACCGCTTGCCTGAGCGAAGTGGGAGTGTTTGTGTGCATGTGGATATTTTATAGTTGCGTTTGTTTTACTGCTCCAACAGCTGGTGATGACCAGTAGCAATGGCGTTCCATAGTACTTTCGCCATCTCTTTCATATACTGAGCATATTTTTAGTATTTATTGAGCGCTCTACTGATCTTGGAGCTGTAAACAGAGTACATATGTACATATGTATGTATGTAATGCTACTGTTTTTGCTCACAGGATTTGTTGTATGAGTTCAAAATTGTATAGCGGATAAGTACAAGCATTCCGAGTGCTCCACTTCATATTGTTACACTCCCTCTCATGCATATAGGCTTGTTTTCTTTTTTTGTTGTTATTTTAAACTTTTTTCTTTTACATACTACCTATCTATATTAGTAAATAAACCAACATATCCACCTTTGAAGGCACAGTTGGCTACTAGCTCGCCCACACTGAAGTAAACTTACGACGTAGTATTATTCATAGCCAATCTCCTTTACACAATTGTGGCGCTCCATTTTCGAGAAGGCGTTTCTGCATATTTCAACCAATCAGCATTCGCCAACACTGCTGTTGTCCTAAATTTGGAGCAAAAGAGTAGATAGAGCAAAGCTACATATCAACAGCTGTAACAAAAACAAAATAACGTCAATGTCGAGCACATGGTTAAATATGTAGAAAAAAGCTATATATGTATATGTATATGTATGTATGTATCGGCTCCACTTGCTGTTCGGCATTGAAAGTGCAAAATGTGGTAACAAGAGTTTGGATAAAACATGCATAAGTGAAGTGTACAGGGAGACTGACGAAAAACTTCCATCAAACCCGATTCTTTGAAAACTTTTGCTAGTTAAGAAAGATTTTGATGTCGGGCGACTTAAACATTTTTTTTTTTAAACAAATTGTATTTATGCCGTTACGCACTCTTACCGATTTAAATTTTTCAGATACCTGGCAATCATTGAAACAGAAGTAATAAATTTATATATGTATGTAGATACATAGGTATCAAACTAGCTATGTAGGGATGTGAGAGGTAATATCGTTGGCAACATTTTTGTGAAAAATTTGCTTCCTTTATTTTATAGAAAACTAAGTGTAAAATTTCCCCGTAAAGTCATTACTCGTCTTAAATTGTCTGGTTTGCATTCAATTTAGGTAGTTTGCACTTTCCGGGACGATATTTATTAAAATAAAGTGCTCAAAATACTCGTAACTGTTTCGAAAAAATTTTTTTTTCTTTTTTTTCTAAAAATTTTATTGATCTCATTTTTTAGAACGGCATTATTCAAAACCCTTAGACCATTATATTCAATTAAAGTAGTCTATAAATCGGCACCCTACATTTATTAGGAGTAATTTAGTTTCTGCTCCATAACTGCCAAACCGAATGCACGACATTCCTGTACGACAAATTAAAAATGTGGAAGTTGTTTGGCCTAGAAAAAGAAACAGAGTACATATTAACAAACTTTTATTTTAATATCGAATTAATAAAAATTTTGAGTTCTTTATCAGAACTCACCACATTCTATAATGTTCGGCGCTAACCTGAAAATGCGACAAACAAATGACTGACTTTTCTTAAAGCCGAACCTCAAGCCATTATAAAATATGATGTTTGATTTCGATTAATCCACGTTTATACATATTTTTTTATATTGATTTTTGGGGTTTTTCAAAAATTTCAAAGCAAAAACGTAACTGCTCTGAAACGGCCCGATTTCCTACAAACATCTACCTACCCCTTTCCCTAATTTCTCATCAGTTTGGCTTCAAAAATTAAATTAGCCCTATTAAATTTAACAAATTAATTTTAATAATATTTGTAATTTTCACAATATTTTTTTCACTATTCTAAAAAAAATTCAAAATAATTTTCCAAAAATATTTTATTAATATTTAATTATGTCGTGGCTGCTACGAGAGATGAAATTTTGCTAAAATGAATTTTACATGACAGAAATACGCTGGTAGTGGTGCCGAAAATTGCCGACGGGTGACCCATTTTGGATTTGATTTTTGGATTGGCATCATAGAACAGCATACAACACACACAATAACGTTAATTTTTCGCTCAAAGCTGTTTTGACGTTACGAACTTAAATTAAAACCGAAATCAGATACTTCCATTTTGACGCACTCCTACTTTAGTTAGCTTGGATATTAATGTTTACTCGTATTAGATACATAAAAGCGCAACAGGTTATACATATATAAGTGGTTTCCCCGGCCGACGCGTTTTTATGAACACATTACTAGCGTTTCATTCAGTGTTTTAACCCATTCAGACTTGTTAGTTTTCTTAATGAAAATGTGTCATCAGCACATAAAAGCCAAAGAATTAATTTAGCGGTACGCTTAATGGACACCAACTTAAAAAACAAAGACATACAAACTCGCTTCTTCAAAAAAACAAAGAAATAACCCTCCGCCCCACTTAAAACCACACACGAATATTCGTAACGCCAGCAGAGACAATAATAGTTTAACCAAAAACAAAATAAAAAAAAAAACAAAAAGAAGTTGAAGCTTGAAGTAATTGACCACCACCATATTCAATGGCCTAAATGGCAGCAGTAAAACCACCAAAACCAACAACAACAGCAACAGCACAGCACAGCATCAACGTTAGTGACGCTCAAGCGATTATTTGCTTTTGTTTTTGTAAAGTGTCATAAATTACAGCCATTCATGGCAGACATTTATTTTCTACCAAATTGGATGAAACGGCGACAATTTATGAGCAGTGCGGTCTTAATTTTAATTTTTTGTTTAGGGGTTTAGTGGATTTTGTGTATTATTTGCATAAACAAATATACATACATAAATACCGATATTAGGTATTAAATCAGACATTTGTATTTGGTTAGTATTTGTGCGGATGAAATTTTTAGATTCATTTTAAGCTAACTATAAAGTAAGTGGAAATTGATATATATACATAGCTAAGCTGACAACAATAGACTACTGAATATTAATTTAGTCAAACAGAAAAAAAAAATTTCGGTAACTTAACAGCAGCCATATCGGCAGCAATACGACTGAAAAGCATTAGTGCCAACAGCAACCGCAAATGGCATTAAAAAAATATAAATAAAAATAGCATACATTTACTACATATGTATCCAAAAAGAAAAAAAACCAAAACAACAAAGAGAATTAATTTAGAGGAAGCTAACATAACTGTTAAGCGGCGAGAGAGTTGCTACTTGGGTTGGGTCCATAATTTGCATAACCCGACCATCTATAGAAGCAATTCATTTCAAGAGGTTCATTAGTATTTATGAAGGCTGCAAAGAAATATGATTTTTGTATGTACATATGTATGTATGTATTTTAGCCATATAAATAACTATGTTTAACAATCGCAGTTCAATGCCTATTAAAATCTTTATTCACACCTAAACAATAACCTCTCTATTCATAGAAAAAATTAAAGAAGGCTTATAAAACTATTATAAATCAAAATTTTTATGGAAATATCATTTTTGAAAAGCTTTTAACCCCATTTTATTTTACTTTAGTAAACTAAAATCTGGTTGCCTAAATTTCTGTACGAAATGCGTAAGAAGCGCTTACATATATTTAACCCTTGAATTGACATTGTGGTCTCAAAGAACATTAAATGAATCTGGAGAAGATAATCTAGAGAGCCCTAAAAAAGTAAAAGCTGAATAAATTTGTTTCGTAATACATAGTATAAGCAAAAAATTAAAAATATAATTTTTTTTTTAACCCACCCTAATGCACATGTTAAACTGGACCAAAAAATATCTGTTTTTTGTATTACCTAAATAATTAAAAAAAAAATTAATAAATTTTAATTCTAGCCTACCGTATTGTACATACATACATACATATTAGACTGGTCCAAAAAAAAATTATTTAATTGGTTCAAGTATCGTGACTATGAATAAACCAACGACCACAATTTTTATAACAAAAATTATTATCGTTTTTAATTTTTTTTATAATTTATTCTATTTTATATTAAATCGTCACAAAAAAGTTCGGAATAAAAACTTACTTGGGAAAATTGGATGGTCTAGAAAATTGATGTCAAAGATTTCCTTTTTAAATTACATTTCAGAAGTTATGTATGTGTCTTTTTTTGTTCTTGGTATAATTTTTTTTTTTCTCAATGCAATAAGTTTATAGTTATTGTAATTGTTGAGGAAAATTAAATTATTTAAAAAAAATTAAAAACTTTTTTGCCCGAGTCTAATGTATCTATATACATACATATGTATGTATGTATTTACTTTGCAAAAATAATGACTACTAATATCCTACATCCAAGGGTGGTCTTTGGGTGTAACCCCCTCTTTAGAATTCGAAAAGTCATATTTTTTAGGTACTCATATTTAGACCCACCCTTCCCATCAGTGGCGAACTGGTGTGCACATTATTAACTTGAAAATAAATTTTCTAAAATATTGACTTTTTTTAAATACATATTTATTTTTTTTTATTCATAAGACAATAGATGGTTACAAAAAAAAATATTCTTCAATGTTATTTTCCAAATTTTAAACACTGTGTGCCATGGCGTATGAGCAACATATTTACATTTCAATTATAAAAGCTTTTCGTTTTCTAAAAATGTATGTATTTTTTTTTTCTAAACTACAACAACACCAACTTATTTTTGCTATGAATACATCACTTTAAAAATACTTTTTCTAATAAAAAATAAAGCAGTACACGCAATTATTAAACTCCTCGCACTGCACCAATCTCAATCAAACCAATTCCATGAATGGAAAGAAACAAGTTGAACAAGCCAAAAAACGTTCCACTATTGTTAACAAAGTTCGTGTCGCTATGAAATATTAACATTTGATTGATATTAGCATAAAGCGCGTATGCAAATGCTTTGAGCTCGATTTACTAAAAATCTGCCACCCGATAGAGCAACTTTGTAGTGCTGCGTCACACAAAATCGACTTCACACGTTTAAGTTAAATATTTAAATTTATGATAATAACTATGTGCATAAGTGTGTGTATGTATGTATGCTTGTATGTGTATTAATGAAAAATGCCAATTTGAAATTCAGCTTCCATTACGGCTTCCAATCCGTGTTTCAACACCATCGAACATCGAGCGCTTGAGTAGTTGGTTGCTGTTAATTTTAATGGTTTTATTACTTGCGATTGCTGATGATTTTGGATTTGATTTGTTGTTATGCATGTTTTTGAGACAACATTAAAATACAACCCACACAAATGGCTGTATGTATGTATGTATGTATGTTTAGGTTTTTGAAATGTTATTTGGCAATTAATGAAATTTAATACTTTAAATTTATATGCAAAACAAGGTGAATATGGACACTGACGCTGACGGGTAGCGAATTAACGAGCATTTGTATTGTTGTTTGGTCATTGTTCATTTCGGTTCATTTTTTTTTTTTTTTTTTTTTTTTTTGTATGGTTATTTGTGTGGTATGTATATTGATGTTGTCTGAAGTAAATGTGGTTTATTGCTGCTATATTTATTTGCATTTAAATGGCGCTCATCCGTTCAGATGCTTATTCAGTTTTGCTACCCCGCTGGTTGGGAACATTTTATAACCAGTTGTGCACAGAACTTAAAAGAGACTGAATTTGATTTTAAGGATTATATCTCCTAAACCGGTAGATATATCGAACTTGATCACATCGTTTAATGCAGCGCTCATGTGCACCTTTCGTTTGATACCCATATTGCACTAAAACTTCTTGGATTACCCTGGTCGATAACTCCAATAACGGTCGAGTTATCGAAACAAGTTTTATCAATAATTTTAGCTTAGACGTCTGCTAATGACGAGTGAAAGTTTTATTTCATTCTGTTAAGCGGTTTATGAGTGATGCGCGTTCAAACATACATACAGATAGACAAAAATTCTTAAAACTGTTGATTTGCATTTGGTTGGCTTAATAATAATGCCTTCTATCAATTTTTATTGACTATCTATATATACATCTACCAAATTTCAGTCCCGCTCCTATAAAAACCCAGCCAGATTTCGTACAAGACCTGCGTACCTGCACCTGTGCTATGCCACACTATATCACAACTGGCTATATTATCTTCAGCTTCAGCCGTACTTCATCTTCCTTACATTTCTTTTTTTATTAGCACACACATCTTCTTGCAGCCATATAAATTATATTGCTAGCGATTTTGTTGGCGGTGGCGGTAACGGTGGCGCTGTTACCCTCACATTGGGGGTTCCAAAAAAAAAAAAAAGTATGTTTCTCCTACAGCTTCTGCTGCCGTTTTCAGTGTTGCTAAACATGCACGCTAACTATCTATCCATAACTGTAGGCATCCCCATGACGCGCGCTCCCACACTAACAAAAACCGAAATTCAACCTTAACCTTACTTTTGACTGTATAAATTAAACCATAAATTATATGAAGCCATTATTTGCTTTTTGGAGAATTTTATATGACAAAACAAATAATTTTTTCCATAATAATATTTTCGTTATGTGATTTTTACGCATTTCATTTAACGCTTTTTGTTGCTCTGCTAACTGAAATTTTTTTTCACACTTTTTTGTTTTTGCTTTGTATCTTGCAACTTCTATATTCCATATTTAAAAATGCATGATGTGGTCATTCGATATATTTATTATATGAAAGATTATTGAAAATAAAAAGTACAACAACAACAACTCATCGTACCTACCCAACATATCAAACTGTGCTGAGTGGTGGAAGCGATCTACTTGTTTCGTGATATGAAATTGAGCCACTCGATGGTGTTTAGCAAAAGTCATCCGGGCATGTCGTAGCGTGGCAAGGCAAGCAGTAAGGCACCAACGTTCTACAATTTTACCACACGGAATTGACGCCCGTACGCCGGAATACCTGAACACCCGCTGCGCATGCTACGCGCTAACCATTGTGAATCATTTAAATTTTGTATAAATTCAACTTCATTTATAATGATTTTTATGATTACTGAACGCATAAATAGTTATGGCTGTACATATGAATATACTACATGTATGTACATTTACACACACTCGTGCTTTGGTATGTATGGAGTGTGAGATGTAGTACTCGTTGCAGTGTTGCCACATTCGTAAATTTTTAACGAACTGAATGACTAAAAATTAGCTCAGGGCGTACAATAAATATTATTATGAAAATTATTGTTGTTTTTTTGTTTAATAATTTTAATGTTTGAGTAGAAAAAAAATGTAGAGAAAACATCCATATACTTTCTTATACACAGATCTTTTTCGAAAACTTCTATATAGACCTCTTCTTCAGAAAAATTTTACACGTTCTGTTAACCATTAGGCCCTCAGACCGTTCGTTTGGGCATTATCATTGCTAATGGTGGACTTTTTTTGTGTGTCCATTTTGGCATTTCGAGCACACCGTCAATTGATGCTATTTCCATTTGACATGCGAAATAAAGTCAATTGGTGTTATTTCCCTTTGCAATGCGAAATAAAGTCAATTGATGTTATTTTCATTGCGGTGCGAAATGAAGTCAATTGATGTTATTTCCATTTGCGTTGCGAAATAAAGTCAATTGCTGTTATTTCCCTTTGCGATGCAAAATAAAATCAATTAAAAATTATTTCTATTTATAATGCAAAAAAAAGTTAATTGACGTTATTTCCTTTGACCTTATGATCTATCAGCTCTCTGACCAACAAGCCTGCTACACATAGAATACCTGTACCGCAAGCCTAACAATTGTTATTTACATATATCCTCAACTTTGGGAAACAAATTTTTCACCCCAATGGCATCCCTGGCTCCGGACTCCATAAGTATGTATGTATGTATGTATATGCATGTGTATGTGTGTTCTTAGCTGTCATATTCATATTGAATTATGGTTCCATTTAGCCAAAGTGAAGATATTGGTTCAGTTCTGATACCCCCACATGCGTGGCGCGTATGATCCAGTAATTATCGCTGATTCGATGAAATGTGCTTTGCAATAATTTTAGCTACTGTTGTCCTATACCGCGCGGATTAAATGTAGCCCCAATTAATTATCGGATAAATTATGCGTCGACTCAGGTTATCAATTCCTAATATCTGCTTTGACATTTCAAATATTTTTGGGTGGTCCTTTCTATGTAAATTTCTTAATTTTATTTTTTTTTATTAGATATACAGTGTCGTGTGAAAAATCAAGACCATCTTTCACAATGCTGTAGTTTTTAGTTTATGACCGAACTAGGGCGGTTGTTGTTGATATTTGCAAGGGCTAAAGAGACCGAAAGCTCAAAAGAAAATTTTTGCATTAGAAGCCATCTTCTATTGTCTTGCTTTTAACCTCTTCAGCCCGCAGCTCATCCTAAAACAAATCAGCCGTCACATGCCTGCATAGCTAAGTTCTGAGTTCTTTGAAGAATCCCCTCTGCTTTTGTTGTTAACCTAGACAATTTAGCGCTGCGTGGCGGATAAAAAAAGACATTGACCAGCATGATTCCTTCACGCTCCGGTCCTAACCGACTTCCGTTGAGATTGACGAACTTTATTTAACACAAGTTTTAAGGGCTAATTCGGGATAACTTAAATACCAGCTTGCGGCGCTTGGGAGGAAATACTTTTGGGGCTAGTTTCAGAATTTTGCTTCGGATTTTTTTTAACCATTTTGGGATTGTTTTCTAGACTTTTTCGAAACCGGGAAGGCGGAACCATGCGCCATCTCTTTAGTTTTAGAAATTACCAAATCTATATGACCCTAATTTTCGAAAACATCCCGGAGAAGGTGTCCCATGAAATTTTATTCTTCTCTGGCAGTGTGCTGGAAAGTTTCACAGCCGCTGTTTAACATTTTCTTCCACCTTTCGATGAATACGATTTGAGATATCATGATCCAAGCAGGGAGTGGATCCACCGAGGGTTTTCACAGCAAAAATCAACAAAACACTTTGAAAGTTTGCACTGCATCCCTGCAGGGCTATCAAGAAAGCAAGTCAAACGCATTGAGCAATTCACTCAAACACAAGCAGGTACATACAGACACACACACATACATACCTACACCAGCACATCAAAAGCTCTGCACGTTGTGTTGACTGTGGCACAGCACAGAGAATGCGCAACTCTGCAATACTTTTGCTCCTGTCTTTTGACTGAATACGCGAGCCACACAAGCCATTGATACACTAACAACAACAACAACAACAACAACAACAAAATCACAGTCACTAGTCAGAATACGTTCAGAGCATTCCGGTACCGTGGGAAATGCACAGTAGTGCCATGTATATGAATGTATAGCAACAACGCATACACCGCTCCCAAACCTACATATGTACGTCCCAACGTAAAAAATTCCCATTTTCAAATATGCAACACATACATATGTACATACATACACACTTTGTTCATATATGAATGTGTGTAGTTACTACAAACAATAGCCCATCTGACTGGCTGACTAAGTTTTTGTTGAGTAGTTGAGTGGTTTGCGCTGCTTTACCAGCTGGCTGGATGGATGAATGGATGGCATGAATAGGCTGATGATGATAATGACGATGGTGCAGTGCCGTTCCTCTGCTTCAACTCACTAAATTTCTGGTTAGTTGCTGTTGTGTGTGTGTGTGTGTGACGGTGGCGCATGTACATATGTAAATAGTTTAGTCTGGCTTTTGCAAAAGTACGAGTGCAGGCATTAACATATTGAGATGGCTTTACTGCTTTATCACTCGGCGAGACTTTTGAAAGTCGCTTTTAGTTGTTGTTTATTTCATATGACTGTTGTTGTTCGCACATTGCTGCGTCACATATGTACATATGTATGTATGTATGTATGTATGAACATACCTCTACTTGGTATGTACTTTATTATTTTTTTTATTTTTACGCATACACATTAGATTGTCCTTTTTTTGCGTAGAACGTGGGTGGGGTACTTAAAAATTTTTAGACTCCAGGAATCATTTAAAGTTTTCTGATAAACTGGGCATACTTAACAGGAACCAACCGCCATTTTGAAAGCCCGTATACATACATGCATATTATCAAAGTTATATTTCTAGAAAACTAAAATATCTCAAATTAATCCGATATAAAACTTTGAGGTAACTGAAAGTACCTTTGGTACTTTGCTGCGTTAAAAGGTGTGCCAAAATAAAAGTTGGGCACCTTGCGATACCCCGATGGGAATTTTAGTCAATTCTATTCGGCAGATTTTGAGTGATGTGCGAACAAACATTCATAGAAACAAAAATTCTAAAACTCTTTTTAATTTTCTAATTAAAGCTCGCGACTAATTTTTGGACCCAATTTCTTTTTATTATACTTCAAAAATATATTTTATGAATTTTTTTTAACTTTTTAACAGAGTTCAAAGAACTTAAAATAAAATTTCTTATGTAATTAAGATCACTGAAATATTTTTTCCTGATAAAAAAAAAGTTAAAGAAATAATAAAACATTTTTTTCCATTCAAAATTAATTCCGTATGTGTTTAAAAAATAAAAATTTTGGCCAAAATGCAAAAATTCATGTTTTTAAAAAAATCTAAGAAAAATTTACAATATGTTCAGATATGTATGTATGTATATCAGAGGTATAATACAAAGGAGTTTAAATTCGATTATGAAAAAAAAAATAATTCTCAAACTAGAAATTTCAATTTTTTTCAAATATTTTGTTTCTAAAAAATTTTGTACCTTTGTGTTTAAAAAATAAAAGTTTTGGACAAAAAGGCAGAAATTCATATTCTTTAATATTTACATACATACATACATGCATATAGTATGTATGTATCAGAGGTATAATACGAAGGAGTTTAAATTCGATTTTGAAAAATAGAAACAAATTTTTTTCAAATATGTTTTTTTGTGCCTCAACTACACCTTTTCCAAGTGTACTTCAGTAACCGTAAAATGTACTTCAGAACAGTCAATTGTACTTTAGAAATGGTAAAATTAATTTCAGAATCGTCAACTGTACTTCAGAAATTGTAAAATGTACTTCAAAAGATGTAAATTGTACTTCAGAAATTATAAATTAACCATTTTTACGGTTTCTGAAAAACATTTTACGTTTTCTGAAGTACACTTGGAAAATGTGTAGAATAGTTTTCAAAATATGTATTTAAAAAATTTTAAATTTCGAAGTCATCTTCTATTCACAATTCCTAAAAATATGAAACCGAAACCACACGTGAATTCACGCCTGGACTAGGCTAAATCGACGCAGATCATTGCCCTGATAGTTTGGATTTTCTTACTGGTTGGGTCCATCTCTTCTTCTTCTCATACTTACAAACATCGTATCAAAGTTCTTGTATCATTTCATGTTCAAGAAAGTTCCTCAAGGTACATCCCTCTCTCTATCGCTTTGGATATGAATACTCCTTGCAGTAATCTTTGTGGAGCACTTTGAAAGTACTCTCACGTAGTTGTTCCATGAAGTTGTCAGAAGCATTTTGTGTTTTGATTGACCAAGTCTAAATACTACTAAATACATTACGATATTCTCACGAGTAAAATTCTCGGTTATATTGTAACTCATTCAAGTCAATTAAAAACTATTTTCCATTGAATGTGGATATCCTATTTCTTAAAAAAAAAACGCATGCTTATCGATGTTCTCAAGATTTATCTGCACTTCAATACCCAATTCAATTCAATAGAAATGTGTAACAACGGAAATGATGTACAATTGTTCAATACTTGTGTGAATGTGTGGCTTCAAAAGTCTTACCTCACAACTATCCCACATTTTACCTCAATTATAGTCAACAATTTCAACTACATTTGGCAATGACGGCGGCATTCCTTTGGCATCTGGCAATCGACAAAGTCAATAGGTTATTTGTTTGTTTACTGGTATTGGTGGTGGCAATCATTGATAAGCCAAAATGATGATGTCCTGTTGAGCAAAATGCTATTAAACACTGCGCTAAACTGGTACTCAGGGGCAACAGCAAAAGCAACAACAATGGCTGCCACATTATTGAGGTTTGATTCCATTTCCCATGTATTTTACCAACACAATGAATGGCCCATGGCGATTGCGAGTAAATTAAGTAAATACCGTTGGCATTGGCGACCACCAACGTAATTGCGATAAGACGAGACAGGCGTAGGCTATTAAGTCGCAATTGGTTCTCATGATTTTGTTTGTTTATACATCCTCGTATATCAACAGATATAATGTTGTGCGTTTGTCAATGCATGGATAAGTATGTGATTGTAAATATAATTGTCTGTACATGCATATGTGCGTATGTATGTGTGTTGCATTTAAGTGCAATTATCACCTCTTTGTTATCTATCTCCCACACATCGTTGTTGATCGTTCACCGCATAATCGTTTGTCGTCCTCATCGTCCTCTTTGGCCTTTTTTTTTGCTTGTTGCACTTCGTGTTCTGTGCCAAGTGAGCCAACATCAAAGACAAGGTGTTTATTTGTTTGTCCGTCCGTCCGTCTGTCTGTCCGTCCGACTGGCTGTATACATTATTTGTTTGTTTATTTACAGTACTCGCTGATTTTTGTGGTCGTCGTCAATGCGGTTGGTTGCCCGCCTGTGTTGGCGTTGCGTTCTACACAGTCCTCTATATACTTATAAATACACTGATGGCCAAGATGTAATGCCAGGCTCCCATCGTTTCGTTTTTACAAGATTTATCTTACCAGTCCCAACCTTTTGTTTACTATGTGAGCAAAGATGCAGTAATCAACTACTACAGATAGAGAGGCATACTCGACTTAAAGGATGAACTGTACGTCTAGCCTCTTGGGTGTTCCAGTCGTGAGCTGTTTAAGTGTTACAAACAGAAAAAAGTGAACTCCTGAAAGCTATAAATGTCCAAGGGGATAGTGGTGAAGCTCTGATTAGTGTTATAGTTTAGCCTAATAGACAGACTGGTGTGCATTGCTCTAATCAGGTTGCACTACTCCGCTGCCCAAGGAGGCGTGTTTGTTTGTATGACGGCGTACAACGGGCGGGAGCTTCCTTATCGTCTCTCTCTGGATGTGGTTGAGGGTATGCTGTTGCGCCGTTGGATGAAATGTGATCCCATAGGCGAGTTGTGTCCTGAACGTCGCCACGTAAGAGCAAGGAAAGAGTATTTGGTCTTATATGCCAATACCTCCAAACGGTGGGAAGTTAATCAGTTTGCACTTGACTCAAAGTTTGCTCAGCATTAGCATAAAGTTTTACCGTAAAAAGATTCCCCAAGCTGTCTGGGGTATACTGATCAAGGAGTCATCGTATTTTATCCCAACTATCAAGAAACTCCCCCTTCATATCTGGGAAATCTGCTATCAACAGATCTTGTCAACGTCAGGTGCTGTTGGTAGCCCAGCTGTTCCAGATAATATTGCGTAAACCCTTAGCTCGATTCGGATTGGGAACAACATGTTCGCTCCTTCTAAGGCGAACGAAGTTTTCTATAGAACGATTCTCTAATTTCTTTACCCTGAGCCTGAAAAGAATATCCTCTCTACATTGATGTTTTGGTTTAACAACAACAACAACAAGCACTCTATCCACCATATCTCCTTTCATTTTTAATTAATTATTGTAAAATAAATAGATTTTGATTATATCAGAAGTATATAATTTTCGCCACCACTGTAGTATGTACTTGCTGCTTGTAAGATCATGTGTATGCTAACTTGTTGATTTTGTTATTATTATAGCTTATTGTTGTTGTTGTTGTTGTTGTTGTTGTTGTTGTTATTGTTGTTATTATGCTTATTTGTTATTGCTTTGAATAAACAAATTAACGCAATCTACTGTCTGTTGCAGCGGCATTACACATTAACAGCAACCAGCACCGCCACAACAGCCAACATTGCCCTTCAGAGCCTTAACTCAACAGCAGCGACGTTTGCGCATGCGTACCTACGCACAGATGCATTTGGCGATAAGCGCAGAGGCGTTGATGCTTATCACCGCAAAATGGTTTACGGCCCGTCAACTGTTGCATGCCGGTGGTCAAGTCTGAGCTGCTGCTACAACAAAAAAAAAACCTGGTTTGTATGAGCCTGAATATGTTTGGTTAAATGATGGTGAACAAGGGCCACATGTGCAAACATCTACGCTATTATTATATACATACATTTGTATGTATGCTTAGGAGCTTTAAAGAAAATATCCTGCGCATGTCCTTTCTTTCAGGCACTTCCTCCATTCTTCCAACCATCTCATATTGCCGCCACGCGCCGGTACGTGACATGCAGGAAAAGGTAGTGAATTTGGCAAGTAAATACGAAGTAAATTTATTTAGTTTATTTACCTTGTGGCGGTGGCAGGATATGCACGTTTATGTTGGATATTTATTTGTTATTGTATGTATGAATATATTTTTTATTTGCCTTGGTAATACAAAATGTGCTAAAAGGACTGCATCCTAATAGCAAACACATAGCACATTACACACGTCTTCATGAAAGGACATTACAATCTGCGGCTTGTATTATTTTCGCCCACATCTATGTGGTAATTAAAGAAATCGTACGGTAGAGAGTCATCCTTTCTGAAACCTCGGGTTTATTCAGAGGTGGTTGAAGGCAGATTTTACCTAGTGTGAGGCCGCACTGATAAGGTTCAAGCAGTTTGTTTACGGTGAACTTCAGTCTTTCGCAAAATATGCTTAAAAGGAGGTTTGGCAGAGGTGTCTCGATTCTCTCTCCAAATTAAGCTGCAGTTTAAAACAGATAAGTACATTCTGAGAATGCTCGAAATTTATTATTTTCATTGCATTTACACTTAAAAAAATAGGTCCTTATAGAGGTTAACCGAATAACATATACTCATGGTTCTAGAAATTTTTCCTAATTCGCGCCATCGCGCATCAGTAAGCTTTCACTGTTGCCGAGCCATATTGTGTTGACGCTTCATTAGCAGTTGCTGTTTGACGACAAATATCCTGGTCAATGGCATGCACTAGCAAAGCTACTTCCAAATGCATATGAGCTACATCTTCTTTCAGTTTAACTATCGCTTTTTTGATATTCACCACAGAGCCTAGGTAAAATTCAAATTAATAAAAAGTTTTCCTTTTGTAGTTTGAACACATAAAAACCAATAATACTCACTACCATCGGACATTGATTGACCACGCCGTTCCATTTCAGTTTTCTTGCTCTCATTTTCCTGTATCACCGCATTCAATTGTGCCATCAATTCCTCTGTGTCCGTTTGTACCTGCGTCTGTGATTGCTGCACATTCGATAACTCCATTGAGATTTCTTTGAACTGTCTTACATATGTTTGGAGCTCATTGTTCAAATGTTTTTCACGACTTTCAATCTTCTCGAGGCTGAAGGTGAATTCGTTATGCAATTTCTTCAATTGGGTTTGTGTGTCCTCGGAGTACTTGGAAGGTATGGAAAATGAACTTAGTAAAGCAAATATGTAAAAATTTTATTATATTTATTTATTTATTTCATTTCAAGTAAACCCGCCCACACTGCGATGTGTCTCGGATTTCATAATACACTTAGTCCCACTTTAATCATTATATCTCCAAAACCAATTGAGATATGAAACTTAATCAAATTGCTTATTGCAGCACTCATCATTACCTTTCCTATGATACCCATATTATACTAAGACATTTTGCATCACCCTGTTCTTCATATTGGTCGATAACTCCAAAACCGGTCGAGTTATCGAAATAAGGGATATCTTAAACTTTAAATTATATGTCTAGTAATGCAACAGTGTAAGTTTTTTTTAATTCCATTAAGCTGTCTATGAGTGATGCGCGTTCAAACATACTGACAGACAGACAAAAATACTAAAAACTGTTGATTTGAATTCTATTTTCTGTTAAATATCTACAACGTTTAGACATCGACTTGGAGACAAGTCAACCACCAACTGCTCTGCCAAATATAGCCGATAGGTGCCTCTTTCGTTTTCAGAGATACCTTCTATTCCCGCCTTTGTTTTTGTTGTAGTAACAGTGCCTTAACCTGTCTTAACTGAACTTCTATGGTCATCAAGATCCTCTAATGTACGTTCTAAGAAAACTCGGGGGATACCATTCTTATTAGAAGTTCTATTGAACAACTGATTGTATGCAAAACCCTCTCACCTCTTCAATATTCCCCTTCAATGTCTCTATTTGACTCAAATGTGTACGCCAATCGCGTACATCAGCTTTCACAAAAACTTTCAAATGTGGCAGTACACGTTCAAACTCCTCTCGCCATTGTTGTTGATCGGTAAAGCTTTCAGCTTCTGCAGAATCCGCAACCGGTAGATCGATATTTTGATTACGTGTCGTGCGCTTGGTACGATTAATCCAATTGAGATTCTTGAAACCACCTGCACTATTCACTTCCATATCACTATCATCACTCAGCGTAGCATTTTGTTCATCTTCCAATTTTTCCAAAATAATTTCAGCATTATCCTCCAAATAATCAGTGGCCACCTCATCCTCTTGTGCTATATGTGGACGATTGTAGGTTATCTGAATGGAGGGTGATATTTATTTGAATAGGTAATTTTGTTGTTGCACGGCAGATATCGTAACCGTCAAGCACACTTACCTGCGCTACTTTGGTTGCTTGTGTTGCTAGAAAATCCAATACCATCAAACAGACGGGACCCGCACCACGTATTAATTTATTTGGTGGAAAGTCAATGGGTACATCCTGTATAGGGAAATGGATAAATTTAATAAAAAAACAAGTAAGGAAAGGGCTGTCTTCGGCTGTGCCGAAGTCTTTATACCTTTCATGAATATGCACAACTTTTCTAAGTGTTCGCTTCTTACTTACAATTACTTACAAACTCTCCAAAACTATTAATTTAAAAATACATAGCCAAACCACATTTATCGGAGCAATCGGTAATATGGGAGCTATATGTTATGTAAGTCCGATCTGTACGAGTTTCACTACACACATTACTCATACAATATGTACCAAACCTGCAAAATTTTACGTTTCTAGCTTTCTATTTGCACCATTTATAACACAAAACCCATTTATCGAAACTATCGATTATATGGGAGCTATATGTTATGTTGATCCGATCTAGGTGATTTTCACTACACACATTACGCATATAATATGTACTAAACCTGCGAAATTTCGCTCTAATAGCTTTTTAATTGCAAGAGTTATAGGCCAAAACCCGTTTATCGGAACAATCGATTGTATGGGAGCTATGCCTTGTATCGGTCCGATCTTGCTGGTTCCGACAAATGATTAATCCTATGCAAAATGGCGCCTGGTTGCAAAATTTCATCGGGATATCTCTAAAACTGAGGGACTAGTTTGCGTTCAAACAGACGGACGGACAGACGGACGGACGGACAGACGGACATGGCTAAATCAACTCAGCTCGTCGCCCTGATCATTTCGGTATACTTAATGGTGGGTCTATCTCTTCTTCTTCTCACACTTACAAACATCGGACCAAAGTTATAATACCATTTCATGTTCATGAAAGGTATAAAAAGACAAGTGTGAAAATGTATTTTGTCCTCAGCTCTCTTACCATTTCATTCAATATTTGCACAATTTTAGCAATCACTGTATTTGGATCATCAAACTCCTGTGGCCTATCCAACTCTTTGCCCAATTTTCGAAATAACCACCAACAAATCAAAGTAAACATAAAAAATTGTTCACCAGGATTGAAGGATTTCACAAAATAGAAACGCGACAGTGGCTTCATCTTAAACTCGGCCAGCAGCTGTTTTTCGTAGTTCAGCATTTTTAGCTTTTCAAGTAAATCATCCGATTGAAATGTGGTCACGGGCAAAGTATTTACTTCTTGTATATTTGTATTATCGTTTTGCATTTTAATTTATTTTAATTTCAGTTTATAACGCAGCAAATAAAAAGCACTTTCGTAACAAAATAAAACTAACCAAAGAAAAGCAAGAAGACCGCAAGGTACCTATGTTGCTGTGGTAACGGTAATAACAAACAAACAGCTGTTAAATAACCTTAAAATGTAAAGTAACGGGGTTTAGAGCGATTTTTATATGATTTCGTATTTAAAAAAAATATATTTTTTAGTAAAATGTTGAAAATTACAAATATTACAGAATTCTCTTCATCTATTTCAATTTCAATTGAAATTTAGTACCCTATGTATGTACATAGTTCGCAAAACTGTAAGCAAGCAATCAAAACTTCAGTGGTGGATGTCGCCACGCAAGCTAAACTAAGAAATTCCACCGACAGATGGCGCAGTAACACAATAGTCAAGTAATATACCAATTTGAGCAATTTTATCAAGCGGAAAGAAAAACAAGCCGAAGATGTCGCGATACTCACATGGACCCAGTGTTCCAAAATAACACAGCAAACCATATTTGGACGGCTCTTAAATCTGTGCTCTAAAAAGAATTTTTATTATTTATACTGTTAACATTTTTTTTTTCATTTGGAATAAGGATAAGAGATTTTCAAGTGAAAAGAAAAAAATTTAGACATCAAGGAAAAAGTATGTGACAACAAAAAAGTTAAAAAAGGAGGAAATAAAAAGAAAATGAAACAAAGAACGAATAAGATGAAGAAAACTTGGTTTGACGGGAATATATCATGATCTGACGTAAGAGCATACAAAAAATCATTCCAAATTTCATTAAAAATACTCTTATGCGAATGTTGGTATATTGGAACGATTTTCTGTCGTCCCTTGTAAAAATTGGGCTTTTGACAATCCCAGTACCATCCTGAGCTATCAGAAAAGAACGAACATATACAGCTCTCTAATTCATTGGTATATTAATTTTGTTTCAAACTAAGCTTAATAAATATTATTAACATGCGATCGTACTTTTTAAATACTTTTTTATTTAAAATATAATAACAAATTATAAAACACATTCGATATATACAAAAAAACATAAACATACACACATATGTACATATATCTCCGTTCGGATGTCAATAGGTTCTCCTCACGAAATTTATTGATATCGGTATAAATATAGGAAATAGCTATCTGACCATGAGCTTGATTTTGTTTTGGAAACTGACATAAGCTAAAAAAAAAAGAAAAAGTAATGAACGTATCTTAAAAATATTAGAATCCATAGGGCTTATGTACATATGTATATCTGTAGCAAAGAGTAATAACAACGCCCATATATTTCAAAGCAAATTAGCCCCTCAGTTTTAGAGATATCTTGTTAAAATCGTGTATCGTTTTATAATATGCTGAACTGAATTATTGGTCAAAATGTGGGTTAGATGTGGCCCTAGAAGATGTTTCTACGACATGGATATACAATTTAACGTGTTGATTAGGGTATATACATACAATATGTATCAATTAATTGCTTTCAGGATAGGAATACGAATAGGGATAGCAATGCGGATAGTGATAATGTAGATAATGTGCTAGTGATAGTGGCAGTGATAGTGACAGTGAGGGTGATAGTGGAAGTGGTAGTGATGGTGATGGTGATAGTGATAGTGATAGTGATAGTGATAGTGATAGTGATAGTGATAGTGATAGTGATAGTGATAGTGATAGTGATAGTGATAGTAATAGTGATAGTGATAGTGATAGTGATAGTGATAGTGATAGTGATAGTGATAGTGATAGTGATAGTGATAGTGATAGTGATAGTGATAGTGATAGTGATAGTGATAGTGATAGTGATAGTGATAGTAATAGTGATAGTGATAGTGATAGTGATAGTGATAGTGATAGTGATAGTGATAGTGATAGTGATAGTGATAGTGATAGTGATAGTGATAGTGATAGTGATAGTGATAGTGATAGTGATAGTGATAGTGATAGTGACAGTGATAGTGAGAGTGATAGTGACAAATGCTTTGAAACTATTAAATGGTCGACAAAGGTCAAACCACAGGTATAATTTCCAAACCAACAAATGAAAATATACAAAATCAAATCATGTTGAAAAAGTTATGAAATTTTCTCAATCTTCGAGAGTTGTTTGTGATAGGCAGAGGTGATAGTAATAGTGATTGTGATGGTGATAGCGAAACTGATAGTGATGTAGATAGGGTAAGATATGTAAATAGGAGATAAACGATGTAAAGAAGCAAATGAAAAAGAAGAAAACGAAGTTGTAGTTTTTATTATTTACCATTCTGGGGTTAAGTTTTTGGGCAAAATTTTTATTTTTTTCAAATTTTGTAGCTTCACTTAATCGAGGGTTCAGATGAACAAATATCCAACATATACCGTCCGCAAAGCTAGCGCTATGCCACAAGCAATAACCCTGAAATCGGGCTATAGTGTTATTTCCATAATCACCTTAAATTGACTTACTGGATCGCATTTACAACGCAACAGCTTCCATATCACATGTATTTACTTAAAGATTTAAAATTCCTAAATTCCATGTTAACAAACATATATTCTACAACAACACACGCGCACACACATATAATACTCTCACGGCTAGACTCAATCTGAATCACTACGTGTCGGCTGTGTAAACGATAAATGATCGTAAAAAGGTTGCGCATACGTCTCGGTGTCTGTCGCATCACCATCACCAATTATTTCCTCATAGATTTTATATGGACGTTCGCATGGCAGCTCTTCATAGGTGATGTGATGTAATTTACGACATTTCTCATTCGTATATGTTGGAGTATCACCAATATTATTGCAATTACAAACAGAATCAATACCATTTAACGGTGTTTCATAATCGTCATTATTATTATGATGATTGTTGTTGTTGACATTGAGAGCGCCTGGCAAGGGCGGCAATTGACGCACAATATCGAAACGTTCTGCGCTGCTAGCAAAACGTCTGCCAATAATACTTTGCGACCATGTAAACGAACGATAATATGATAAATGGAAAACTTTTTGACATTTAATCCACATATAAAGTAAAATGAATAATAAAGCCACGCCCACCGGCAACATAAATACGATTACTAAACCTTCAGCGCGTTGACTACGTTTGTAATCCCATGGACCACCGTAAATGAGTTTGTAGGTGGAGGCATTGATTGCGTTGCGGGATGTGGTAACTTCGTTCAGTGGCGCCATTGTGTTGACGCTTGTGTACGTAGCACTTTCGGTGATATGCGCCGGCTGCGTAGACACTTCCGCCGGCACACACTGCAAACCATTCACATTTATTTGTGAAATAAATTTTTCATATTGAAAAATGCGAAACTTTTCCGGATGTGTATGCGCAAACTCCAATAACCACAAACAACTCCATGGATTGCGATCAATTTTTATATGCACTTGCGCCCAACTCAAAGCGTTGGCGACTAATGCGGCATCAGCGAGGGTTGTTAATTGATTGCCGCGCAAATCTAATAACACCACTAACGGTATAGCAACAAAGAGCTGTGGCAAAGCGAGCGCAACAAGACAATTGTCACGCAAGAGTAAATAACGCAATTTACTCAAACCATGTAACCATGACAATGGCAATTGCGTCAATTCATTTGCGCTCAAATCAAGCGTTTCCACTGATGCTATGCTGTTGTTGTTTTTATTGTTTTGGTTAGGCGCGCCGCTAGCCGAGAGAAATTCCACACGAAACTCTGACAAAGCATTCGCGCTCAAATTTATATATTTCACACTCATGGTCTGCTCAGATTCACGCAAAACAAACGTTTTCAAGGTGCAGCCATTGATTGATATATTACGCAGCAGCTGCGGATTACTCACTATCAACGCGTCATTGGCGAAGGTTGTGCGCGCTACAACAATTTGACGCAATGTTTCAGGTAAATGCACAAATAGTTCAGCAGTAATATATTTCAATTGAACAAGTTGCAAGTCAGCAACGCCGGTGCGCTCAAATAAAATGCCATCCTTAAGCGCCAATGACGGTTCATTCACAATGTGTATGCGCTCAACGACGCGCAACGTATCGAAGGCGTTAGATGCTATGTGACGCAGCGAGTTGTGCGCAAAGTACAATTCACGCAATTGTGGTAGATTGGCGAAGGTATTGGCAGCGATGGTGGCTAGCTTATTGTTGCTATAACGCAGCGTTTCGACGGCCATTGCGCTTGGACAATTGAATGGCAGCAGCGTATCGCCATGAAAATGTTCCATAAATACTTGCGGCACTGTATCACAATTTGGCATATATTCCATGCCGTACGTATGCACATCCAATGGCGTGTGGCAACCATCGAGCAGTAAGCTTGCAGCATGTTCTAAGCGTCGTAAGAGAAATGCAGGCGCACTATTATTGCCATACATTGTTGGCATTTCAGCTTTTGCTTCACGACAATCAATTTCCATTGTCAACCCAGTCGAATGTGGTGGCTCGTCCATGCGATGTAGCGTTGCGTGTATAAGGCACTCTTGGCTTTCATTCCAACAATTTTCCGCCTCTACTATGGCGTTCGTGGGTTTTATGTGCATAACCCCGACTAGCAGCTGGACCAAAGTCAACAGCAGCCGGGCGGTTGTAATGTCACGACACATACGTAATGAAAATAAAATAATTTTATACAAAAATACGCGTTCACGTTCATCCGTTTCACGGCACGTCACATACAAATTCCAATTTCGTACTAACGAAAGAGCGCGTGCCATGGCAGCCCACAAAAATTGAAAAAAAAAATGTACGAATATTCCTTTAGCTGCCCACTGCTATGGTGTTTTTGTTGTTGGCTGCTGCTGGTTTTAAATTGAATTTTGAAACAAAACATTTAGCTAAAAGGCATCACTTCCCTCATAATTGCCCCCCGTAACGTCTGAGACACCTTCACCGTTGCACACAATCCACCTTTTAATGAGCAATCGCACCGTGTGTGTCGCTGCCAGAGACCGCCTAGCAAATACCTCATAGACGTTGTTAACAAATTCACATACATCCGGGCGATTTTGTATACGATTTTAGACTTGCACATGTCCATTGTAATTATAAGAACTGATAATCCCGATTTTCCAGGAGTTAAGAAAGATAATCTTCGGGAAAATGTTGGTCCTTCGTCCGCCTCTAACAATTTAATATTTTTTTTATTTACTTAATTTTTTTTAATATATTTAATTTCCTGTTTTTTAATTTAATTTTTGCTTTTTTGAGTATTTTCCATTTCACTTTATTTTTTTTTTTTTTTGCTCTATTTTATTTTATTTTTTTTATTTTTTTTTATTTTATTTTATTTTATTTTAAATTATTTTTATTTTATTCTAGTATATTTTATTTTATTTTATTTTATTTTATTTTATTTTATTTTATTTTATTTTATTTTATTTTATTTTATTTTATTTTTTTTTTATTTTTTTTTATTTTATTTTATTTTATTTTAAATTATTTTTATTTTATTCTAGTATATTTTATTTTATTTTATTTTATTTTATTTTATTTTATTTTATTTGATTTTATTTTATTTTCTTTTCTTTTCTTTTCTTTTCTTTTCTTTTCTTTTCTTTTCTTTTCTTTTCTTTTCTTTTCTTTTCTTTTCTTTTCTTTTCTTTTCTTTTCTTTTCTTTTCTTTTCTTTTCTTTTCTTTTCTTTTCTTCTCTTTTCTTTTTTTTTCTTTTCTTTTCTCTTCTTTCTTTTCTTTTCTTTTCTTTACTTTGCTTTTCTTTTATTTTATTTTATTTTATTTTGTATTATTTTTATTTTTTTATATTTATTTTGGTTTATTTATTTTACCTTATTTATTTTTTTATTTTTCTTTACTTTTATTTGTTATATTGTATTATTTAATTTTTTTATTTAGTACTATTATTTTTTTATTTAAATTTTTTTTTTTTTAATTTTATCTAGTTTTTTCACCCTACTTTTTGGGAATTTTTTCTATATTTTTTATTTTGTTTACTTTGATTTATTTTTTTAATTTAATTCTCTTCTATTTTGATTTAACTTTTATTTTATTTTTATTTTTTTGGTTTTTTTATTTTATTTTATCATTTTTTTTTTTTATATTTTCTTTAAATTATTTTCTATAAATATTTTTATTTTGAATCTACATAGCAAACTATTGTTTTTGAAACATAAATTAAAATCCTTTGTTTTTATTTTTACTTCTTTTAACCCCGAGCCAGCAAAGATTAATTTTTTTTTTTATTATTTTTTTTTGTTTTAAATTTTTTTTTTATTTAAATTTTTTTTATTTCATATAATTTTTTTATTTTATTTTATTTTAACTATTTTGACATACTATCTCGTTCGACGAAACTTTACTTATCACAACACTTTTAGCTCTAAGCTTTTAAAATCCAAATCCCGAAGCTAGCGGAAATAGCAAATCATTCAAATAAACATCAGCACTTCATAAAATATATAATATATAAATTTATTTTCTGCGTGGAACGTCGTTACGCTTGCAGATTGTCTAATTTTAGCTGTTCCGCTGGCATATGCATACTCATCCAACTGAACGCGCTCTGCGGCGCTCCGCTTCAATCACTTTGAAAATTTACAGCAAAAACATGAGCGGAGAAGGCAAAAATTGTGCTGTAGAAAATCAACAAGTCGAAACGCCAGAAATCAAAGTCTATAAACAATCTGGAATAATGGGCACGTACCGATTAATAGCCGAATATTTATACGAATTTGTATTTGAAAAGCACAAAATCTTGACAACAGAACCGTGCTACAACAATTCGTGCGAGAGTTTACTTGTAGAACACATGTACATATGTATGTACATTTGTGCATTTGTATACCCAATAAGCACAAGTTTGAGAAAATCCTTAATTTTCAAGTTGAGTTTTGGTATTCGTTAACATTTAAGATTTGAAAAATAGAAGTTTCTTGGTCTCAAACGAAATGGTTTGCTGGGTATTTGCGTTCATTGATTCACATTTACCAAATGAGCGGTTATGGGTGTACAAACATATACAATACATATATATGTATGTATGTTGTTAATAATTAGTGAACACCTTTTTGGAAATTGAATCGGTTTACTGTTACGTTTTTCGAATACAAATTTCACATTCACTTTACATGACATAATTTACATATGTACATATGTATTAAGCGTGTATTTATGCATGCCACTTTGTAGGGTATATTCGCAGCTTTGCAGTATGAATTATGACATGTTTAATTATTAAGATTGAGTGTTTATTTTATTTTATTTTATTTTTTTATTTTATTTTATTTTATTTTATTTTATTTTATTTTATTTTATTTTATTTTATTTTATTTTATTTTATTTTATTTTATTTTATTTTATTTTATTTTATTTTATTTTATTTTATTTTATTTTATTTTATTTTATTTTATTTTATTTTATTTTATTTTATTTTATTTTATTTTATTTTATTTTACTTTATTTTATTTTATTTTATTTTATTTTATTTTATTTTATTTTATTTCATTTTACTTTATTTTATTTCATTTTTTTTAATTTTTTTTTTCATTTCATGTAGTACGCGTCGTATGAGTAACATTTGGCAGGGCGTTAATGGGAGGCATATAAAGCAGTCGGGTCTAATTAGAATGTAACAGTCTCAAACTTGAGTTCTAATATTCTGAATGCAAACTTTCAACTTTTCTGAATATAAACTGAAAATAATTCACATAGTTCCACATATCAATATAGAAATATTTATTATATGTACATACATATGTATATACATACATAGTATACACTTAGACAAATTTATTTAAATATTTTCATACAAAAAAAAACTCTTTTAGCTATTTTAAGAACTTACTATAAATTTATAACAGTATACCTACAATATCAAACGAAGCCACTAGTTATAAGTATCAACAATATGAACGCTAAAAACGTATTAAAGTACATAGTGATAAAAACATAAGCGCTAAATACATAGAAAAAACATATAACGCAACTTAACACTATGTGCTCCAACACGCTCCAAGCGTACACAATTAAAAGCTAAACAACTAGCTGAGTAAACATAAGAAGGCGCATTTCACAAAATTAATGCTGGAGTAGTTGAATATGAATGGAACCACCACAACGGCGCACGCAAAATCTGGACAATAGTATTTCAGCAAAATGCAAAGATGAGACTCTCTCGCTCTCTCGCTCTCTCGCTCTCTCTCTCTCTATCTCACTCTTTTTTTCGCTTTCTCCTTCCATCATACACTGCCACTGACGCGACGCGCTTTAATAACACATTCACATGGTTTCATTCAATACATTCGGACAACGCACATTACCGCCTGACATCGAATAGATATGCCGCCTTAGTACGCGTATATGCTTTTGTGACACCTCAAAATTATGCACCAACGTATTTAATTGCGTTTGTAATTCTGCAATTAAGCTGTCGCGCTCTTGAATTAAACTTGTCGTTGAATTTTGACTACGACTCAATTTCAATTCAAGTTCGAAGACACGCTTTTGCAAATCACGACGTTGCTTCTCGGTTTGTTCACGTTGACGCGCCAATGTACGTTTACTCGCATTTTGTACGCTATCCAATTGTTCTTTCAACTTTTGTAATTCTTCGGCTAATTTACGTTTTTCATGTTTTAATGCGGTATTATAATTTTTGAATATTTTCAAATCACGTTCGGCTGCTTTAAGACGCGTGATCGTCATCACTTTACGTCTTGACAGCTCATCCATTTTTATTTTTAATTGACTCGCTTCACTTTGTAAATTACGTACACGTTCCGTTAGTGCACTATTCTCTTTGTGCACTTTTTCATATTTCGATTGCTCTTCGCGTACGATTTGTGGTAAATGTGAGACATCACGTAATTTTAAATCGATTTTTTGACGTAATTGATCGATACCAGTGCTTATTTCTGCTTCAAGTTGATGATTATTCGAATTCAATTTTTCGATTTCAATTTGTTGTGTTTGCATTATATGTTGCGCTTTGATACAACGTGTATGATAGTCTTGTAAACAGTTTTGTTGTTGTTGTATAATATTACGAAATTGCGCTTGTTCATTTTGTAAATTCGTTATGGTCGCATGTAACTCCTTGAGATCAATCGCTTTATTGAAACTATGCGTCTTCTGATTTGTATCCAACACATTTTTCAATACTTTATAAATATCTTTTAGTCCAGCCGTATGACAGCGTGCGCTAAAATTCTCCGCATCATGTTGCCCATGCAGCGGTGCTTCATTTTCTTTATTCTCAGTTTTACGTTTGCTGTGACGTTTCGTTGTTGGTTGTGCGTTCGTTTGCCGCAACGTAGAATATTCGGATGCCGATGTTAATTTACGTTTACGACGACTCCCATTCGCACCTTCTTTCGATGGTTTGTAAACCACATTTTCATTGGATGTTGTACAACCGGGTGGTAGCATTGTCATAAAACTACTACCTCTATGAAATATTTGTGTATATTTGCGTTTGAGTGAATATTCGGAACCCGTGCTGCTACTGCTGGTATCCGTATAGGCATCCGATTCGTTGCTACACTTACGATTGGCCACGAAACGATCGTGCTTTTGTTGCATTTCGCTCAATTCAAAATTGATCTTCACATATTTCTCCTCCAAATCTTTTGTTGTATTATTATATTCTTTGAGCTCTTTCTTATATTTGGATAGTTCAGCTTTTAGTTTTGAACCAACTTCACAATGTTTTGATTTGCGTTTACCAGCCGTTGTTGTTGCATGGTATGATGGATGCATATCTAACATATTATTACTCATATCGCTTGTTGTTGCTTTGATAGCTTGCGAATCCTCAGTTTGTACGGCATCTTCAAATTGCTCTTCGGATTGTGCATCATCGTCACTTTTGTAACTTAAATTTTGATAACTGGAATTTTTTGAATTACAATGTAAACCATCGGATGCATTGGTGGCCATGTCACCGCCCGAAGCGCATGTTGGTCGTATTAAATGTGAGAAATATGGATGTGAACGCCGTGCTAAACATTCTTCGGATTTCGCACTTAACTTTTGTGTAAACTCCAAATTTTGATTTTTTCTATCCATTTGCGTCCTTTCTGAAAGTGTTGGGCTTTCTATAAAAAAATAAAGGCGCACAAGATGGTTGGGATGATTATTAGCGGTTACGTCTTGTTTGTGCAAAATTTGCGAAATTTATATATTTAAAATTGTCACTCTATTTACCAACAGAAAATTTTTCAAAACTCTTTTCATTCAAAAACCAAAAAATAATCAACAAAACTTGAAGGATGTGAAGCATTTAAATCGATTGCTTATGTTTTACGTTCAAGTACCTTTGCGCCAAAGGAGCCAATTTTTTTTTTTTTTTGCTACATTAAGAAAATCTAAGGGTTAAACATTTTCGCAAGAAAACATACATAAAACGTATTTAAAAATACTTTTCGTCATAAATATACTTCAAAATTTTCAATTTCAATATTACAAAAAAGATTTAACATTTTAAAAATAACTAAAAAAAACTTGGCCAAAAAGGGTTAATCACAATCGCATGTAGAGCTATTTGCTTGTGAAGAAATTAAAGTACGAGTATTGCTCAATTCTTCTTCACTGGACGGGGTAAAGCCTCACAAATGTCGAACCATGTAGCCAATGCAAACGATTCCCCACTCACTTCTATTTCCCGTACCTGAAAGATTCGGGTTTTACCTAACTTTAGCTCAGTAAACCCCTTAGTGAGCATCACAATCAATAGACTCTAAAGCTTTCTAATGGGACTGACTTCATGACTGAGGAAGAAAGAGCTAGCACCCTACTGATAGCCCATTTCCCGGATGCAGAGAAGGATAGAGCCGGCCTACGGCGGTGGTAAAAGCATAGTCAACAGAAACAGAGTTTGAAATCCTAGCTCATGATGTAGGTTAGGGTTGACTGGATGGTAAGCTCGTCTTCATGCGTGAAACTGCGGCCTCTTGGGCAGTAAGACTTCCCGAGTCAGGCTGCTGGAATGAGTAAATGGATCGCTAAAGTCATCTTCATGCATAAAGCATAGAAAATGTGGAATTTCGTCAGGAATTTTACCTCAAGCAAGGTTTGGCGGAGAGACAGAGTAGGCAGAATAACTATCGCTCTATACGGACGAGTCAAAAATGGGCGGAGGGGTAGAAGGTGGAGTGTTTTCAGGGTAACGAAGGGTGTCGGTCTCAGTTCGTCTTCAGCTAGTACCTTTGAAGAAGAAGTATTGGTGTTAGATAGGGCCTTAAGTCTCTGAAGCAAGACTCAGTGTGTAGACGCTACACAGACATAATCCTGGTGGGGCCTCGAAGGCCGTCAGCAGCTGCAAGAAAATGCTGCATCAAGAGATCAACTGCATATTTCCTGACTATACAAACTAGCTTACAATGCCGGTGGAGTCGAAGTTATTTTTGTTGCCAAATTAGATTCTAGACCCGAGAAGGTTTACAAAAACTAACTCTAAATAAATTCAGATTGGAGAAAAGTGGGCATTGGAGGTCCTTTTTTTCAAGAAAGGGGCGGGTAATCTAATCTACGTCTAATCGATGTTTTGTGTTAGTTGGGTATAAACGTCGCCTATCTCAGAAAACGTAGCATACAGCTAGGCGCCTGATATTCTGTTAGGTATTCTAGGCCATGGAATCTATTTAAACTTAGGTTCTAAGCCATATTTAAAAATAGACGCCGCCGCATGGTTTACATCTGATACTTAGCTCACATTCAACATTTAACTCGGCTTTCGCACGAAACTCTACAACTTACTTGCCAAATAAATTTATACCATATGAGTTCATTTTCGAAAAACCAAATCCTAAGCATGCACAGTATGAAACTTCACTGGCAGTCATTAAAAAGGAAAAATTTATAAAAAATTAACTCAAAGAAAATCCACATAATATAATTCTTTCAAAATTCTAAGTAATTTCCAATTATTTAAAAAAAAACCTGTTGACGCCAAATTTTAAGTAACAAATCATGACCAGCGAACAAGAACGTGACAAAACTGGTCTGTCGGAAAATTTAGATGAGGGCGAGTATGAATATATTTACGGTACCGAAGATGGCCCATACTCACAAAGCGATACAACGCGTGCGGGGGAAGAGGCTGAAGAGCAAACCGAAGATCTATTCTCTCATCTGGGTGAATCATCTGACGATCCCGAGCAAAAGCGTCGTTACATGGAATACTTAAGTTTGATCAAAGAAATCGAATGTCAAAATCAAATGGTTGAGGATATTAAAGCTCAAATTATGGAGCTATGCGCCAAGCCATGCAAAACCAAATGTGAACTAAAAGATATCAAAAGGTTACGAGTTTGTATGGAACAAGAGATTATCAAATTGCGTTGTCTAATGACTAAAGCGATGGAATTACAAAATTTTGGTTCGAAGCGTCGTTATCATGAAATTCCAATTGCGACCACTATCGATGAGGATAATATGTCACCTTATACGGGGGGTACGATGCAACCGCAAACTTCGAATTGGAAGGGTGGTGATAGCAGTGAAACGGATAAAGGTTGTTGTGCTGAATCGAAGGAATCAAAAGATTCGAAAGAGGAGAAGGCTTTACGTTGCTTATGTAAGGCACTCGGTAAAATGAAGGTTTGCTGTCCCGAAGATAAGAAACTCATACAGGAAATCGCGGGTGCATTATTGGGACATAAAAAGCGTAAAAGTGCACATCCTTGCCAACAGCCATGCCCACCACCTTGTCCACCCTCACTGCCGCCATGTCAAGGTCCATGTCCACCCTTTTCCAAGTCTTCAAAGAAGCGCAAACGTGCCAGCATTCAACCTTGCTCATCCGATTCAATGCCATCCGCAGACTCTTTGGATCGTCTGAAACAAAAAATTACATGCATGCAATCATCTGTGGGTCAATTGAAACAGGAGATATATCGACGTGAACGTGAAAAGCAACAAAAGTGCAATGATGGATGTGATGACGAAAATGCAGAGTGTGCATCCGACGAACCAGATCCCATACAAATGTGTTTAAGCAAACGCACGGGCAAAGCTGATGAAATGGCAAAGTTAAGGGAAAACTATTTACACTTGTTAGCTGAGTTTTCGAAGAAGGATTGCCAATTGAAAGAAATGGAAAAGCGGTAAGTCTGAGGGCATTGGCAGGTATACTCTAAAGGACTGCAACAAAATCTACTCTTGAACCACTTGTATTGATTAATTTCTTCTATTCTAATTTTTTCTGCACATCAGCCTTAAGGGTTTTTGTGGCAGTTGCAACAATAACAGCGGTCCGGGAGGTGAAGGACGTAATGTCGAACATTCGGAATTGATTTTACTTCGACAACGCGTGGCTGATATGAAAGAAGAGCAAGTTGAGTTCAAATGCCTTATGCGTGAACAATCACAACAATTGGAAGATTATCGTAATAAGTATTTAGTGGCACAACAAAAAGTCGAAGAACAAAGTGTTACACTTGAAAAATTGAATATGAATAATAAGCGTATTGAAAAACAAATTAATACTGAAGTTAAAGAAATACGTGCAAAATTCCAAGAGAAACTCAACGAGCTATTACACTTTCCGAAATTGCTCGAAAATGAACAATTAAAATTGGCACAATCGTGTAAGGAGAAAGAGGAACTACAAGGAAAATTGGTGTTAGTATGCAAAGAGTTGAAAGCATTAAAAATGCAAACGGAAGCACCGAAAGACGATACCGATTGTCGTCCACAGTTAGCGAAGGTCCAACTAGAACTAGATCAATGTAGGAATCGTTTGGATGAAGCTGAAAGGCAACGTGATCTCTTCTGCGATCAATTGAAGAACACACAAGATGATCTGGATACATTACGCTGTGAATCAGCTAAAATAATAGCGCGCACCAAAGAACGCGCTGAACAGACACGAGCACAAATGCAAGAACAAATCGATAGACTTGAAAAGGAATTAGCGCAATGTCGTGCTACTGCATGCCTTTCGGTTAGTGACCGTGAAGCGGTAATACGCGAAATGCAAGGCCAACTTAATACGCTGTCATATAGCTTTGATGCAGCACAAAAACAAATCAAAACACTACGCAATCATATTGCCTATGTTTCCAATGAAAATTGTTTCCCTGTTAAATGCTAAACTAGGCCGTTCAGATTAATGGTTCGGCGATGGGCTTTCATAAATTAAATATCACTTTTTGGTTGTTATGCATAATTATGGCTGGTTGCACATGCTTCTTTGCATGCTATTTTTTATTGCTAGATAGAATATGGAACTATTTTAAATTATACATGGGAGCATATTTTTTGTGAACGTACATATATAGGAAAGCCGTAAAACTAACCAATATTTTTGCAGCAGCGTCAGTTCAAGTGGCTAACGCCAACGCTTTCATTTACTAGAATATTATTTAAGCAATTTGTTTATAGAGATTTAACTGCTAAACGCTTCATTTTAGGGCCCTTCTTCTTGGCCTGACGCTTTTGTTCTTTTAGCTCCCAGCGGCGCTGCTTCTCGGGGTCGTCCTCGGCAAGCACGCGTTCTTTTTCTTGCTTGCGCTTGTCTTCACGACGCTGAGCAGCAGCCTCTGCACGAGCTGCATGTGTACTCTTCAAAAACTCCTCTTCCACGCGTAAACGATTCTTTTCAGCCTTAGTTTTAGCCTGCAAACAAATTTGAAAATATACATAAACAAGAAAACTTGTATATCTTTATAAAATTCTGGCATTTACCTCTTTCGACATGCGATACGATCTTAGGCGTTCCATTAAATAAAATATAAGTATTAGTAATGGCTTAATCGCTTCCATATCTACACTTTTTGGCATATTAAATCCGGCCATTAGCATGCATTTTGTTTCTGGTTGTTTTAAATTATTGGCATCTTCTTGTTGAATGGGACCACTGAATTGATCAGAAATGTGAATATAATCGATGTAACGCTGATATTTGTTAAGTGCGGTAATTATGCGCGCCTCTAACATAGCTGATGTGGCTTCAGGTATTTCCGAGAGCACACCAAACCCGACAGGTACTTTGTAGCGATCCTCTGGCTTACTGACTAGACTGCAGAACTTGTTCTACATATGTGATTTGATGTACGAGGCGTAATAAATGAAATTATTATACACAAATATTGTTGAGAATATAAAAAAAATTATAATAAATTGTTTGAAAAAAAAAAAATATTACACTCACCAAATCTGCGAATTCTTTAAAAACTTTTGTTATAGTTTTTCTTGAGCCAACACAAAATACAAAGGAATCCATTACCCCACGTGTCATTTCAACTTTTATATGTACTTGATCTTGTTGTGGTCGTAGTAATCCCGATACCAAAGCCACCAAATCTTGACGTTTAATCATTTTAAGCTCAACAAGCATACCTTCACAGCATGTACGACCTGAGCACCATAATGTATATAAACTTTCGCTTTCTTTCATCAAGCCAGGATTCTCATTTTCTTGTTTGCCATCATCGCCTTAAAGAGTAAAGTACAAGGGAAAATTAGTGATATATCGATGCATCGATTGAGTAGAACCTTAGATTAGTGTAGGCATACTCTGATCTTTCTATTTAAGCTTATTTGGTTACATCCAACATTGTTTTATGAGATTATGTACCTCCATATGTTCAAAAAATCCCTCATAGTCATATTGTTCATTAAAGTGCAGCACTTATTTTTGGTATTCACTTACCAACTAACACAAAATTATCATCCAAAAGCCCTTTGTGGGTACTATACCAGAGCTGCGCCAACCTTGCATTTTTCGTTTTTCCCGCAAAGAAATTAGCAAAGTAGGCCAGTAAACCGGCAAGCATAAGCATTTCCATCCAATATGAATCCCAGTGCGTGCTATAAGATATAAATAGATTTCGTTATGCTTAGACTACTAAATTAATGTATACGTGTATATAAATGCACAAAATGTATATATGTACACACTTACCGGAAATGCATTGGAATCTTTGCCACAGTCAGCTTAGGTTCCGCCGTCTTTTGGTCTAATGGTAGCTCTTTACTTTCACCTGCATCAAATCCTTCAAACTCTTCTTCATCTTGAAAATGTTCAAATTCATTATCGTCATCTTCTACGATGCCGTCGTCGTCATCATCGATTTTGAAGTCATCTGACTTGCTAACGATTGGTTCGTTGCTCAACTTGTCTGTTGTATGCGATTGCTGTGAGGAAGCTTTTGTATCACCAACTTGTGGTGAAGGTGTTGTGCCCGGCACTTCAATAAAGTCATCATCTGTATCGAAATCGTCAAATTCGGCGAAGTCACTGTCATCCTCATGAGCCACCACGGTGGTCATGCCACTTAGCATTAGGCAGCCAAGTGCCAACAGCACCGCTAACTTGCTTAACTCCATATTTAAATGAAACCCACTTTCACTAATCTTCGATTTTTTAAACTTATTCAATTATTAAGCAACATAACAAGTACATAAATTATTGTAAATTATATTGAGGTTAATAAGGGGATATTGAATTGAAAAAACTAAGTTCCACTCAATCCGATGGAAAAAAGTATTTCATGGGGATACCGGATTGATAATGAAAAGTGGAGCAAGTGTCATTCACAATAGATTCGACCAAAGAGCAGTGCTGTGTAAGTTTTTCGTACAATCATATGTTTGTGTTGTATATACAATGTTAATTTCGGGATTTCCAAAAATATATACTTAAATTTTTTGTATACTATTGATCGTTTACAAGTTAAAGGTTAATGATCCAAGTTTATCATGTTGCATACAGCCGGAGCGGGAGCACTTTCGTAAGCACTGTTAAAGAAGGATTGGGAACAGCCAAAGTATTGCAATTTGCAAACCATAGTCCTCATGAGAGTTCGGAATGTTTTTTTATTATGTCACCGTCGTAATAGAATAAAGTTTATTTCGGATAGATGAGTATATAAATAGACTACGTTTGACAGTTTTTCAAAATCATTTTATTTCACCCTGAAATTAAAGTCGCCTTCACGAGAGGAAATCGTTCCATCTCAATGGCGTCTACATAAGTAGTTTTTTCGTTTTTACATCCGTTAAACAAATGTCAGTGAAGAGAGAATTGCGTAAGCCTCTCTCCAAATAAATCAAGTAAAATTTTATAAAATGGGTAGAAGTTGTATGATTGGCGAACAGCACCACTGTTGCTTGCAACGTCGAAAACAACATCACTGGCAAAATCACATTCACATTTCACTCAAATTTTGTTTTTCTGAAAGACTGGCAGCACTATTAAATGTAAACAAAAACATATGTTTTAGGATTGCCCATTTTTTTATCAACAACACGTGCATCCAAGAAAATTACTGAGTTTAATTTAAAACAATGGTAAAATAATTAATTAAACTATCTGAAAAGCTGAATAAATACATAAAATATAACACTTCCAGGGTAAACAAAAGAAAACGCGTCGAATACAAAAACAACGAACAGCAAGCCTCAAACGTTTGATGAAACCAACAGATGCGCGCATCAAAGAAGAAAGACGTAAGAAACGCAAAAAGCCTGAAGATCCACAGGCAATAAAAGTGCATAACGTTCAACAACAAAGCTCAGCATTATTCTTTCAATATAATACACAACTTGGGCCACCATATCACATTATACTCGATACGAATTTTATAAACTTTAGCATCAAAAACAAATTGGATATCATACAAGGCATGATGGATTGTTTATATGCGAAATGTATACCATATATTTCGGATTGTGTGCGTGCTGAATTGGAAAAGCTAGGCAGTCGTTATAAGTTAGCGTTGCGAATAATTTCGGATCCACGTTTTGAGCGTTTACCATGTTTGCATAAAGGTACATATGCTGATGATTGCGTTGTTGAACGTGTGCGCCAACATAAATGCTATATAGTAGCTACAAATGACAAGGATTTGAAAAATCGTGTACGCAAAATACCAGGCGTACCAATTATGTATGTAGCAGCACATAAATACGCTATTGAACGTATGCCGGAAGCATATGGCGTGAAAGCGTAGGAACATCTGTATGTATGACCCAGCCTTAAGTTTAAGTTTTGCTTACATATTAGACTTGTTTAGTTCCCTAATTTCTCTTGTGCAGAATATTGTGAACTACCTTATTTCTCTTTAGATTTGAAAACTATTAGAATAATATTACCACTAGTTTTGCCCGGTGGTAGATCCCCTTATTTAAAAGTATTTATCAAAAAACGTGTGAGCTCAGAATTTTTTGCGAACCCTCAATATTAAAATGAGTGGCATAAACTCCCTAACTCAACGAAACTTACCTACGTTTTCAGCTCAAGATAGTGTGTTTTTGAATGAAATGTTGGTATATGACGTTCTCTATCAAATTCTGAAATTTGATATTTTTTCGCAAGGCATTAGTACAATAAGATCTTCGATCTTTTATAGTACACCAGTAGTAAATAGAGGTTTTAAAAATATTTCGAAATCGGGTGATGTTCCACTGATCGGTCGATATACTTAGAAGAAACCCATTAGAGTTTAACCAGCTTGCTACTTTTCTAATTTATTCTTTGTTGGGTATACATACATACTCTAATTTAATGATACTTAGTAGTAAGTTGTTAGTTTTAATCGCTGTTTGTACTTTATTAACATGAAATACTTGAATAATAAGACGAAAGAGAAAACAAAAAATGTAACATCAATGACTCGTTTTATGGTCTAGACTCTAGAGTTTACGGCTGTTCGCATGCGAAAAGTATTTCATTGAGAAGCGAATTTTTAATTTATATTTTTAGCTCTTTATATCAAACCAGTCACACAAAGAGGAAAAAAATGCTTTCACACAAAGTTTATTTTAATATTGGCCGACGAGCCTAACATGCTTGTTTGCTACGACTGCGCATTTTTTGAACCCTTGCCCCCAATAGGTTGATATGGGTTTCGTGAATTGGGACGAAAATCTGTTATTACTTGATTCGGCTATTAGGTAAGGCGAAGCATTTTTACAGCTGCAGGTATTAAGAAGTGGTATGATCTTTGCCGAAATGATTCCGATACTAGCACCTTCTTTAGACCTAGCCCAACTGTTTCGGGAGCGATTTGTAATTTAACCGACGGAGTGGTTGCTTTGAATTTACTAATGCTCCGTTTAATCATCACCCAAGGGTTTACGTGCCTACTAAACAGGGCGAACTACTGTTACTACTACAGCCTGCTATAGACTAGATGGGGTCAGCGAAATTAAATACACCAAACAAATTAATAATATAATATTAACGCCTGGGAAAATCATCGATAATAATTTGTATAAAAATCGGCTGTCGATATAAAAAATATGTACGGGGTTGGAGCTACTAAACAGGACTATCTGTAGTAGAATATCCAGCCAATGAACCTTATCTATTCAATTTTAATTACACATGGAACTTTGTTCACCTACCTAAATACTTACCAAGAATACGTTCGAGGGTTATTTTGATAGCAAAAGTAGATCGTCTTTCCATTCATGAATTGGGAAGTTGCGGTTCATACAGAAGTTATATTTAATTATTTGGCTAGATCCTAGGGTCTAGGGTGCATAGAAAATTCTAAGTTAGTAATGAATTCCTATGAAGTATTACTCACCTCTTCATTTGACTCACCTCATTCTTTACAGCCCACCGCAGACACCGGAGAATAAAAATATCTGGTAGATTTTTTTTTTTTAATAAAATACTAAACTTTATTATTTTGTTAACAAAAAATCATCACCGCGTCATAATCAGCTGATTTCAAACGAATTGCCGCATTTTTAGAGGTGCGGTTCAACATTTCTGCTTTGTAGTCCAGAATCGTGGGAGTATGTACTGGTAACGATTTTCGATTACGGCGCCTCCCAGTCACAGAAAAACCAAAAACCTATCGGTAAATCGATGGCGCGATATCGGTGAAATTTCGTCCACACAAATCGACCCACCCCAATGTACATACTCGTTTGAAAAAAAGTCAATGTTATGTTTTTCTGGACCTGTTACCTGACTTGTGTTTGAGAGATTCATGACATGAGCTACCATGGCTGGATTCGGTAGCGAATACAAATGTATGCCTTTATGATGAACGGCAGACATAGCTACAACCTCTGGAGATTTTTTTTCACTTGACCCTTAAAGTGAGTTACCTTTACAATTAAATCCCATACCTGCCTTAAATGTAGATATTGGAAGGTTTCGATGATAAGGACATTGGAGTACTGTAGTAGATCAAAAAACCAGATTTTTTGCTTTTTCTCCCGATTACGTATTTTCTTGTACTTAGACATCAAATCTTGAAAATTAGTTTTGTTATTAGATATATTTGGAGGTGTTGATACGTAATCAAACATCAATGCATCGATGTAACGTGTATTTTCCAGCAACTCGCAGTTAACTTAACGGTATCTTTGTTCGACGAAAGTAGCACTGCTGGTAAGACTGGTTCTTCGTTCAATTTCTAAACTTGTTTTTTTTTTCGCTGGCAAGGCTGGTAACCAAATAAAAAATTTTTTGTTTTGTATTTAAATTGTGTTTATTTGTTTCTTAAGCTCTTAAGACCTAAGTATGAACTAAATGTGGCTCTCTATTTTTTTTATTTGTTTTTTTTTTTTTTTTCTAAGAAGCATACAAAACACATTTACAAAGAATAATATTCAATTAAAATTTTTTTAACTGAAAAAGTATTTACATACAAAATAAGCTTTTCTCGAATTTTTGTTGTCGACCACTTCCGAGCAACAATCACGCTTTAGAGAAACGCTTTTGCCAAACATTTTGATATCACCTGTTCTATCCCTCGGATCTTAATTTTTTATTAATCACATTGTAGAACTTAGTCTCATATTGAATGTACTTCAGCATGTGCCGGGTAACATGAACACCAGAGCACCTGATGAAGTACAATAGACATGGGACATGCGTTGAATATCGAAGCGCATGGGAGACACGAAAAAACAAAACCAAGCAAACTAACACTTTTAATTACAACACTTTTATGCATTACTAATGCTCCGAAACACTCAAGCTTAGCTTTTTGTTGGTTGATTTAGCCAGACACTACGCGCGCTACTTCAGGTACCTGACTGTTTATATATAAAAATCCAGCCCCGGTCACTGATTAGCGCGCGAAGTACTTGACTGTATAAATTACGTGGAAAGCGTGGAGCACCAAAAATAAAATACACTTCATTAAAAATTTAAATGTGAATTAATTAATTTTTGTAATTTTATTTTGAAACTTTTAAAATGATATTTTCTGTTCTTTTTTAATTATTTTATTTTTTTACCATTATTTGTTTTTTTTTTTTTTTTTGCATTTTAAAATTCATTTCTTCTTAACATGCCACACGTTGCACGAACATCGACTGCAATTGCACTTAGCAACAGCTTTTACATTTGGTTGCTTGCTTACTCATCTCAGCTGTTTATGCGCGCTTACTAACACATACACAAGGCACACTCGTTCAAACTCACTCGCTTACTCATATTTTTATTGTAAAAAAACAACAACATTATTATTACAAGCATTACAAAATTATTATAATTTGTTAATGTATGAAGTCGACCGCAGTTTGATCAGCCAAAAAGGAAACGACCTTGTGGTCGCTCTATGAGAAAACTTTAAGGTTAACGATCTGTTGTTGCGTACACACATATACAAGTATGTATGCATGTATGTATATGTATACACGTGGGTAAATGTGTATGTATAATGATTTTTGCAAGCTGGATTGCTGGTTGACTTCATAAGCTCATAAGTCTTTGTACCTACATACATAAGTCATGAACCTATCCAACAAATTCAAATGTTCATGTGTAGATCTCCCTTCAGTGCACACAGTCATCCCATGCTCTTTTGTTTGCACATTTCTTCCAACACACCGACCAAAATTGCACCTTTTCTGGAATAAATAAAAATTTGCATATGTAGCAATAAATTATTAATATCAGTAAATTAAGAAAATGTCAAACAGTCAAGTGAGTCAAATTTTGTTTTTTTAAATATGACATCACCAGACCTCTTAAATAATGATTACTGGTTTGATTGATTATTTTTCCCGAGAATCCATTTAGTGATTAATTATCATTACTCTAAATTTTAGATAATTATTTTCCAATTTATTAAAGTATAATCAAAAAAAAAAATCATGATTTTTCACGATCATTTAAAATAATAAAAAAAAACTAAAGTAATCAAAATTTATTAAAAAAAAGGTACACACATATATTTGATTATTATAATTTTTTTTTTATTATTCTCCACATTTTTGTATGTATACTTTTTTTTATTCTTTAAATTTTTTTATATTCTATAATTTCTTCCCATTTTTTTGTGTTTTTTAATTATATACAATTTCTTTTTTATTATTTTCGATTTTTTTATATTTTTTTATCTTTCTAATATTTTATATATTGTTTTTTTTTTTTATTCTTTTGAATTGTGTTATATTTTTTAATTATTGTCGAATTTTGTTTATTTTTGTTATTATTTTTGATTTTTCTTTTCACATCGTAAAAAATTAAAATGTTATTATGTGTTAATAATCGTAAATCAATACTTTTTTTATTTTTTTTTTAAATTGTAATCAATTCATAATCGTACTAATTACTAATCAAATTTAACGGGTGTGGTATATAGATAGGTTCTTACTGTACAACTATTCGCCATGTAAATTTCAAAAACAATAAAAGAGTCAAAAGGTTAAAACTATTTTTCTTGAATTTTTTGTTTGTTTTTAAAATAACTAAAAACCAAAAACAGGCCTGTAACAGATGCCCGGAGAACAAGATATTTAAAAAAAAAAATTTCTTTATTTTTGTGACAAAAAACTTGAACTTCGTCCACAGTTACATACATACTTACATATTTACTAATGTAAATATGTACGACGAACAACTTACCAGCTGGTTGCCGAGTTAGCGTTGGCCGACTGGCCGGTTAGCTAGCATGCCGGCTAGTCAGGCATATATACATACATATATGTACATATGTATGTATTGGTGAACACGCGTGCATGTCTGACAACACAGGCTCTTGTCTTATATACATATGTATTTTTTTTGTTTGTTTTTTTCTGCCCCACCTCATTCGGAGAGCAAATATCACTCATACGACTGCTCAAAAAGAGTGCTACAACTCACAGCAACATACAAAAAAATAAACCTTTGAATGTGTGTGTGCGTGCCTACTCTGTCTGACTTGACTTTGTGAGTCAGAATTTGTCATTATCACCATCTTTATACACACAAATAACACTTCAAAGTTAGCAAAATTTCTGCAAATTTCATCAGCACATTTTTACAGCAACTTTTGAGCAAGAAAAATATGAAATGATAGGTATGTAGATTTATATTTTCGCATGGCTTCGTGTATCAGAGTTTGATCGGTTTGCCGATTGACTATTGCAAAATGGCGAAAATTTTTTAAATAAACAAAAACACAATTTTTTTAACCTATATTTTTTGAAATTTTCAATTAGTCATAAACAGATTTTCACCAATGTACTACATATACATACATACATATGTACATATGTACATACACACTACAGTCATAGATAGGGAAATAGCACAACTCCATGAGTTTAAAGTAGTAAATGTGAATGATCGTAACATCATTTACGCAAAAATCAATGCAAACAACTACATAATTGGAAAAAAATGTTGAAATAATATTAGATGCCATTCCCGTATTGAATGTTTTTCCCAAATATGGTTATCAATTTTAAAATAAAAAATATGATTTTTTAAGAGTAATATTTTCATTAATTTAAAACAAAATTTTCCATTTCAGAAAATCGTTTATGTGGCGAGATATTCATACTTTTTCCCATTTTGCTGGGGCTAGCAAAGTTTATGATTTTCTTAAATTTTTTCTAAGTGTACAAATTTTTGCCGATCACTGGAATTATGGTATAAGGAACTCAGCAGCGAAGTATAATCACTCATTATTTAGTAACTGGGATTATTCTAAGTAACTGGTCATGAAAAGCATCTCAGCAAAAAATCAGCTGCTGTAGCAGATGTTGGTCGGAGCCAGCATGGTATGTATGTACATGTGGGTCACGCCAATCTGTACACTGAATTAGAACAGAACACCACAAATCAAAAGAAAGCTTTCATACCAAGTTATTATTGTTAAGCGAAGTTAAAAAAATTTTCTTGTTAGAAGGTTTACGCCATTCTTTGCTGGATAGTTTTTTCATTTTTGTTTTTACTTATTTTTCATACTCATATAATTATTTGGTCCGAAACCAAATCTATGCCCATGATTTGGTCTTGAGTTAGCTGGCAACACGATAAATTACTGGCAGTACTGTCATCGTTTTTTTTTTTTTGACGGCCCACACTTGCCAGCTTAAGAATTAAACATATATTTTTAGTGTACATAAAAGTCCAGATATACACACATATGTATGTATGTATGCGCATATGTATGTACATACGTATGTAATTTTTTCTTTGCACACGATTTGTATCCATTTTTTCATACGCAATCATTATCATTTGCTTATAACAAAATCAAACACTCTCACACACATTTACGTATTTTTTCTTATTGTCTTATGACATCATCTAACTGGCATTTCCGTTAATGCGTTACTCGCTTTCGAAGTGTTTAACTCGACTTCCGCTTGCTAATAAACGAAGCATATCCTGCGGAGTTGCTCAAGATTGCAATATCTTTACCTATCGCAGGCTTTTTAAGTTGCCATTATCAGTGTCTTTTTGTATTTCTCTTTTATGTACACTTCTCTAGTGCTGTGAAAATTTTCGCACAGATATTTGTTGTTGGCTACCGACAGCCCTGATATTCTAAATTTGAATTCCTCTGATCATACGTTCTGACTGTTGCTGAAGCACCGTATGTTAAAATAATGTTATTAACATTCTCTGCCAAGTCTCTGTTTGCTATGGCCGCTCTGTTACTATGCAAACGATCGCGTGTGATTTCAAAGCGAATGAATGCGGAAAAAATCACAAAAAAAAATTAAAGATAGATAGACAAAAGGCGTATAAGGTAAAATTTTGCTCTCACTCATTTACTTATTGTGAAAATTTACTCACACTTAATGAAGATCAATGATGCTGTTGCTGTCCTCTGCTGTCGCTGCTTCTGTTGCTGTTACCACATGTTAGGCACTGTTGCTGCTCTGCTGATGTATGTCGGCTGCGGTCGTTATCTCTGTTATTGTTCTAATGAAGGCTTTTTTGTCAGCTACGACTGCTGCTTTGTGTGTTCGCTTTCTGTTAATAAAAAAACATATGATTTGAGTGCTCACATCTACGCAAGTACTGCGTGCATTCACACCGGCAAACACACATACATACATATGTATGTACATTCATACATATATGTATGTATGTTTATATTCTAAATATGAAATATTCAAGGTTCATTTCAGCGCTGGAGCCGGTCATATACATATATTTACATATATGCATATGTATGTGTGAGTGTGCATGCATTAGGGTTTCCCTCATTTTGTATGGAATTCATTTTTTTAAGCTTAATGCTAGCTATTCCACAGAAATGTGGTCAGCTGAAGGAAATAATTTTAAACGTACAACGGCATCAGTGTTGCCAGAAATTTTTAGAGCTTATAGCTAAATTGAAACAAAAAAATAGCTAAAAATAGCTACAAAAAAAATTTCATAGCCAAAAAAAATAGCTAAAATTTTTTTCTTTAAAAATAGCTAAATGAGCTTTTATTTCACATGAAATTAAACCACATATGTATGTCTGTAGTTACTAAATTATTATAAAGCAAAAAATAATAATAATAAAAATAATAACAATTCAGTCATTGAAAATATATGTACTTTTTAAGTACATAAATTAAATTATAATAGTAACATAAATTATAATCACGAATAGTTGATATACATACATCACTCAAGTTTTATTCAAAAATGAAGTTAAATCACAGCTGTGCAGAGTTCAAAAACAAAGTCATTGTCTTCGTTTAATTCACATGTTTAATCGTATATATTTACTAGGTATACCAAAGTTATGACAACATTTTCCAGGTCTTTTAAGACCGTATCTTATAGTTAGTAAAGAGTTTAACATCAAAATCTCCATTCTATTCCTTTGCTAGGTTTTTATTAAATTCAATACAGAAAAACTTCGTTCTATTTCCGCATTACTAAGCGGTATTATTAGCAAATTAAATACAAACTGTTGTAATTGCTCAAACGGATTTTCATTAATGGCATTTCCCAAACTCCCTTACCTCTATCCAAAACTTAACTTTAGAAGGGGTCTCTTGCCATGGATATGAATAGAGTTTTTTCCATTCCATTTCTATAACAGTAATTTTTTCTGCCTTAAAAGTATCAAATATTTTGGGCTTCACCACATTTAAAGCATTTTTTATAGCAAAAAACTCAATATTTTTTAAAGATTGAATATTTTGTGGTAGGCGTTGACGTAGCTGCTCAATTAACTTGATAATAAAAGTCTGACAAAATTTCTACTATCTATCAACTTTTGAACAGTTTGATAAACATAAGGCAGAGTGCACACGGTCGATATTTATATTCTAAAAAGTTCTGTGAAAATAATTTGGCAAATAACAAAAATGTTTTAGCTAAAATAGCTAACTCGATTTAAAAAAAAGCTAAAAAAATAGCTAAGAGCTAAACCCGAATTTCTATAGCTAAACGTCGAAATAAATAGCTAAATCTAGCTACAAAATAGCTAAAATGGCAACACTGAACGGCATACATAAATCCTTCAGCTTATTACATATACATATTCGTAAAATACAAAAGTTTGTAAACAATTTCACACGTTTTAATGGCACTGCTTTATACAGCTCTTAGTCGTGTAAAACCCGGTCTTTCCGGTACGATACCAAATATTAGTGCTTGAAAGTGATTGCGCTTTTTCCATCCACCCAAAACTTTATACCTATGTACATATGAACATACATACATACATACATAAATACATATCTACTCTCCAGAGAGCGCAAAAAACCATCAAGAAGTAAAAAAAAAACGACCTTCTGTGAGCGCCACGTGCCCCACTACATGCAGAGCTTTGAAATTTCAATTAGCATTCAAAAATATGTATGTATGTATGTGTGTGCAAATATATTTGTATGTATATCTCTCAACGTATGCATGCGAATTCGCTATTGTTAGAGAACTTTACTTGCAGGTAATAATTCAAAAAACTTGTATTTAATTCGCAAGCAAGCACACTTGTGTTAGAGCACTACAATTTCAAAATCAGCTGCTCCTTTTTGACAGCGCTTTCGATGAAGCAATTTTTTCTACCTTCTACATTAACATTTTCGTGTTTCCTTTTTTTCTCATGCTCCTTCTTCTTCTTAAACTTCCACCCCATTTTTATAGTTTTATTCTTGCTATTCCTTTTTCACTTTGTTCTTATTTTACTTCGTTTTCTTACTAATTTATTTCGTTTTTCTGCTAATTTATTAAAATAATATACTCGTATGTGTACCTTTAGCTGTTTCCGCTTCGTTCAAGAAATCCGCGCCTTAAATACCGCACATCAATCGCTGGCAAATCTTTTTGCACTGTGCCAATTTCAATGGCTGTTATAATACCTACTTTTACCGCAAATATTTCGCAAACATTTCTTTAGATCACGCTTCGTGAGCTTTATGTGTGATCCGCGTGGCTTATGATTTGCGAATTTGTTTAAAACATCCCACCGAGACCGCGCACCAAAAGAGTACATAATTCACATAAACACATACACAAAAATGTATATATGTATGTAGGTACACATATTCACATTATCGCGGCTTTTTTTTTTTTTTGTTTTATAAATTTTGTTCATTTTTGCCAAAAACTTTACTTTTGCGCTTTAGCGCGCCTGTCAGTTCAACGCCAGTACAGCTGTTTGGGGACTGCATGCGGCTGTACGATCGTTCCCTCTTATGTATTGGTGGTAGCCGACTGACAAAAAAACTCGAAGTGTGTTCGCCCCAACACCACATGCTTTTGCTGAGACTCAAAAAATAGATACACAGAAAAAAGCAGAGGAAACTGAGCGCGCAGCCAAGTGTACGGGTTCGAAGCTCGCCAAACGACGAATCAGACGAAATGAAAGAAGTGCTTTTGAAGCCTTGAATTTCGGCAAAAATTCTTAAGCGAATTGTGCGGCCATTTTTCATTGGTAATGACTGTGAAGTTGTCGTGGTTGCAAATTAATTGGTTTTTTTTTGTAGTTGCTTTTTGTGCATTTTTTTTGTTGTTTTTGGTGGTTAGAAGTTAGTGTAAAAGCGCGAAAAGGTAGTATATGTATAAGGTGGGAAAGGGCAAAAGGGGTAAGCGCACGATTAGTGCTGGAAAAAAAGAAGAAGCTATTAATAGACTCTTGCTGGCAGATTGCTACTAGACTTTGTTTTTTTTTTTAACTTTTTTTCTTCCTTTTTTTTCGTTTTTTTTTTGAGATAAGCGCTGTGAGCTTGTAAGTGATTTTTTCAGTTCTTGTTTCAATATCACGTTCGCATACTAATCTCTAAGGCGTATAGAGAACACTTGCTGTATGATTGAGCTCGTGTATGCTCAAAAAAGTTTTGCAGTTTGTGATCTAAGTTAAATATCGAATCATTCGTATTATACTTTGAATGGCGTGACGAAATGATGACTATTGCAATGGCCGACGGGGTTGGCGACGCCTACAGCGCACGTTTTCGCTTAGGACCAACTTGAGTTAGCGCCGATGTTATTGTTTTTTTTGTTTTGTTGCTGTAGTATCGCTATTCTACGTAAGTAGTAAGTTGAAAAATTATTTATGAAGTAGACTACAGTCATAAAACATACATTGTATAAACCATAAATATAATCTGCTATGTAAATTCTTGATATGTACATATGTATATACATATGTACGTAAATAGAGATCATATCATGTGTAGATGTACATACATACATACATATGTATGTAGGTATGTACATAAATACTTAAGGACGCAACATCCCTAATCCAATGTGTACATTAGGCTGTCTGTTATTTGAGAATGAGCTATTTTCTTTGCTGTCGGCGATTTAATTTCAATCAATATGGATCATAATCTTAGTCGTTGCTTAAGATGCATTTTATTAAGAATATTTATTTAAATTAAAAATACATTTAAAATTTCGTCATAGTCATAATAAACAAAGATTTTAGCTAAAAGCAAATGTAACAAGGTCCCCTTATGGAAAAAAAAATTAAGTTGGTTGATGGTATGAAGAAATTTTTTAGGTTGTGGAAGGTTATCCTATGTCAACCATTTTATTCACAAACCATAGCATAGCTGTGTCAACAACCGAAAAATGCCAAACTCAAGTTTAGAGTAAGCGCTGTGACATCGCACAACCATAGTACAAACCGTGATTTTATAATGTTAAAATAACATTTTTATCATTTTAAATTAAACTTCCGTCTTAGACAAAAAATGCATTTTAAGTTAACTATGAGAGACATGAATAATGTATTTTTTAGAATCATGTTTAAGAAGATACAACTCTATTTTAAGATGACGACGATTATGGGCAAATGAACATAATAATGCGCACTGTTTTTACATACATATGTAGGCTGAGCCAACCTAATGTTAATATACATGCATATACATACATACATACATACATATGTACGTGGAGTCATACTTATAGTATGTCCATTTGTAAATTTGCATTCTCATTATTTATCGACCGTCTATTTGATTTACTTGGGTGGGGCCCAAACGTACTGAGTGTAGCGATTTTTTTACAATACATTAGACTATCTTAGATTTTTTTTCTCCAAAAAGGCACAGCAGTTTTCCCTTGTTGCTACGAACTATTGAAATTGGAGTCCTAAACTTCAAATTAGATATGTAGCAAAACATTGACGAAAACTTTATTAAATTATATGCCGAGAATTTTTAGTGATGCGCGTACAAATATTCAGACGGACAGACAAGCATTTTAAAAACTGTTATATATTTTCTATAATGTACAGACATACATACAATTGTAAGTATTGCATTATTTCCACGAAACATTTTTTCTGGAATGACCTAATGTACCTACTTACATACATTGTATATATGTTTGTCTAAGGAGATAAATAAGAAAGCATGTATGTATGTTGCTGTGCAAGTATTGAGAGTTGATGCAAGAAGCCGGTAACGACAACGAAACCTTTTGTGATAATGATATTGTTGTTGTTTCTTGCTGGGAGGCCGGCATCGGGATGCATATCGGCTCCATGTGAATGCAGTGGGCAGTAAATAGTACATGTGTATGTCAAGCTCCATCATTTTCACCTACCAAGTATAAAACTAATATTTTTTCTGTGTCTCTCTCACACTCTCTCTATCTCTCTTCCTCCTCCGTTTCTCTCTCCTGACTTGACAGCTTATGCATATTTCTGCATTGTTCCATAAATATACATAATGGAACTAGTGGGCACCCTTTTCGATAGTCTCGAGTTAGCACAAAATTCTAAAGGGTTTACCTAACTAGTGCTTCACCTTTAAGATAACTACATATTGTAAAATACATACATATAAAAAAATTTAACTCCTAGACAAATCAATAAATGTTACCCACTACCTTTCACGTTTGCCCGCTCACTTCCATATTTGAGCCCCTCAGAGCACAAGTGGCATAAGTCCAGTTTTCGTTTTTTTTGAGTTAGGCATGACACTATGTGGGGGAAAATGAGTTCTATATAGCACGCTAACGGGATAACTCCTAGTTCCCATAGCAACCTCGTAAAAAGCAAAAGTCACTTGTGCAGTGAACGCTTTCCATATTTTGTTGACAGCACAAGTGGCGTAGTTGAGTAATTTACCATTCGTGCAGTGACTTTCGTTAGGGAAGGAGTTATTCGCTAGTGTTTTATAGTGTTTTTTTTGTGTTAAAATGGACTCCAGTGAAGATGACAGTGGTGGAATATTTAGTATTTTTGCTGATAATGGATCAGAAGATAAATATGTATATGCCGCCAGAAAAAATTAAAGACATGTTGGACCTGCTGCCATATATCCCTCCATCACACCACAATTATTTCGAGAGGCTTGTTACTAGCGAGACTTGTGAAGATATTTGCCCACTTCAAGAAGAACGTGAAGAAAGTGACAATGATTAAAAGGAAATTGTATTTCAGTTATTGTTGTATCTACAGTGAACCAAAGAAAAACTGGGACTGCTTGGAAATTGGTTTAGTCGTAACATCTAACTCTTATTTAAAATATAGTCGAATCTATAATAGAAAGCGCATAAGGTAAAGTTTCAAAGTTTACACAAAGTGCATTAGAGTTAATCAAAGGTCGAAAAAAAGTAAAAAAAAAAATTGCGGCACTTTTAGCTGACTTTCTATCAAAAATTTGGGTAGGCAGTTTTATAGCCCTTTCAATTTTAGTATAACAATGTGCAAGTTTGAACTATCTCAAAATTGGAATTATAAACAATTTTTGTTGTAGGTGTTTAGCAATTTCTTCCATACAACACAAGAAAAAAATAAAATTTTGTATGGAAGAAATTGCTCAACACCTACAAAAAAAAATTTCATAATTTTGAGCTAGTTCAAACTTGCACTTAAATTGAAAGGACTACAAAACTGCCTACTCATATTTTTGATAGAAATTCTGCAAAAAAATGCCGCAATTTTTTTTTTTACTTTTTTTCGACCTTTGATTAACTCTCATGCACTTTGTGTAAACTTTGAAACTTTACCTTATGCGCTTTCTATTATAGATTCGACTATATTTTAAATAAGAGTTAGATGTTACGACTAAACCAATTTCCAGTCCCAGTTTTCCTTTGGTTAACTGTATTAAATTGGAGTGTCATTTGTGCTCTAAACAAAACGCTAAAACCGTTTACAGCACAAGTGGTGTAAGTACTTTGGAGTACTCGAAAAACCCAAATTTATGAATAAAAAGTTTTGAAGACATGAATTTATGTTAAATATAACCTTTTTCTGAAGTTTTATTGAAAAAACGAGTTAAAAAGTTCAATCCTGATTTTTATATCCAACTTTTAGCAAACCCTTCAATATCTAGAATCAAGAACAAGTGGACTTATGCCACTTGTGCTCTGAGGGGCTCATTTATAAATACAACTCAAAATGGCTTGTGACGATCACTCAACTGGCGGGTTTGAACTAGGTATGTAAATCTGGTTACTATGGCACTTGCGCTTTTTTGGCACCTTAGATAAGGTTCTAATCCGGATAGTACCTAGGAGTTAACTGAGGGTAGTATTTTGAACTATAAACATAAGTAATTTAAAAGAACAAAAAGCCGGTACAAAGAAATAACGAGAAAATGCCCAAATGTAGTCTGACTCTCCAAGTGAGAGTAACAAGTAATAACACAAACAAATGTTAGGGTTTTAATGAGTAAAATTTCCACAGCAGAATCTTCAAAGTGATTTTTAAAATTTTTATAGTTTTCTTATAAAATTTTTTATTATAGCTTTCATAACTTAAGCACGATGTTTCTTATGAGAGAACCCATTAACAACTACATCGAAGTGATTATTACTATCACGAGAGTCAATTTAGCCATGCCCGTCTGTCCGTGCGTTTTTTACTTCTTATCAGCAGTTTCACTATTTTTAGTCAGAGAAGTATGAGATTGGAACTAAAACATAGACAGGGTTACACTCGTATAGCACTGTTAACACTGGAGTGCACGCGCGGCCTACTATACACCCATATTGTCACTTGCGAAGCGAATACATTTGGCGAGTCGAACAGGTTTTCAAACGCACCTAAAATTTTTATTGTGAGTGGCGAATGAACTTTTTGAATTTGTTTGAATGACAACATCACACATGAGATGAAAAAGTGCATTCGCCAGTCAAAATAAAAATTTTATGTGAGTTTGAAAATCTGTTCGACTCGCCAAATGTATTCGCTTCGCAAGTGACAATACGGGTGATAGTAGACCATTGGTATATTTTTGATGATAACTTAACAATTCTGTATGTTAGAGCGGAGTAGTTCCAGGAAAGCCCTATGCATTAAATTTGTCGTCAAGTCACTAACGTGAGAGCTTTCTGCTCGTACACATATTTCTGAAGATTAGCGAAAAAGTCTCGGGACCACCATAGCAGCAAGAAATCAATCATCAAAAAAGTGGTGCAAAACGTGCAACAAATGGATTTGTCCTAATCAACCGGCTGTGATGTGTAATAAATGTCACAAAAATAGGTTTTTGATAAACTTTAATAATGTAAGAAAAAATTTGAATCATTGGTCTCAAAATTACAAGTTTTGGTATTTTTTACTATTATAGAACAAAATTGGCTTTAATTTTAAAATGTTGTTTTCTTTGGATAAAGTAAAGCTTAAATTATTCTTTTAAATAAATATAAATACGCTTTCAATCATTAGTTTCAGTAATATGTAATGAAAAAAATTTTTATTGCTATTTTAAAATGGTCTACCATTGTAGGCCACGCGTGCGTTAGTGTAAAAAAAAAGGCGCGTGTACTCTAGTGTTAATAACAACAACAAACTAAAAATTAATATATAAATAATAATAAAGAAGAAATTATAAACTTTCTACACGTTTTTTTAAATAAAAAAAAATAAAAATATTTTTGAAATAGTTTTTTGCATTCCCTTTCCTTATATTTTTAGTTATCTATCTATCTATGTACATACATATATGGTAAATATTTACTCACATTCAATTTTGCTTGCTCCATTAGTTAAGAATTTGTGCTTTTTCAAATGTTTGTCATAAGCCTCCCGTGCTGTTTTAATATATATTTCGTTATATGAATATACATATGTATGGTTATATATATGTAAGTATTTGTAGTTCTGCTGGGTTCTGTTTTTCCTCGACCGCATTCCAATTTCTTGTACATTTTGCCGTCTGCCACACCAATTTTTCTCGTATGAAATCACATACGATCTTCGAATATGCCTGAATTTTGTTCTTTCTCTTTAATGTTTTTGTATGTTTTGTGCCTTTTTACTCACATTGTCGCTTTTTAAGCAATCTAAAATTAATTTTTTAGATGGTGGTAGGTAACATATGTTGGTTCTGATTGCCGGGATCTTACACGCAACAACGCTGTTTTTATTGTTATTTTATCAAATTTTTATTCATTTTCAAATGCTCAGCGCTTCACACACCTCATTTTGCTCTACAACAGTGATTTTGATTTTTTTCTTTTAGCAATTTGATGATAATGATGATCAAGAGGAATAAATATTTTTTTGCACATATGTACTATATACATATGTATGTTTATGTTCATCACATTCCAATGCATGTGCGTATGTGTTTGTGTGGTTATGATTTTTCATTTTATGCTATTATATTTAAATGGTCGCCTTTGCTATTTTATATATATTTTTTTCTACCATACATTTTAGTACGCTAATATCGCGTTGAGTTTGTGTTGTTGTTGCTTTTTGTCTTCTCTGCGTTAATAAAGTACTTTGTGTGTAGTTCATTATTCGCCGGCGCCTTAGCGCTCATTTCCTTTGAGTTTTTATTTTCGCTTCTGTCTCGTTATGATATTCACAATTTACTAGATTGGGACGTAATAGAAGTTAAAAATGTTGATAGAAAATTAATATGTATGTATTCAATGTCCTGAGGTAACAACATAGTCAACACGACCCGAACTCCTCAAAGTCGAAGGTGGCAAGTGAGATTTGGAAAAAGGATCGATATTCCGCATAATCGATATTAAAGAGAAAATATATCGACATTACATCAATTTGTTTGATAACTAACACAATGCAAACAAATATTTTCGGGAATAAAAATACTCGAAATATGCCTCACCGAAAGTCCCAAACGCAAGTCTGTAGTCAGGTTACATCAAAAATAGTTTAGAAGAAGTTTTTTTTTTTTGTGAACCACGAAGCTCCCTTCTACTTCTGAGATGAAATCTTCTCAACAAAAATTCAGTTACTAACCGTCATTAGGAGGCAAAATGAAAAATGTTTGTACGTCTCGCAATTTATCACAAAATTGAAGAGAGGATAATTCTTAACCTCTTAAGAGGCTTATTGCTCCTTTAAATGGAGTACACGTCTTAGCACACGATTGGCCAATGATATTACAGATTTTTCGATAGCAAACTAACAAAATAGATGTCGCCACTTTCCCCGTTGATTGAAGCTGATAAATGTATCTATGGTTTTTTTTAAAAGTCAATCTTCCTGGTGAAGAATTCGATTTGCAAAAATTTTCTGGTTTTCTTATTTTCGTTCATTTTTCGATTTCAATTCGAATTGCTTTGAATGGTTTTTAAAAAGTAGTTGGAAATCGGCACTGAAATAAAAGATTATTTCACCAATTTTTCTCGTTTATTCACTACGTTAAACTTGCGTCTGTCACGGATGAGGTCCACTCACCGACTATTGACTATACGAGAGTATATTACAACCAAAATACAATCCACGAGAGCCGGCTGCATATTCTCGATTGATTTGTGTGTGAGACTTTCGCCATGATACGCACATGATGCTTATACAAACATATATCACATCTCTTCTAAACTAGTCCTACTCGTGTTTTCTAGACCTGGGTGATTGAGTGATTGAAGGAAAAGAAATTCTATTTTTTTTCTTGCTGCTAATCCTTGAGTTAAAATCGTTTGGCTTTTTTATCAAGTTTATGATTATTAATTTTTCATTTCGATCCGACCTACTTTTTTGAGTACCTACTTTTTTTCCTTTTATTCATTACTCTCATTAAGGCACTTTGCATATGAATGCGGCATGGTATACAATGTATACTATACATACATACATATGTGTGCTCTCAATTGAGGTGTTCGCGTGTAAAGGTATTTATGTCTGTTCCTGTGCGTGTGCAAACTTTTGAGTCACTTTGAATTATTTCCTCTTGACGTTACAATAAAGTTAAAAAGGTTTTATGAAATTGTTTAAGAACTTATCTTAAAAAATTAGTCATATTAAAGCGGAGTCCTTTGTTAAACATACCAATGTTCGAAATCGAAACAACCATGCATATTTTTTCGATGTCGAAAATTCCGAATGAAGTACCTAAAGTGGCAAACTATGAAAGCTGTGTTGACTTTTAATAATATTTTGTAAAATTTAAGAACCTTTGAAGATAGCATGGCGAGACATACTACTTGTCGTTAGATAAGGTCAATGCTTTTCAATATCATGGCCATATGGCTGGAATATTATGTACTTTGTACGGCTTTTTAGAGCAAAAAAAAAATGCGAAAAATATTTTTATTCAACAAATATTTGCCGAATGGTTTTGTATGAAATTTTAATTTTAAAAATTGAAGTATCCTGGTTCGTTACGAGCTATAGACCTATTAATAATTTTTTCTTCAGCGAAAAATTATTGTTGTTTTTTGGGTTTCTTAATAATTTTTTATTAATTATTAAAAGTTTTTTGTTGAGTTGAAAAAATTGTATGTTAAATTTTAATTTTAAAAGTTTCAATTTAAAAGTACCTATTTTCTAAAATACTTGAAAAAAATTAATTTTTTTGGATGCAACCAAACATTCGAAAATTATATCTTGCTGAACTAAAATTTCACGCACAAGTGAGTACTTTTTTCGATCCACTATAGGTTAGGTTTTGGAACTGAGGATGGAACTTACATGGTTGCCACCTATTGGAGATGATTTAAAAATTAAAAATAAGATACGAATTCAATAAAAGTGGTGTTGCCATCTCAATTAAATTCCATTTTTTATCTATTTCATAATTTTTTTGTTTGGAAAATCAAGGGACCATTCATATGAAAAAAAGGTAATAAATAACAAATACCGGCAATCTCAAAATTTAATTTTAGTTTTTATCTGAACTGATAGTGAAAAATTACAGATTTTACAAAATAAAAATGTGAAAAATTTTCAATTTCTAAAATTCCGGCAAACTCAAAATTGAAATTTTGTTTCTAAAATTGTTCTTTAACATTTATCTAAGCTTATTATTTTTTGAATATTTAAAGTTTAAAACGTAAAAAAAATTATAACACAAATTTTTAAATTTAATTTAAAAAAAAAGTATTTGTGGGCACTGTTGGCTTTAATGCATATATGGACTTTATATTTGCCAAAAATTACTGACTTTGAATAAAAAATTATTTCAAACTTTTTGAATATTGTTGAGACTCACTGCGGCTTAGTATTCGAAATGTGTTTTTATTTTTTTCTTTGTTTGATCCAGCAGCTGTGTGCTAATACCAAGTGTCCGGCTCTGTTTAATACTCTGACAACGTCGCTTGCTGCACAGCTGACAAATGCAACACTTTTGTCTATTCGAAAATTATTATTTTTTTTTATTTTACAAGTGTCTTCATTACATACATATGTACACTGTGCTTTGCATTTCAGTCCTTTAGCTAAAGCGTCAACCTCATTGAATTTCACAATTCCAATACATTAGCTGCTACTTCCGGTCGGTCGAAGTGCACTTCCGATTGAATTGTCTCTTTGACTTGCTTTACTCATCCATCTTGTTGGCTGTTTTCTTCATTGCTTCACTTACACGCGCGACAACATACGAGCACACACACACACACAGATACACACTCACGCACAAGCATACATTCTCTTGTTCGCGATTTTTTGTCATTGAGTTTTTTTTTCTTCTTTTTCTGTTGTTTTTTTTTTGGTTTTTTGTAGGAGCCAAAGCACACAGTCACGTATGCACGGAGAAGACTGACGTCGCTGTCCATATATATCATTTGAGTTCATACTTATAGATGTACGTGTGTATGTCTGTTTGCTTTTTGCCATTTGTCTTATGGCTTTTTGCCGCATTGCCGCTGCCGTCCGTCATATGACGACGATGACGATAATAATGGTACAAATAAAAGCACATACGCATGCACACACACACACACCTATGTATGTACGCATACATATGCACATAGCAACAAAATTATCTAAAAATTTTCCAATATAAAAATCTTCGTTTGGTGAAAAAAAAATTTTTTTTCTTTTGGATTTTTTACAACTTTCAATTAAGCTTCGGCCGTTAGTCGGTGTCTTGAATACATTAATTTCAAAGACCCAAAGACCAGCGGCATGCCATCATTTAGCTTCAGAAATAACTTTTTCGGGCGCAGCCTTGCTCATCAAATTGTCTGTGAAAAGCCACACCAGACAGCTCTCAGCACTTTTGCGATTCTTTTTTTACTTTTTTTTTTTTGCCACGCCATATGATTTTAGTGCTTAATATCAACAGCGTAATACTTTAAAAATTTCCTTTGTTAAATTCGCACATAACCTCTGCTTTGGGGGAAAAAATGCTCTCAATAAAAATTTTGCCGGTTAGCAAAATCAGATGGTGTTCACGCGCACCTCGTCTGTGCTTGCTTGCTTTGTGGTTAGAAATGAATGCGTACCTCCAAGGTTTGCTGACCATCTGCGTAGCTCTTGCTGCTGCCAACTGTCTAACAGCTTCATTAAGACCTCTATGATTTTTCATTTTTTATTATTTTTAAATATTACTTTTATATTTGTTATAACTTCTGTTTTGTTCCACTTATAGTATGCGCTTCACAAACTAAAAATCAGCTGCTAATTTCTCTCTTTTACTTTATGTACATTGTATATTTGTAGTTATAGCCGTCCTAACTAGTATAATTTGTAATATTGTTGAGCGACTATTTTTAAGACAAACCGTCCAGACCGGCTGTGTCTGATCAAATGAGTGTTGTTCGGTGTCGTTGTTCAATCAAAAGCAACCGGCAGCGCTAACTTATTCGCCATTAAAATATATATTTTTTTATTCGGTTCGTTTTTACATGCTTACGAGTACATACATACATATGTACATACATATAGCAGAGGTAAGCTTCGTGTGGTTTCTCTACTTGCAAGCTGATTTGTGCACACACACATACCCAAAATATATGCACAATCGTGCCCGACGTATATGCTTATATGTATGTAGTTATATATATACATACATATGTATGTAGGTACGTGTATGTATATTTTTTTTCGCATTCGGAGAGCCAAAAAGTTACCCAGCGATTTTTTTCTAATTTAACCGGCGTTTTCATACATGCGTACAGTGGTGGTCAGCTAATCATTACAATCACTATTTTTTTATAATCTAATAATATACATACATATGATAGATATGTATGTATGTATGTATGTACATATTTTAACTAAATAAGTTGAAATAGTAAATCTTAATCACTAAGCTCCATTGTTTACCTAAATATTCTTAATTCGAAGAAAATATGAAAATATCTTATCTGTGCAACACGTCGTATGAGTATCATTTTAGATACGTGGACTCGTTAGAAGTGTTGTTCCAGTACCGTCTAGTACTCGATACCCGAACTCATACAAATTCTCGTTAGGAGAAATCTAAATTTAATTTTGTAGTGTAGAATTTTTTCACGGAAACGGAAAATGGTCAAATGTTGTCATTTTCGCCCAAATTTTTTTAATGAAATTTCGAGGACTGTGTTTAAAAATATGTAGTTCCTAAAAAAATATGACTTCTTGGATTGAGAGAGGAGGTTGGACCCGAACCGGTGAATCCGCCTCTGCTTGTAATTGCACTACGGTACTTCAACAGAGTACTCGAGTACTTATGTATGTATGTACATATGTATACACACATACATATGTACATATAAACGACTGAGTGAAACATCACTATATTTCAAAATATTTTTCAATTATGCTCTATTTCACAATTTAATTGCTTAAAAACGACCTATCTCGGTTTTTTCCCAATAACACCCAATTTTACCTAAAATTTGGTTCAAAAACGTTCTACATACTATACTGAAAGGTCGAATACCGGAACATGTAACAGCAAAAGTGGTTTGAGAAATCTTTTTTTAACCATATCTGTCTGTCCGTCCTTCTTCTGTCCCTCACTGTTAGAAATATCTGGCTAAAAATTTACTTTAGCATGACAATATTTTATTCTTTTCTTTGAAAAACTTTAAGGATTCAACATCTGGTGCTTATTTGAATTTGTTTACTACTTGTTACATTTATCTGGCCACTACTGTAAAAGCATACTTATGTATGTATGTATGTTTTGTCTGTGTCAGTCTGAGTTGTCTGGAGACCCCGGTCGACCGTCGTGTGAGTGCTCTTACTTACATAGACTGCTCCCACTGTCGTCGTGCATGTCAAAGCCGGCAATCGTGTACGAAATACTTTTTGTTTTGTTATTTTGTTTTTATTTTCTAATTTTTTTTTTTTTTTTTGTTCTTCTTCTTTTATTTTGCGAAAATAAATTTGTATGTATGTATGCATGTATGTATTTCTTTGTCGCCGTGTCGTCGTATGTGGTAGTCGTTGTCGTTGATGGCAACGACCCCACGTCGCACACCTCTCTCCTGTCTGGCAGCTACTTACCTACATAAACTACATACTCCTTGTTGGACAATAAATGCCATCGGCATTGCCACTGCCAATGTAGACGTCGCTGCTAGAGTCAACGTCTCTGTCTCCCCATTACAGCCAACAACAATGCCGCTGTTATCGTCTCCAATTCTATCTCAGTGCTAGCACTCAGTCATATCGTCACCATAACCATTACCACTTTAGTTGCTGTTATGACCGCATCTAGATATATTTTTGGGGAGCTCTTTATGCTTCTCTTTCTCAGTATATATGAATGTGTGTGTGTATGTATGTATGTAGGTGTGCAGGTTATGATAGTGAGCAAGCGCCGAAAAACCGATTATGCACGAATGTTGACTGCAATGGTTGCAAAATGTTAATATGCGTGAGTAGATATGTATGTATATGTATATGTATGTATGTATTAGAAGATAAAGTGCATACAGCGGGGAGTAACTGAGTTTCGGTTGTTCCACTTCGTGTGTGAATAAACAGCTGTTTCTTTGTAGTAAATACTAGCAGACCAAACAGGAGTTTTCCGATGCGAGGTTGGGCATACCGGCATTTAAGTTCGAGTAACTTTTTGAGTTTGTTTTTATCTCTCTCTACCTTCCTCTTTCCTTCATATCAACCTTATTTGCTTTCTTTTGTTATTTGAGTAGCACTCTGCGGTCGGGCAGGGACAACCTTCTGGAACGAGCCTGAGTGCAACTGTTTTTGACGTCGATGAACCTTGCAGACCAGCGATTTGCGTTTAGCCGGGTAGAATATGCCGAAGGCTATAGTGCTGGATTCATATCTAGAAACGAACTGTCAATATCACTTTAACCCTGGTCTATAACTTCCCATTGTATGAATGGAGGTGTCGACTAAGCAGGGCGAAGTACTTCTACAACAACTCTAAAAAAACATAATTACTAAGAAAATTAAGAAACGAGTTTCACGGAAGAATTGCAATTGGAAGGAAATGTTTCCGGCGGGAATCTATTGTATGCAGCAACTTCAAGATGCAGAGATAAAGTTGCACGACTCTGAGCTCAACAGTGAAGCTGAAGCTTTCAAGGGTGGTCCAGTAATGGCTCACCTTTTCTTCGATTGCCTCAATCTATTGTAGAAAAAGCATTAAAGCATAACAGAGTTGTATTGGCCCTTGTAATCGCCATTCTGAAGGAGCGCTGGCCAATTGAATGCCGGTGAAAAATTTTCAAGTTACGTAATGTTTAACAGTCCACATAGGCACACGAACTTCAGTTCGTCCGGGAAGCTTAGCTAAATTACTCGATTGTCCGGGAAGCTTAGCTAATTTCGTGGTCCGTCTCAGTCGGACTTATACATATATGTAGTTGCAAGGCGGTGATTCTTATGGTAATTAAAGATGTCATTGTTATTCCATGATTACCTTGATCTTGCTTCTTCTTAACAGCGAGCTGTCACTCAATTCAACCACATAAAAGAGAACATTTACCAAGCCCCCCTTGATTTTTAACGAGCTAGTTGTTGTAATGATTCATTTCATTGTCCATTCTTAAAAATTCTCAAAATTCAAGTCTTCAAGACACACTAAAAAGATATTTCGTGTGCTTACTTAAGTGGGCAAACCAGAGCGTGAACCTTGAGCTGAGCTCCAAATGACGTACCTGGGCATGTGTAAAGCGATTTCATCCATCTGCCAACCAATTTTTTCCAGCATTGTTGATGACCGATTAATTTGATTTTTGCAAATATTCGAAGGTATGAGTCACAGATTTATTGTTTTCTGCAAATTCATTTTTCGCTTCAGTTTTTGTTTTACTAAGCCACTGACGCACAGTAACTTTATAGACTAGAAATAGCTTATCTTTGATTTTCTTGTCAGATTTGAATGAAAAATATAAGCAACAACAATTTTACCCCAGACATTTACGGTCACAACTTACATTTACTAACTTGGGTTAAAACTGGCCATCAAACAGCTGAAAAGCGACCTTTGCTGACGCCGCTGGTGTTGATATGGTTGTTGTTGTTGTTAGCACTGCCCTTGCTATTACTTGCCAATGCAGCAATATGAACTGGTGCACTCACACACGTGGGCGTAGAAGGGGTGGTGTTGCTAAGCACATGCCGAATCAACTAAATAAACAAACATATGATGGAGCTACCCATGAAACAACAACAATGTTTAAATTTCTGCAAAAATTTTGTTTGGTTTTTAATTAGGGATGGAAAAATTTAAAATTGTAATTTCACCAGAGAGGAGATTAAGATCTTGCTTCTGTCCGCATTTGTGCTTTTCCCTAAGAATCTTAATTATTGAATTTTTTTTGTGTTTTGGGTCTTTGTAAATATATTTCTTACACTTTATTAAAGAATGTTTATTCTAGTTATTTTACACTTAATTCTACTAGTACAAAGTTTTTTTTATAGAAAACTTGTTTCTATAATTTTTAATTGATTCATATATGTACATTAAGGTGGTGCGGTAAAAATTTTATGTTGCGACTACCATGCGGTAGAATTTTGTACTTTATAGAAAATAAAATTAAAACAACTGATACAATTTTTACATTTCAAGGTGGGAAGTACAAATTCTACCGCATTGCTAGGCAAAAAACAAAATTCAAACACACACTAATGCAAATCTCTAAATGTTTTGTTTCTTTTATATTTACTTAAGTATATGTACAACTGTTGCATGAGTAAGTATGGGCTAATTTGTAAATGAAATACTGCCAGTTGAGATCGTGTTCTAAATGCGCTCTAACTTAAATGTCTGCTGGGTTGCTTGAGCCTTCACAACTAGCATGTGATATTATTTAGTTTTGTAAAACATATATCATTTTTTCACAGTATTTCTTTTACAAACAAAACCCATCTTCTGTGATCTATTCAATGTACAAGGAAAATCGAGCTCCAAACCGTTTATGACGTATACGCTAACTTCTAAAGATTCAATTGACTGCATTACTGCACGCATTCGCCATAATGTTTTCAAGCTTCGATGTTCCATTTCATAATGTAAACATAACATTAGCATTATTTCATTACTATATACAAGACGAGTTGTGTCCTAAATCAATAAATATATTTTTAAAACTTAATTATTTTCTAAACTTTATGCTAAAATTTCTAAAATATACATATATGCTTTAAAAAAATAATAATTTAAGTTTATACATTTTTAATTACGAAATATTCAATAAAAAACGAAATTCTTTTTTCAGTGTACGTAGATAATAACGATTGTCTCCGTACGGGAACTTAAAACCTACTATTATGGAGAATTGTTAGTTTGTGTGGGAACAAACGGGCTCCAGCGTAGGCAACTATCATCGATTTTGGGGAAATTGCCTCGTTGTTTGACACGTTTCTCATATTCATCGAGCACTTCCTGCAGAAAAAATGTAATAGTTAATTTTTTTAGTTCAAAGTAATCCAAAGAATAATATAATAAATTGAAAGATATATCCTCATAGGGACAAACAAACGATCAACTGGATTGAGGTATAACAACTTTTTGAATACCGGCAATGCTGTTAATAACTGTTCTTTTTCCCTTTCCTTTCGTTATTGTTACTTTTCTACACTTTCATCTTCTTTGCCAATTTGATTACCCTCTTTGCAGCTCCTTTCCTTTTATTTCTTTTGTTTCTAATTTTTTGTGTTCTTTTTTTTGTATTCTATTTTATCGGTTCCTTTTATTAACGCTTCTCTTACTTCACCTTCATTTCTGATTGCTGTACTTTTCACTGATGCTTTTTCCTTTACTCCTCTTTCCATTTCGGGCCGTTCCTTTACTATGCTATCTTCTTTTTTCTTTCCATTCCCTTTCTCTCCTTTTTTCTCCTTTCCTTTCCTATTTTGTTTTGAATTAATTTGATCGTTTCCTTTCCTTTATTTCTTCTTTTTTTTTGTTTTTGTTTCCTCCTTTCCTTTTATTTATTTAGCACTACCTTTTCTGTTATTAAACTTTTTTCATTATATTTCTTAACAATCTAACCATAAATATTACAAAAATAATATTAACGCCTGTGTTGCGTATTCTTTGCTGCAATAAATTCAACAAATTGAAATTCACTCATTTTGTTTTTGTAAACTCTATTTGTATGAGCAATGAAGTTCACGTTACGCTCAAAGCAATTATTCGTGCTCGCAGTGAGTACCGTTCATACGATGCCATTCAACGATTAATACAATAACATGTCTACTCATACATATATAACGACGGCTCTATATGTATGTGTCGTGGTGTCACTTTTAAATTGAATTTTCCATATTATAATAAACATTTTTTAATTTTTTTGATTGAGCGCACTACAGCTTTAGCAGAACTATCGATAAATCTACAATTGTTTATACCATAAATGTATAGTTTGCGCGTAAAAGGGTACAAACTTTTTCAACTTTCGCATTTGTATTACGGTATTAGAGACAAGGCAACACCATCGTCACCTTGGAGAACGGATATTTTTTTATTCAACTTCCATATCATTTTTAGGAATATTCGCAACCCAGGTGCACCTTTTAAGTATATTCTTCTTTCAAGTAATCGTCTAGTGAAAATTAGTTAATAACTAATAAAAAAAAACTACAATTTTAAATTAGATGTTACTCATACGCCCCGCCCCATGTAAAAGTATTTTTTCGATTATCTCCAAAACAGTCTGAGATTTTAGTATTTCTATATTTGGATTAATGTTATCTTTAATATTTAGTTTAATTTTTGTTTATATTTGTAGTTCGTAATAAATAGACATTATTAATAATAGTACTTACTTGCTTTTTAAGCACAATATGTTTGCCTTTCCAATATTTCATCATGCCCAATGCTTGCAACGTACTAACGATATCATATGAATATATAGCAGTTTCCTACAAATGAAATAAAACGAAAAGCGATGTAATATATCAGCATAATATTTTTTAAGTGCTTCTATGTAGTACAGGACCTAAACGATTACAGTAATCGTAATTTCAATTCTGTTTAAATAACAATTACAGTAATCATAATCACTCGATCAAGAGCAAACTATAAAGATTACGATTAAAAGACCATCACGACACAGAGATCAAACCAAAAGAACAGATCGATAGTGTCGATAAATGGTTTTTGGCCTAAAACACTTGCAATTTAAAAGCTAGGAACCTAAAAATTTTCAGGTTTGGTCCAAATTATATATGTATTGTGTTTAGCGAAAATCAGTCAAATCGGACCAGCATTACATATGGCTCCCATACAATCGATTTTTCCGATAAATGGGTTTTGGCCTATAACTCTTGCAAGTAAAAATCACCCAGATCGGACCAACATAACATATACATATGTATGTATGTAGCTCCCATACAATCGAACGTTCCGATAAATGTGTTTTGAACTATGTAACGTTAAATTAAAAGTTCGGCAGAGTTTGAAAGGTATAAGTCCTTTGGCACAGGCGCTGACAGCACTCTCCTTACTTCTTTGATGCAACAAAAATGTTCTAATGCAATTGACTGCAATAATTAATTTACTCATTCTTAGCTAAACGCATTCGTAGCATAAAACTCTCTCACACAATTTTACCTGTGATACTTCCTTGATGCTTAATGTACTTCCGGTTCGATTACAGAGATAGTCCAATAGTACATCTTTCCAATAGGAGCGATATGAAATTAAACCCAAGTCCGAAAGTGGCTTTTCCGGTGAACCAATTTTCCCCTCCACTCTAGTCAGCAGGTAACCTAAGTGAACAAGAAAAAGATAGATTAACAGTTAATATATATATATATCTACAATATTTTTTTATATTTATCTCAAAATTGTCTATAAATATGACTAGTGAGAGTGCAGGGTCAGCGTGTGAACGCCTTCAAGTTCTTTGGCATCACGTGTCTACACTCACACCAATGTTTGCACATATTCTGCATATACAACGTGCGTTTTTTTGTTTTGTTTTGCCTGTCTGCGAATAAACTCCACAACAACCCTACCGTTATGACCAACTTTGTCATTTCCCTGTTATAAAATGCCATCTACATGCGTCTAGACAGACCAAAACTTGAGGATGAGTACTTCAAATGTCAATATACAAACAAATATATATGTATGTATGTATGTAAATGAGTATTAACAACGCGAAACCCTGGACGAGAGCGACCCTCAAACGTTTCACGAATATGTAAGTCCAATTCAATTCCGTCATTCAAGTTTTACAAACGTTTTGCAGCAGCAAATGACGACAAGCGTCCATTCAACCCACGCACCTTATAAGTTTACATACATAAAGCCATGCATACATGCATACATACATACATACTAAATTTGTAAAGTGTATGCAATTGTGTTTTCGGCTTTTAGCTGTTTGGCGTCTGAAGTTCTGCGTTACCCCAAACTCACCTTAATAAAAAATTTACTGTGGCAGTCTCGTACGACGATTAGAACAGGGTTGAATATTATCTGTGCGTTATTGCAAGCAAACAATCAAAAAATATTTGGATTGTGTATGTGTGTGTGTGTGTGGGTGGTAGCTACGCTTAGTTCTCTGCCACACCCTGTACTGCATTTCGTGCACAGACGCAGCCGCAGCAGCAGTAGCAGCGGACTAGCTATCAATCGTCCACATACCCCAACAAAATAAAATTTACTTTGTACGCCCGCCTGAGACAGCCGAAGTGAGAGCGTCAAGCTAAAGCTGGGAATCCAAGGCTGCTTTGATTTTTCTTTTCAACACAAACAGAAATTTATATATTTACATACATACCTTCATGTATGTATGTATGTATGTAGCGGTGTATGTATGTATGGATATAAAAGGAGAGCATGGGAAATGACGAGACGACTTTATCGATCCATGGCTACGCCTCATGAGTGAGACATATTATGCAATCAAGAACCGATTACTCGTTTCTTAGGGAAAGAGTTAGTACAATTTTTGGTTGTTACGATTAAAACTAAATTGTTGTTGGTAGAGAAGTGGTTTAAAATATGCACTAAAAATAGCAACCACAGCACAGCGCCTTTTCTATTCATAACTCAGCCGAGTAACCAATGCACTCTCACGACCGAATAGGGTCACAGGACCATACCAGGAGTTTCTAGATTCCATTGAAATTCTGAAAATTCCAGCAGGAAAAGAAAGGCTACTGTTGCCATAATGTTAGAATTTCACTAAAAGTATAAAAAATCAGTTGAGCCTACTTTTATTGCCACCACTGTATTATGTTGGAACAAAGTTCCTAACCTCAAAAAAGGTTTTAAACTTTAAATTCGGCATTTAGAAATATATTGTTGAAAATTACATTTAATTTCATGTAGCAGTGTTTGCGTGAGGAGCGTACAAACATGCTGACAGACAGAGAAAATTCTTGATTTGGCTGCAGTTAGTCTAACCGAAACAATAAAGATGAATCGTGAATTCGCACTCCGTACCGAATAAAACCGTTTCATTTATGTAACACAACAAGGACGACGCCCTTTCATTGTGACCTGTGCTGACCTTTGTTGTCTGCTCGGCGTTATGTATTTGGTCGTCATCGCCGCCGCCGCCGTCGTCGTAGTCATTGTCAATACAACAACAACCAACAATGACAATTACGCAAATCAATAAAAGCCAAAAAATAGAAATAAAATTATCCAAATTTAGAATTTCAAAAAAAATATTACGCTGCTGGAGTATTTATAACTATTATTGTCAAATGTGCGGTGTACTCGGCATTCATATCAAAAGTTCTCGGGTTTAATTTCAGGTGAAATAAATCAAAATGTAATGCGGGTGAATGCGGAGTAGGGCTAGACCTTGGAGAGTGTTCGGCTAGCCCTTGGTGGATATTTCTGTAATTGAAAGCTTGCAGCAGCTTAATGTGATTAGTCACGATTTGCAATGATGAAACAGCCAACCTGTAGATACTCTTCGCATTTGTTAAAATATGTACTCTTCACACAATTTTAGCATTTTTGAATTGCAATGAGTGACTAATTTTACGTTGACGGGTGATCAAAAGACTACACCAACCGCGGGAACGATATTCAAATGAAATACCTGGCATGCCATGGTTTGAGCAGCTTACCATAAATATGTACATACCTACTAGGGATGCATTTTTTTCGCCTTTTTTCAAACCCCGGATTTTCGGGAACCGATTCGGGGATTTTTATATTCATTGAAACTCCCCCTCGGAAACCAAAAAGGATCTGTGGATAAAACATGTCCTCAATATATCATTAAAAAAACCTTTCCAAAATCCTGAATCCGCCACTGAAAACAACTAACATTTATTAAAAAAAAAAAAAAAACAATAAATAAATAAATAAAAAACTGTTGATAGTGGGTCTGACAGACCAGATATTCAAAAATTAAATAAAAAATGGAAATACATATATGATTTATAAATAAATAAATGTATACTCGTATTTACCTCCATATTCATAAAAAAATAAAAAATAAAAAAGCTTTTCAAAGCTCTTATAATTCAAAATTTGTATGGAAATGTAATTTAAAAAATTTTGTAGTACATAACATCTCGAAAAGCACGTAATTGTTGGAAATGAATCCCGAAAGTTCGCTATAAAAGTAACGGGATTGCCAATTAAATTACATACAGCTTAACATTCATACGTTGAAATCAATCAACAAAAGCTTAAAATATGCAGATCATATCTCAATACAGTCACAAAAAAAGATATTTTCCACTTTGTGTCTACACATTAAACAAATGAAATCATTTAATACAAAATTGTTAAGCCTTGTTTTCCAGGGATTCTTCTTCGTATATGAAAGTTAATGTGGATGCTCGCTTCGCCCGGGAAGTTATGGAGCAGTATGTATCAACTGCCTGTGTTAGCAACAAAAACCCAGCAAAAGTATACCAAACATCAGAACGAGCTTCTGCATTAGGATGCTCATTTATTTACGCTAATTGAAAATATTGTAAATGCCTAAGTTGAAAGGATGTCTCTCCTTTTACGCCCAAACTATAGATCTAAGGTATTACCAATTGCATATGTATCGATAGAACTGCTCTAGCTGCGTTGCAATCAATCAAAAAAATTATAAAAAAGTTTATTATAATATGAAGGATTCAATTTAATCGTGACACCACTACAAATGCAAAACAGGCATTTACACTATAGAGGCGTTGTTGTGTGAGTGCATGCTTCGGTTGATTGATGATACCGTGCTTACAAAAACAGAGCGTTACTAACCGTAACCTTAGCAAAAGCCATAACAGGAAGAGAAGCAGTAACAGTAAGATTAACAGTCAAAGTAACCGTCAACATTACCAAAACAGCAGCCATTTCCATAACTGTAAACATTAACATAACATAAACCGTTACCATAACCGTAACCACTACCATAAGCAAAACGATTAGCATAACAATAACTTAACAGTAACCATTGTCATAACCCTAACCATTACCATAACCGTAACCATTACCCTTACCGTAACCATTACCATAACAGTAACCTAAAAAAGGACTTTTTGCTTTAAAACCAGACTTCGTCCGTATTCCAAAGAAAAGCCAAAAACTTAAACTAGCTAAGTTTCTTAGCAGGGCAGTAAAAAGCGCGCTTGCGAAATTACGAGCAGCCTACAGTACATGAGTACATGCAGATACATATGTACATACATATCATATTAGCACAAATATACGAAATATGCATATACATATGTATACGGGCTACGGGCGAAATGCATTACATGAGTAGTCCATGACGCTGAATCAGCCCAAACATGTGAGTTGGAGAATGGGCATAAGAATAATTACATATGTACATATGTACATTGTACTGGCATATGTATACAAACATATACATACATATGTATCTACTTATGTAAGCAATATGAAGTGGTGTAAGGTCAATGTCGCTTGAAACGAACCAAAGCTCTCTGCACGTCCCCGTTGCAGACGTTTACCCGATCTTTGTATGGCGACGGTAACAACAAAAGCTTGCAGCTAGCAACCACATACCAATTACAAATGTAGATATGTATATACACACACACATACATATACATATAATAGGGCACATTACACCCATTCAGCAGTCGCTAACAAGGAAACGCGACGAGGCGACAAGTCGGCAAATTGGCCAGCCGGCAAGGTACGCCGGCGCTTTTTCGCTTTTGTTATTGTTATGTGACTGTTGGTGATTGTCAGGCGTTGCACCGTCTCGTTGCACAGTGATTCACATGCAAGCAAGAGAACTAATGGTAGTCGGCTCAAGTGGATGTAGCTCAGACATGTAATACATATTAGGGTGAGCAAAAAAAAACAAACAGATTTTTCTTTTACTTGAACCGGCCACGGTATAATCATAAAATAAGAACTTTTAAGTGAGTTTAAAGCATGAAAATTAATACCCAAAACCCTTAACAAAATAAATTTTAAAAATTGGAAGAAATTTTGTAGCGAGTTCTAACTTGTCGCGCTAAAACTGATTGGCCCATCAAACTGCGTTCATAAAATATTTTCTAGAAATTCTGCCCAAAAATATTGAAACATTGGCTAATAGTAAGGTCTCAAACTTTTACAGTTTACAGCACAGTCTAATGTATATGCAATGATTGCAAATATACATACGTACATATGTATGTATCAATTTTTAGACCTATGTACACTATTGGAAATTCGAATAACCATTGCACTGCACTAGAAGGTGTCCATTTTGTTTGTAAATTTGATGGCAAAAAAAAATTAAAAATTATAGTTGAAGCTATTTTAAGGGATATGACAAAGGTCTATGCCGGTACTTCGACCTCGTTGCTGTTAGAATATGGAATAAGAATGGACTTAACTAAAATCAAAGTAACAAAAACCGAGGCAATTTCTAGAAAATAAATTTTACGAAACCGTCATTAAATTTTGCGAGTATTTTTCGGGCTTTTTTAGTTTGCATCATCGAGCCGAAAAAAAATCGTCATTACCTCAATGGAATACTATGCTTCCTAAATCTACCAAAAAGTTAATAGCACTAACAAGTCCTCAATGTCTTCTTTTGCAGCTTCCCTTTCGACAACTTTTAGTAAATATTACTTCAAAGTTCTACATTGTAAGTCACCGTCACCCAAATTACTTTGAAGTGGTTATTTTTGGAGAAAACCACTTTGAAGTTATTTATCAAAGCTTGCGTCATTTTGCTATAATCTACATATATTAGAAGAGAGATGAGTATAGTTTCACAGTTACCTTACAACCACAATGCAACGTTCCCGCGACGTAACTACGTCAGTAAAAAAAAATAGGCGTACAAAAACATAAGGTTGTGGTTATTCGCCAGTTTGGTCGCCAGCATGTAACGAATATGTGTCAACTACGTGCCCATGACTAAGCATGAATCACTTTGAAGTGACAAAAATAGTCGTAGCTACGTTCCAGCTACTAAATATGGTAGTTGGCCTAACTGCACGCTGCTATTATAATTAACGCTACTGTATATATAAATTCAAATGTACATATGTATATAAAAAAAGCCAATTTCTCTTGCACATAAAGCTCTTTACAAATATTAGTATATGTATATGTATGTAAGCATGCAGAATGCCATACCACCTTTGATGGTGTTGTTGTGGACACTTTATATGAATAGTTGAAATACCATCTCTATTGAAAAGAAAAAGATCAAAAGCGTAGCAATTGTAATGACTGTAAAATATAGGTGTGGCATAACAATGAATTTTCAACACTCTAAACTCTTACAGACTATTTTGTTAATATTGTTTGCGTAGAGAAAAATGTTTAATATAAACAAATTTGTAAGAAGATTAGTCACAAGCTATAGAGACTATTTCTTAGGATTAATAATCGAGGTTGATAACTCTTTTTTTTCTCACTACGTTTGTATACATATTTTGTTGTATCTTAATGACTCACAATGAATTGAAATTTAAATGAGTAATCAAAGGTTGTAGTAAATAAAATGTATGTATGTATATCTCGCTCATTATGAAAAATATGAATGAATGTGTATTTTTTTCTAATTTCAGCTACTTTCCTCGAATGTTATGTAATATGAATGCAATAACTGAGTGAGCAAAAATAAATTACTTTAATTTTTTAAATAAAGCCGCCCGCCTTTAAAGTCTAAATCATACAAATATGTACATACTATAGTCTGTGCAGAAATTATAGTTAATGCCTCACCCACCATCCCTACGAAAAACTTGGTTCCTACTGAGTTTGGATTTGCGAAAAGATTTGGGGTCTGAAGCTTGGGCTAAAACATTTCGGAGGATTTCAAGAAAAGGCAATTATAAATTGATTACGATTAAAGAAATACACTAATTAAAATAAAAATTGAAAATTAAAAATAATAATAATTTCCAAAAAAACATTCAAAAATAATCAAAAAAAATTACTTCTTTTTGTATTATTCTGCCTTTAAAAAATAAATAAATAAAAATGTTAGAAAAAAATCAAATATAATAAAAAAATTGAAAATTAAAAATAATAAAACAAAAATCGAAAACAATCAAAAAAAAAGTTTAACTAAAAATAATAAAAAAAAGTTAAAAATAACCGAAAACAAATTAAAAATCAAAAATAATAAAAAAGATAATCAAAAGAAAATAAATATAAAAATAATGGAAAAATATTAAAAATAATCGAAAAAAAAATTAAAAACGAAAAATAATCGAAAAAATTGTTTTAAATCTAAAAAATTTAAAAAAAAATATAAAAAAGAACGAAACAATTTTTTTAATTAAAAACAATCAAAAAAATTTAAAAACAATAAAAATCAAATAAAAAAAAATAAAAATAAAAAAAAATTTAAAATAATAAAAAACAGAATAAAAAATTATTATTATTTTTTAATTAACTGAAAAGTAGCCATTAAAAATTTAGAGCTATGGATTCATAGAAAATAATCATACCGGTAATAATTACGATTAGTAATCACTATTTAACTGGCCTGCTTCAATGTTACTTCTACATATCTAAACGTCGTAAATTTGACGACAACAAAATTATTAAAATTTTCTCGCTTAAGGTTGCCGTTGCCATTTTTGCCAATTTGGTGCTAATTAAGATAACTGCAGAAATGCAGGTATTTGACTGAAATTACTTTCTAAAAGGAAGAAAAACTTTCAGCGACAAATTTTGTTCATGAAAAAATGCTTCTCTTTTACGGAAAAAAATCACTGCATCACTTCGTCTTCGCTAATATTTTCTTAATTGTCTTCAGTAATATCTCATAATATTTTACTAATACATACACATATACATACAACATGTAAGATTTTAGAAGTTTGTACAAAATACTTATATATTATTAAAATATACTTACTAAAGTCAATAAGTAGACGTCCATAGCCTTTACGTTGATATGGTGGTAGAGTGAGTATGCAGGAAACGTTATAAAACGAATTTTTTTCCTGGAAAGAAATTTACATATAAATTTATTACAATTATAGTAAGTAGTAGTATTTTATATTTCAAGACAGAGGGGCTCTGTGCTACATGTCAAGCAACTCTAAATTGTATAGCCCGTAGTCATACTCAAATTAAAATAGAGTTTTTCTACTTAAACATAATTATAAAATAAACAAAATTTCATGTCTGTCATAGTCAACTTAAAATACATTTTATAAGTATATCAAACACTGAGTTTTAAATCAAATTTAATTAATTTAAAAATTTAAGACAGTAAGTGTCTATGGTTGTGTTTGTGACATTGCTTACTCCAAGACATGTGGTGAATAAAAAAGTTGATACAGGGTGACCTTGCAAAACATGAAAAAAAATTGCTAAAATCTTTGCTTAGTTTTAATATTTGAGCAAGGTTTTAAATTTATTTTTAAGTTCAATAAACATTTTAAATAAAACGGGCGTTAAGCAACGACTATGATTACGGGGCAGTGTAACTATCAGCAACCTATTTTACGATTTTCCAAACTTGTTGAACTACAAATTCCAACTGAAGAAGCCTATTCGATTAGACAAACAAATCGAATCACAACAACGGCGAATTGAACACTTGAACGTCTATCAGACCACTTTTATTATAAAGCGACTAGTGCATTCAGTGGAAATAAAAAATATCTTTGCCCAAAATTATCCTAAACTTTAAGTTGCACATCTAGCAATACATCGATGAAAATTGCATTCAATTCTAAGCAACAGTTTTCAAGTGATGCGCAAACAAAGATACCGACAGACAGACAGATTTTTAAAAACATCAGTTTTGGCTGCTATTTTTTTTCAATATACATACTACATATGTAGGTGTATTAGTAAAGATGTCTTACATCAAAGAAACGGTCAAAAGATTGCATGTTTCCTGAAGTCTATTCGTACTGAGCAATGCAAGTTTTGTAAAACCACTCAGAAATTTAAACTACAAAGGTTGAAAATAGGAAGGAAATTAAAAGTGATGAAAAATCATAAATTTTCACAGAAGGAGGGGCCAAATCCCCGCAGTGTTACAAATTTTGGGAAATCAAGTCGTCTATGAACGCACAGAGTTGATTCCAAGTCGGTACCACATGTCTTTGGAGATAAAAAAAAAGATTAACTCAATCTCCAAACAAATCATTTACAGACAAAAGAATTTGAACAGTTACACAAAATTTGATATTTTTGGGGTTCATTGACCAGCACGTATAGACACAATTGTTGTTGTTGAACTTGCGACATTGTATAAGGAGCAGGGAGTCATAAATGCGACAGAGCTTTTGTCAAACAAATACATATGTACATACATACATACATATGTACATATGAATGTATGTGTGTATGCACCCTCATCGTATACATATTGTCTGGGCGTATGCGTACCCTGGGCAAGTACACGACGACGACACTCAATCGCGCGATTGTATTAAAATGCAACCAACCAACCACCATCACGTTGTTCAAACTACCGGCGCAGACAGTGTCAGCATCCTTTAAGTGGGGCGAATAAAATCTCGTACCCGTGTCAACTCGGTAACCATGCCATTGCACTCGAAAAATCGGAAGCCAGACACAAAAATATTCAAATAATCAAAAAAAGCGCACAACAACAACAACAAAAAAGTAAAAAGTCCAAAAAATCATGAGTAACAAGCACAGCGCCCCAAAAATAGCCGAAAATTTTACGCGTGCTCAGCGTACAAAAAACCGCAGCTAGAGGCGGCAGTGAGCAGAGCTGGAGTAAGCTGCAGTTGTTTGTATGTATGTATGCATGTATTGACTGCATCCTTTTATGATGTTGCCTAGACGTAGAGTCTATGTACATTAGGGTGGTTACAAGAAATCAATTTTGGAATTTCCAATGTGACACCCCCCTTAAATATGGTAGTAAGCTAGAAAATGATAAATACAAAGTTTCAGGCCAGTCCGATTACGTTAAGACGTGCCTCATCGAGGTCAAAGTAAGGAAAAAACAGCGATTTTCTAAAAAATCTAAGTTTTTCATCATTAAAGTATGGAAACTTAATTGGCATTAATTTTTGGTTATTTTTAGCAGTATTTAGCATTGATAAAAAAACGTCAGGGTGGTCGCAATACAAGATTAAATCCTTGTCTACATTTTACAAATTGCAAATAAAAAACCTTTACCATCTAATACACTTTTTGGTACTTGAGATACATAGTACCTGCGTGACCGAGCTTGCTCGGTATTCCTCGCAGTTGTAGCTTTCAAAAATATATTTTCAAAAAAACCAAATAGGTGGCAACCCCGTAACGCTCCCCAAGTGGCAACACCCAGGTGAAAAACCTTAGAATGAAGCATACTATCCATGTACCAAAATTGCGTCGATATACGAAAGAATAAACAAAATGCGGTTAGGTAGCAACCTTGGATGGCAAGCGTACATGATATAGCCTAAATCGTACACAACAATCTTCTGAACCAATCTTGAAAGTTTAAAAGAGATCGACCATAAACTTTGGACATTATTGAAGTACAAACAAAACACAAAAAATGTGGGCGTGGCACCGCCCACTTTTCCAAATTTACATAAATCATTACCAAAGGACACACATATCCAAAAATTATTAATTTAGACCAAATATGTTCAGAGCTATGAAGAATTTAAATTTTATATAGCCTGGGGGCGTGGCACCGCCTACTTTTCCAAAAATTGATATAGCCTGAATCGTACACAACAATTTTCTTAACCAATCTTGAAAGTTTAAAAGAGATCGACCATAAACTTTGGACATTATTGAAGTACAAACAAAACACAAAAAATGTGGGCGTTTCACCGCCCACTTTTCCAACATTACATAAATCTTGACTAAAGGACACACATATCCAGAAATCATTAATTTAGACCAAATATGTTCAGAGCTATGAAGAACTTAAATTTTATATAGCCTGGGGGCGTGGCACCGCCTACTTTTCCAAAAATTGATATAGCCTAAATCGTACACAACAATTTTCTTAACCAATCTTGAAAGTTTAAAAGAGATCGACCATAAACTTTGGACATTATTGAAGTACAAACAAAACACAAAAAATGTGGGCGTGGCACCGCCCACTTTTCCAAAATTACATAAATCTTGACCAAAGGACACACATATCCAGAAATCATTAATTTAGACCAAATATGTTCAGAGCTATGAAGAATTTAAATTTTATATAGCCTGGGGGCGTGGCACGGCCTTCCAAAAATTGATATAGCCTATGCTTTAACCCATGATCCCAAGAATATACTGTGAAAATTTCATAAAAATCGGTTGAGTACTTTGGACGCCCATAAAGGACACACAGACACACAGACACACAGACACACAGACACGCAGACACACAGACACACATTCATTTTTATTTATAAGATTATATGAAGGGCTCAGAACCAAAAGGATCTAAGTGACTTCGAAATTGATTTGAGATATTCAAGTTTAAAGTTTATTGCCTTTTCAAAATTCTATGTAAAATCTGGGTAGGGCGTTTATTGTATGGGAAATAGATGGCACTAAAATGTCCGAAATGACTCGGATCTCTATGCCAACAAATGAACACCATATTTCACTATACAAATATTGGTATAGCTCAATTTCAAAAAAGATCTCAGTTAGATGCTTTTGGTTCTGACCCCTTCATATGTATAAGTAATAAAATAATATTTAAATGTGATGTATTCGAATATATATGTTCCTAGAATGAAATCCACTATGACCTGATGAGATGTTGTTTATATCAAAACTTATACTAATAAAATAGCTTATCGAAACATATTCGAATGAGGTACACAAAGGAAGTGGTTTCGATTTTACGGATGAAAAACTAAGATTTTTTTGGAAAATCGCTGTTTTTTCCTAACTTTGACCTCGATGAGGCACGTGTTAACGTAATCGGATTGGCCTGAAACTTTGTATTTATAATTTTCTAGTTTACTACCATATTTTATGGGGGTGTCATAAAAGATAGTACAGAAATTTTTTTCCCCCATATACCTTGTAACCACCCTAATGTACATACTATGGATGTACATATGTATGTATAGCAGCAACTATCGCACAGTGTGTAAGTTTGAGAGAATATTGCTCAAAATCGAAAAGCTTGGGCCATTTGAAGTTTTAAATACTTTTTTTTCAATTGTGGCAGAAGAGCGTAATTATGATCGTAAATAATTTTCTCTGCATCTCTACCTTGAATGATTTTAATCGAGCAAGAACTTACTGAAGACCTGTTAAATTCCCCTGAGAATTGAGTAATCAATTGATTGGATGGCTCTTTCACCCAAGAATGATTATTTTAGTAATTGATTACCATTCAATTTGATTTTAGTAATCCAAAACAAAAAAAGGCATTCTTTTATCATTTTAAATTGTTTGAGTTTTTTTTTTAGTATTTTTAATTTTTTTTTTTATTATGTATTATTTTTTTATTACATATTTTTTTTTTTTTTATTATTTTTTTTTATTACTTTTAATTTTTTTGTTGCAACTGAAACCAGACCTGTTAAATTTGATCAGTAATTAGTAATCAGTTAGTTAGAGATTTTTAATTGGTAATGATTATTTTAATTGCTTTCAAGAAGAGGCAATTATTAATTGATTTCGATTAAAAAGAATTTAAACAAATTATAATTTTTACGATTATTAAAAATTGTCAAAAATAATCACAAACGGGATAAACAATAAACAAGAATAAAATCAGAAACAATCAAAAAGAAAACTTTTTTGGTTACTTCGATTTTTTTATTTCTATTATTTTTAATAATCGTGAAAATTTATAATAATTTTTTATTATTTTTTTATAAATTGGAAATGTAATCATTAAACATGTAAAGTAATGGTAATCAATCATTAAATGGGCGCTCCGAAATATAATCAATCAAACCGGTATCTAATCATTACGATTAGTAATCATTATTTAACAGATCTCATTGAAACTAATCAAACAATCATGGAGTACACGTCGTAGAAATAACAAACTGTTGGTATAAAAACAGAATAATCCCAAATCGAACCACTGTGCGCAGCCCCTAACTTCCAGTCGGAAAATACGTATTACAACATTTTCATTGTTGGGTATTAGGTACTCCCTCAAATATGTATGTATGCAGCTCCAAAAGGTTCACGACCTCATTACGTTGCACCCAGACACAGAGAGCAAAATGTTCAAAATGTTTGCGTGCAACACCCTCTGCTCTCCACACAGGTTGCATGCCTCTGCTCATCGTTCATTGGCTGCAAAACCGTAGCGGTTGACTAACTTCGCGTCTGCGCTAGCAAAGACGGCATAAATTGCATACAAATATACATACATTCTCAGTTATATATACATACATAGATGCAACCGAGTATTTCTACGCCATAACCGAACTGCAGCAGCTGAGACTGAAGCAGTGGCTGAACGAGTGGATTGTGGGTAGTCGCGTTTTTATGTATCCAAGACCGTTGTTGTCAATGATGTCTACGGCTCATTCACGTGTGTCTGCTCTCTTCCCATTCGTCTACGATTCGTCTACCGTTTGTTGTTATTTTCATTGTTTCGATTGCTATTGTTGTTGCTCTTGTTGTAGATACGGTTAGCAAAAAGAGTGTCGTGTCTGCCTTTTACCGTCTGTAAGTCAGCAATATATACTTATATACATAAATCTCAAGGGCGTGGATGGGGTGGCTGCCGTCGGCTTTTGGTTTGAGTGGGTCGTTGGCTGAGTGGGAACTTGTTGTAACAGTGAAGTCTCATTCCTAGGGGAATACCCATTGAGTATGTATGTATGTATGTCTGCTGCTGTATGGCTTTAGTTCTCTATTATTGAATCAACTCTGGCACAATAGAAGCAGGCTTACATATGTTAATACTCGTACTTGTAATGTTGTAGGTATGTATGTATAAATGTATCTATAAGTTTATATGACGTACTCTGGGTGTCCAAGCTTTCGACTTTGCCAAATATACAGTCATGTGTAGCAAACCAGCATACGATACATTTTTTTCTATCAAATTCGGGGCCTCGCCTTCCTCCGCTGCCTCGAATTCGGTTTTGGATAGAAACCCCTTTTGGGCCGGATGTTGTTGTTGTTGTTTTAACAACAAAATCACTCCCCGAAGGTTTTGGGGAGTGTTGTCGAAATAACAGTCCTTGGCTGGATATGAATCCCGACTGTCGTGGGAGCGATTTGGTATGACCAGTGCAACCTTCTAGGGCCGGATCTTCTTTTTTGAATAACAACTCAGCCAGCTACAATACTCCCTGTTAGCATCATGGGAGGGACCTTAAATTTCCAACAAAATGTCCTTTTTCATACACCAAGAGCTCTGCCATCTTCTTCCACCACTGTCCATGATTCCCCAACCCCACATCTCAGCAAGTACATATAATAAGAGATTCGTATAGCGCGATACGATAGATAGAACATTTTATGCGCTATTAAAAAGACTGATCCTGCGTCATCTACCTATGTATGTTCTAATTCTGCACAATACTGTATCTATATATAATAAATAATCCTAGTAAATAAATACCTATGTATGTATATACATAACTGAACTTCACTATAGTCTCCAGAGTCAAAGGAATTACGGCAAATGATTCGGCAGCCAATAGAAAGCAAAGCTTCTGAACCTACCGCAAAACCATCACCGAAACGGTAACATCCCAGCAAACACAGCCTCTAACGTTAGAGAAATACTGTAGTTTTACATTAGAATTCTAATGTAGTTCTCTAATGTATCTCTAATCGAAAATCACGTTAGAGAACGAGGCTAGAGGACGATTAGAGAAACACTCGAATAGCGAAGATGCGTGTATTGTCAAGTATTGTATTTATAAACTAAGGTATAAAAACTTTGAATTTTATTCCCATTGGATATTTAAGCTTAAAACATGTCAAACATATTTAAAGCAATAAATTTATCGAAATAGAACTAAACAAGAACAATTGGATTTCATTTCATTTCAGTTGGAAATTTCTCATTAGAATCCCATTAGAATTTCACGTTAGAATTCGAATCGATAACTAACCTTTTTCTCGATATCGAGAACTAAGTCCCCTTTTTGTCGAGAATGCTATAATTCGCGACAGTTTCACAAATCGTTCTCTAACCTTCTACCTTAGAGAATAACATTAGAATTCGAGTCGTTTTCTAATCGTCCTCTAACCTTAATGTTTGCTGGGATTGCGAACCTCTCTCCCATGAAATGTAAGTAAATACATACATAGATACATCAATATGCAGGCATGTACATATGTAGGTAGGTTCGGCTTATGCATACCTACAGTGACACCTTGTTCATACATTCATCACTAGCTTACGCATCCCGACCTACTATCGACTCACTCGCCTAACTGTTACAACAGCAAAAACTTCAAACAAATCCAACGCGTTGTCTGCATCTATGTGCATATATATGTATGTATAATCAGATGATGATATTCTACGAAGGAGTATGATAAACTTCACTAGTCTAACAGTATTGTCTACGGCTCATGCATTGTTCTTTTTTGTTTGTCTTTCCACGGGTTGAGTGTGCTGGAGATCTAAGCATACTCTTTGGTGCAAAAAGTGTGATTAGTCTAGAATAAATCCGGTATGAGTCGCAAGGGTAAAGCGACTAATACCAGTTTTTATCTCTTTATATGGGTGGAGCTGTATGGATTTGTTTTAAGGCACTAATTGTAGCTTTTTATGTCTTCTTGGTACCTCTACAGGTTTTGTCTTACAGATGCTCTTTTACCCCTAAAAATAGGCTTCAAAAATTAAATTAGAGTCGACTGCTCTACTCACTCAAAAATATTTTAAGAAAAATTTTAATATGTAACTGGAAAAACTTAAAAACTTAAAGCTTAAAAAAAAAACTGTTTTGTTCTTACTTAAGTTTAGAAACCATTTCAAAATTTTAGACTCTTACCGACTTCTAGGTATTTGAAATATTTGGGCATTTTTTTAAACAAATTTCTTTAACTGATAAATGGTTTGAAAATCAACTTCAAATTGTTAACCGTGTACATTATGCAGGTATAGTTTTTTTTTATTGAAAACGCAATGGAACAGTACTATAGTACTTCGGCCACCTTTTGTTATATTTGTACATGGGCGATGCATTATGGGTCCTTTGGCTGAAACTCATTGCGAAAAACGAACACGAAAGCATTGAAAAAATCACTAACAACCTCGACAAAAAAAATTCTGAAAATTCAGAGATATTTTTGACCAGTTTCTAAGTTGCAAATTATTATACTTAAATTGATTGATGTAAAATATTGCATACTATAACATTTTCTAGAAACTCTGCCAAAATATTTGCAGATTTCGGCTGTCATTCTTCAAAGTTTAATTAACCTCACTAAACTTTGTATTAACATTGAAGTTTCTTTTTATGTCGATTCTATTGGAAAACAGTAAGATTGATAATTTTTGACCAAGAAACGTGTTAAAACGACCCATAGTACGTTCTCGCATGTAAAAAAAAAAACTTTTATTGTCCAAAATCAATGGTATTATGTTGGTGGTTAGTAGCAACAATGTTATAACTGCGACGGGCAAGCTAATACCCACGACATGCGCAATTTGTAACACAAACCCAGTCTGCTGTTGTCCCTTTTTGAGTTGTGCTCACATGCACATTGACAGCCAGTAGGGTACATATTGTAGATGAGAAGAATGACTTTTATGTAGCGGCGGTCAACACCTTGGTATCTCACCGTTCTCATATTTTTTTGGTTTGTATATTTTTGTTACTGCTGCAGTTACATTCACCATATAGGTTACACTCACTCACGACCCTACACGATCCAGCCCAGACATGCGCGTACATCCGTGACTGCAAACGCAGCCTCGACATTGGAAGTAAGGGCAGGTCGACGAGCCGAGGAGCAAATTTGTGAGCATAATTTACACTTACAGTTTCAACGTTTTTTTGGGTATGGTCAAGAACAAAAGTGCATATTACTAACTATTTGTATGTACATATATACATAAGTATTAATGTATGTATGTATGTATGTATGCATGCGTATAGAGTAGGAGGGTAATACTAAAAGTTCGCTTTGTTTGGAGATTCTTAAATTTTACGCTTCCCGATGGCCTCCAGTCAAGGAATGTTACCATCGAAAATTTCGAAAAACATTAAAATAATATAATTCATGGGCCGATGCAGCTAATAACCGTCTAGGCGTATAAGAATATAATGGCAGCTATTTTTATTTATTTAATTTTTCTCGCCGTTTTTTTGTTAGTCCCTTAGTAGCATGTGAAACTTTGTGTATTACAAAGGGAAATGTAGCCACATTGCATCCTCGAAGTACAGGGAATAAACACTGGTGTCTATGAAAATAAAACTTGTTCAAAAAATGTGAATGACTACTTCATTTCGAACTTTCGAAACGCAACCTGTTATTTTTCCCAGGACTATTTATGCAAGTTTTCAGCTAAAACTTAGTTTGGCCTTGCTATTTACACACGTAACTTTAACTAAGATATACTCAGAAACTTTGTGAATCATTAGGTTAGTCGTGACCAGAAGCGGCAGTTTGGAAAAACTCAAGATGGCATCAATCTCAAAAGATTCTGGTGAGTTTCTGCTCTCATTAAAAAGACAAGACTGCTGGTAAATTGAAATCACAATACAAAACGACCTCATCTGCCCTTCCTTGCTTTGAGGACGATTGGTAAATTAAGCACTTTCTGTGCAAGTATAATTGAACAATTCTAAAAATCGCGGGCTGTTTAACATCTATCAAATATGAAAAAAAAAAATAATTTTGAGTTTTCAGCTAATAGTATATACATACGCATTATGTGCACAAATACATACTACCTTTCTAAATTCTTATGTTTACGACTTGGTCTTACCTTACTAAAGTATCCAACCGTGTGACAGCCATCGACATCAGCCAAAGTCATTATATAAAATAGAAATGGTTCCACATCATAGTAGAGTGTCTTGTGATCCAAAAAGAATTTAGCCAAAAGGCATAAGTGTTGGCAATATTGTTTGTGTCGCTTACCATCCACTTGCCACACCTGTAACTTGCCTTTTCTATAAATCTCATCGCCTGGCGGATGCCGCCAAACGCATTTTTCTGCATGTCGTTTAATACCAGTTTCAGATTTCTGATATCTTAAGCAAAATTCACAAATATACATTTGTGGCATACGCGCTGCATCATCAGGATATGGTGATTGATACCAAACTTTCATTTTGTATTTACCCATTGTAATGTATCTGAAAAGTAAATCGAAACAGAATTAAGAAGAACTGCAATATTGAAAACATCCGGTGTATTTTCTTAGAGCAGTACTTACTTTATACCTTTACCAACCGGCAAATCTTTCAGTTCTTCTTCTACTTTTTCCGAAGCTAATGCCTGAGCATCACGAAACATTTGCAAATCATAATCTGGTACTAAGCCAATAAGATTAGGTTCTCGATCTTCATCAGTACAATCTTTTTCCAACTTTACTTTATCGGTATTTATAGTCGCAGCAATTGGGCGAAATCTTGCGCGTGACTCGCGTATTTTGGTCAAAAATTCGGTTTGTTCAGATGTTCGTCCTTTGTGATTGCTATGGGCATCTGTATTATTTGTTGAATTACTATTGCCATGAGGATGGCGTTCATTACGCAGCTTACGTTCATTAGCACGTTCTTTACATTCCGATGCTGACATATTGTGAAAAATGGGGCAAGCTTCTTGTAAAAAATGCCTATCTAAATTGCCGCTTAAATGTCCCGACGAATCACATCCTTCTATTGGACACTTTTTTTCTACTTGCTGTTGTGGCGGTGATTGAGATCTAGGCTTAGCCCCTGTCATGCTACCAAATACGCCAACCTCTTTCTTTACTTTACATTTACTACCACCTGTTGTTGAAATGCAGCGTTTTGCTGGACTTTTCGAAAGTGATTGTTTATCATTCTCCAAATCAACATCGAAATCACTTTCCGACCCACCTCCGGCAATACCGCCTACCGATGGTTTCTGCTGTTGTCTAGAGCGTCTGGTACTAAGTGAGCGTGTGAGTTTACGCGGTGCCGTTTCATCATCTGTATCAGAATTAGCGCCGGTTATTTTGGCAGCGGTAGGAGCACGTTTTCCTTTTACCGATTTCACAGGTTGCGTATCATAGGAATTTGTGCTCTCAGTACCCTCCGAATCACTAGATGACGTTGTTTTACCGCCACCACTTTCTGATTCGGATTCTGCATCTTCATCATTGTCATCGTCTGCTGAACTTTTATTCTTTGTTTTACCAACCACATTTCGCTTCACTTGTGATTTAGTTCTTGACGGCTTTGTCGTTCTATTATCTGTATTATTATTAGTTACTGGTGCTGCCGCCGTACCAGCTTGTGCGGATAATTTTACTTGTCCTTTGCGTTCTGGTTGCTGTTTATTGCGACTTGGTGGAAATACATCTCGGTCTGACTCATCAGATCCATGTGCTGTGGTAGCAGCCGCTGATGCCTTTTTTCCATCTGTTCCATTCTCCGCTGATGCAGTATTATTTTGAGATTTTGTAATATTTGCCAATGATTTATTGGTATTATGTGTGCTTGAACGAGCAGTTGTGCTTTGGTGTGGTGCTCCTTTTCCACCAACTGTTTTGGGATTATTTTGATTTTGTGCTGTTGGTGTACTTGTAGCTGATAGTTTACGTTTCTGTGTTGTGTTGTTTGTTGCAGCTGGCGGTCTTGACGGCCGTTTGCTGGGTAGCTCCTCATCACTTGAGTGATTGCTTACACGTGGTTGTCGAAGAGCTGTACTGGTAGTGCTATTACTTGCACGTGCCTTTGTTGCGTTTTGTGGATTTTGTGAGGCTTTATCGGCCTCCGCTGTTTTTGTTGCAGCACCCTTGCACTCTGAACTTTTACGTCGTGTAGTCACTTGCGGCTTAGTGGCTGACGCTGATGTGATTGGTGCATCTTCAGCTGCACTTTTTTCATCTCCAGAACTACTTGATTCAGTGTCTGAAGAACTACTACCAGAATTAGAACCGCTTGTGCTGCCACTCGAAGAACTGCCTGATGTTGAACTCGAACTGGTTTCAGTGGTGCTAGTGCTCTGGAATATATCAATGCATTACTTAGTTATATTAACCATTGTTTACAATTATACCTTTTTCCGATATGAAGACATTTTTAAGGAGTTAATCTTGTACAATATTTTTTAACCAGATATATGGGAAAATTATATTTTTTCCAGCAATTTGTTTGTTTATATACTCAGAAATATTGAGAATGATTGTAAACGTATGCTTCTTCTTTAAGATTTCCATTCGCAATTAGGGTGTACCTTGTACAGGTACAGGAAACTCTTGGCTATATATAACTTAATGGTTTGCGGTTATGGAATTGAGATATGAACATGGGAAAGAGTGAAGAAATCGATGTCAATGCAATATAAGGGGCATTTGGTAAAATTTGTCAAATCAAAGAACGCTTAACCTTAGATTTTTTACAACAACACCCTATTTCAAAATTCGTTTGAAAAATGCCCAAATTTAAGACACCTGCTATTTGAATTTCAGGCACGCTGCTACGCGAACAGTACTATTATCTACAATGCTATACAAATACACCTCTGAATTCAATATGTTTTCGCCTTTTGTCTCATTACCGAAATTCTGCACTTTGCATTATTCATTTTATTGTCTTCTCGCTGTTCTATACAAATTATTTGCGCTAAAAGTTAAAAAAAAAATTTACCATTACATTAATTTTAATATATAAATAAAAAATGAATTGTTCTTATTGTAACCGAATGATTTCAGACGCCATCGATGACTATTTGGAATGTCTGGAATGCCAGTGTGTTGTGCATGCAAAATGCCTGCGCACGTGTCGACCTGGCGACTTAATGGGTGATATATTTTTTGATTTCACTTGTGCCGATTGCATGAATTTGCAATTCAATATGCCCTCAACATCAGCATCAGCCAAAAATGCGCCAGCCAGAGAAAATTTTGTGCGTCAACGTTTATCTTGGTTCATGATAGTGGCATTAACATTATACAATTTATCGATCAAATCAAAAGGGCTCAGTCATCATGGATTTTTTCATTGGCGCTCGCATATAGTGAGCTTTATAAACAAAAATTGGGAATTTCTGATGGAGCCCGGAACGTAAGTGCTTCTTACTTTACTGATACTTAAATTTATTCATATAGGTATGTATGTTGATTTATAATTTTGATCACAGACGAAGGCGTAAAAATTGGTTCGGTTCCATTTCCGGAAATTTATCACACCATAGCCCTGAGTTTTTCCTCTCTGGACAAGGGACAATTCAAAAATCTGGTTGGTGGCGTTTAGCTGATACAAATTTAACACCAAAAATGATTCAAAGAAAATGTAAGTTACAAAATACAGTTTTTGAGATAAGCTGTTATGAGAAAACTAAATTAAAATTCCTTTTTCTACTAGTTGAAGCGTTTAGTCAAAAACGTGCTCAACAGCGTAGTGATAAGAAGCAAATTGATGATTATAATAACATAAATGGCCAAAAGGAAATAAAAAATGAACGTCAATCAGATTCGGATGAAGAAATGCCACTCGATGGCTGCAGCCGCACTATGTATGCCTCCTTTTTTAAAACATCAATATTCGTAATTAGCTCCTTTTTTTTTTAAAAAACTTAATCTTTCTTCATAGACCTTATATGGGACGCACTCCTAAAATTTCGAAACAGCTTAACATTGTCGATGGTGATATTAAAAACTTACCCAAACAAGCAATGAACACAGTGCAAACTAGTTTAATGGATTTTCTGGCAGAAAATTTAGCAGACTCCGATATATTTGACAGCTTACCAAATATTGCCACAGAAACGATTGCAAATGGCGATGAGAAAAACGACTTTCTGCCACTGTTTGATACGCATCACAACAGCACGCCTGAATCAGGAACATATAATGGGCATGACAAACCGACTTCGAACTCTATATTAGCAGAAGAAATAGATAGATTGAAAAGTTTTTCCAACCAACAGAAGCAGCCATCGACAACGACTAGCACTGCAGTGTAAGTGTAGTGTTTATAAGTTTGATAAATTGATTTCATTTCCTATTTCTGCAGCAATCAAACACTATCCGATTGTAGTAATGATGAGGACGATGATGTTGAATATCAACCACGCATAATACAGGTAACTAATTTTCAAGAGCTGCCACAGTCGTCAAACAAGGAAGGAGCTAACGCCATCTCCAAGGAACAGCAGTTGTTTCTAAAACAGTTGGAAGATAATATGAAGAAAGAGCTGAAATCTGATGATGAACAATCATTAGACATAGAAGAGAAAAAAAGTATTAGTAAGTCAATGGAAAGTAGGGACAACAAGAATGAAGATGAAGAAAGTGCAGCATCGCTTATGAGCCGTTGTAAGCCAAGTCTTTTTACTAAAACACCACGACGAAAATGGCCTTGGTTGCAAGTGGAGGAAGCTGAGGCGGAGGAAGAGCAAATGAGTAATTGTGAAGACACAGAGGGAAGTACAACGAAGCAAGATGGCAGGTATGATTGTTAAACAGACTTTAATTACCAGATACATAATCCTGCCTTTGTAATTTATTCTTCTGTTTAATTATTTTGAACTCTTATTACAGACTTGTTATGATGAGCGAGTATGAGGAAACTGAATTGTTAAACAAATTGAGTGTGGTCTTCGCTCCTGAGCATGAAAATAAAATTGAAATACCAGCTTATGTGCGTCGGTTTTATAGAAAATTATGTTTACGTAAGTGGAAGCGTGAACATGGTAAACCAATTTTCAATTTAGATGATCAAATTAATGGCAAATGTTATAAAGCGCAAATTATTGATCGTTATCAGGTATGTTAATAATATTCACTTTATATTCAAAGCCCATATTAAGTTATTAATTGAGTGTTGTTCTATTTCATACAGCTCATAACAGATTCGACATCAAAAAAATATAAAACATTTTATGCACGCATCGCTGGCTCGTTTGATTATGAAATGTTTGAATCACCATATTCTCAGCGCATCTTACATCCATTCATTTTTAGAGATGAAGAAATCGCACCACCTTGGCTGAAGGTACACTTTTTCTTGATTGTATGGTGTTTCGTTTTTGTATTTTAAATTAATTTTGCAGTTAATGTGTGAATTGCAATTCAAAGTCAATAAAAGTCATCCCACACGTTCATCTATTGACTTCTGCTATGTACGTCCCAATCATATTGCGGCAGTGAATGCTTTGTTACAAACAACATTTTGGCGTGGAATTGATAGTAAGACTTAGTTTATTTCTTTTATATTGTATACCCTTACTAACATAATTCACTTGCTGAAAAATTGTAGTGTCGGAATGTCTTAGCTACCCAGATTACAGCGTAGTAGCACTCTATAAAAAATTGGTTGTAGGCTGTGGTTTCCTTGTACCTGATGTTGGTTTTAATGAGGCATATATTTCATTTATGGCGGTGCGGCCGAATTGGCAGCGTTGTGGCATCGGTACATTTATGCTATATCATTTGATACAGGTAAAGTATATACTTTATTTTATGAGTCACTCTGTTCTATATTTGTATAATTAATTTGGTTTCATTATAGACCTGTATGACAAAGGACATCACTCTACATGTATCCGCGTCCAATCCGGCAGTTGTGCTGTATCAAAAATTTGGCTTTAAAATAGAAGAGGTTATACATGATTTTTATGAAAAATATTTACCTATTGAATCAAAAGAAAGTCGTACAGCTTTCTTTTTACGACTTCTGAGATCATAGTTATAAGGTTACAAAATGTTTAATTAGAAAATATTTATACGTACTATGAAGATAAATATTTGTAGATATATATATTTTTGTATTGTTATTCACAATCTTTTTAACTAGTTTTCGTAATAAAAAATCCAATTTTAAGGCGTATATAATAAAAAGATTTTATTTCGAAACTGCATTTTACTACACAAAACCAATAAGTAAAATTTTTGAATTAAACAATTTAAAAATTTTAAATAATAAACAGCTCATAAAGATAATACACCACTCTTTGGAATCATCATTCACTGATCCTACCACAATTCAAGCAAATATTTTCTCTTCACGCCTCTTCTTTGTAACGACAGTTCCTGGTTTATGTTGTGCATCTGGATGATTCATTAGCTCAGGTGGACAAACCGAAACTGGACTAGCCGTCACACATTGCTTGAGATCATAAAACAGTGCACTATCATCTTTGGTAACAAATGAAATTGCAACACCATTTTTACCAGCACGTCCCGTACGTCCAATACGATGCGTATAATCTTCAATCGTTTTAGCCATATCATAGTTAATGACAAGTGACACATCTTTAATATCGATACCACGCCCAGCAACATCTGTTGCCACCAACATATCTTTAGCACCAGATTTAAGCGATGCCAACGCATATTCACGTTGCTCTTGACCTTTGCCACCGTGCAATGTACAAGAATTGTATCCCAATTTTTCCAAACCTTTTGCGAGTACATCGGCACCCTTTTTTTGGTTGACGAATATAATGACGGGTGGTTCGATACCTTTGGATAGGATTTCCATTAATTTCTTACGTTTATCATTTTCACCCATCATGAATACAATTTGTTCTGTACGTTCAGTTGGTTTGCCTATTGAACCAATATAAACGGTAGATGGTCGTCGTAAATATGATCTTGCAAGACGTTCTACTGCTGGCGGCATAGTAGCTGTAAACATCACAGTTTGCCTAGGTTAAGGAACACAAAAGTGGGTGAGTTACGCTTACAAACATGTAATGCATACATACATACATAGTAATTACTTACCTATATTTCTTTTTTGAATAAAAATTCTCCATTAGTTTACTCGCATCTTCAGCTTCCTCTGTATCGGGTTTCAAATTTGTTACCGGCATGTATTCAAGAATTTTTTGTACATCAGGTTCAAAACCCATATCAATCATACGATCGGCTTCATCCAGTACTATATATGTACATTGATTCAAAACTAAATAACGATTTTCCAATACATCAATAAGACGACCAGGTGTTGCAATGACAATTTCACAACCCAGACGTAGACGGAAGCCTTGCTCCTCACGCGACAAACCACCGACGACAACCACAGTACGTATGCCAAGCGGTTGACCAAATTTGATAGTTTCCTCTTCAATTTGTTGTGCCAATTCACGTGTAGGTGCCATAATTATAGCATATGGTCCTTGATCTACATCTTCCATACGCTCTATTTTCGGTAACGATTGAATCCAAGATAATAATGGTATAAGGAAAGCCAATGTTTTACCGGAACCTGTTTCAGCTACACCAATAATATCGCGATTTTGTAAACCAATGGGTATAGCTTGCCTTTGAATAGGTGTTGGTTCCTTATATCCCACACGATCAATGATTTCAATAATTTCTTTAGGGAACCCAGATTCGCCCCAACTACGTATTGGATTTGGTATTTTACCACCTTTAATCGTGATATTGTAATCCTCACGAAATATACGCCAATCACGTTCGGTCATTTCATCCACCGCCTTTTCAGACCAATGACGATCATCCCATTTTTGTTTATCTTCCTTACGCTTGACCTTCTTCAAACGTACTTTCTCTTGCTCTTTTTCAGCTTCTGTGCGTCTCTTCTCCAGCAAATCTCCATAGAATTTACTTTGCGTACGTTTTTGTTCTTTTATATCAATGCCAGCCACATTTCCACGTCCAAAGAATTGCACATGATGACGCTCTTTATACAAATTATTATAATCAATGGATGTATCTTCGCCAGCATCCCAATCGAATACAAATTTACGATCGTTAAGACGTCGTACGCGTCGTTTCTTCTTTACAATACCTAAATATCGCTCTCTAATTGCTTCCAGTTCCTTTTCCTTATCTTTTTGTGTGAGATCTTCAGCACGCTTACTATCCCTATCCTTATCTCTATCACGATCTCGACCTCTGTCGCGTTCGCGTCCGATTTCTCGATCACGTCCCCGTTCATTACGGTCCCAGTCGTGCTCATTGCGGTCATACTCCCGTTCTCGGTCTTTGCGATCCTTTCTATCGTTTTTAAGTTGAGTTGATGGTATCTCGAAAGATATACTATTTGCGTTATCTACACCAGCTATTGCTGCCGCTGTAGCTGCACTCTGTGCACTTCGCATTGCAGCTACTTCTTCTTGACGTCTTTTAAGTGCTTCAGCTGCTCTCTGCTCTTTTGTCAGAAAAACGGGTTTGCTACGTGCTTCCTCTTCACGCTTCTTATTCTCAAGTAACTGTTCCAGCGAAAGCGGTTCCTTCTTTGATTTGTTCTTTGGGTCTTGACTTTTCTTTTGCTCTTCCTCGTCGTCATCGTCTATTTGAATAATATTTTTGTCGTCTTTTTCATCCTTTAATTTATCATCGGTTCTACGCTTTTCGCCACCCTTATCTCGGTCACGTCCTCGAGATCTGGAACGTGGTCGGTTACGTTCTTTTTCGCGTTCACGTTCCCTTCCACGCTCGCGTTCACGGTCTCGTTCATGATCTCTATCCCGGTCACGTTCGCGTTCCCTGTCTCGGTCTCGATCTCTTCGCTCTCTTGAATGTGAACGACGCCTTTTATCATTGCCCATATTAATTCACTTTATTGTTTATTATGTTTTATATAAAATACAACTGGAATAATAATAAAACGCCAGTAAACGTAAAATTGATAATGAATTTGACATTAAAATGGATTCTTCTTCTTGACACTCGCCAATTCACAGTGGAATAGGTAATTTTTTTTGGATTTTATAAATTCCCAACAAGAACGCTATCACGTAGATAACATGTAATATACCTGCTTGTGCTAACCCTCCCTCCAATGAAAGTTGCTTAAAGGCAAAGTGAAAATTATTGCTCTCTTTACCTGAAAACTACAATTTTAAGGTACCCCACCGGATACAAAAATCATGCTGCGCTTTGGTTCAAGCCCTTCGAAAAAGCTATAAATGGAAAACTATCACAGGCAGACAGTTGAGCGATTCCGATTCGTGTAGTTTACGAATAGTTTTGGGTAATACTTTACGGTTTACGTCAAGTGTTAATACACGTCCAAAAATCTTGAGAGAGGTATCAAAAGACGCGTCTTGACCTCCGTAACAATAACCCGAAGGGGGAAAAGCAATATTTTGTTTCTGTGAAAAGTTATTAGTGAAAAACCGAAAATTGACCCGGGTTAGATCCCAAATTCGGGGCCCGATCCACGTTTTTTATGTGCAGAACACCTTTCCGCGTAGGCGGCCTTCGGCCGCGCTTCAAAAAATAACCCTGGGCTACGCCATTCCAACTCCAGGTGGTTGCCTTGAACGGTGGCAACATGCCACCGTTCCGACTCTATGGGTAATTTTTTTCTCACAGGGTAATGTGATTACAACAACCACATGAAAATGACAGAAAAATTGTGAACTTTAACTGCAAATATCTCACAAAATTCTAAAAATATCGGATTTCCCCCTCCAGATTATTGTTACGGAGGTGAAGACGCGTCTATTGATACCTCTACCTATATTTTTGGACGTGTATTAACACTTGACGTAAACCGTAAAGTATTACCTAGTTTTGTTTGTGGATGATGATTACATATCCGATTAGCTATCAGTTTTGTGTCTGATACAGAACGAAGCATGAAGTCACTGCCGTTTTGGGAAACGGTTTCACAATTTTACAACAAGAGATATATTTAAGAAAGGAGCTCCCATCGTTATTATTGATGCTTAAATAAAATTTGGTTTTCAATAATTTTTATTTTTATATATTTTTATTTATTTAATAACATGGATAATATGTACATGTAGATATTTTTTTCAATTGTCTCTATATAAATAAACTTCTTGTATTTCATAATAAAGAAATAACTTAAAACTGTTATACACAAATGAATTTATATTTGACCAGTAGGTCTAAATTTTCTTGAAAAGGTGAGGTTAAGAACGCTATTGGAATTTATGAATGGCCAAACTTGCTAGATATAACAATAAATTTTCACAATGTTTTTATTTGTTTTATTCAACTTTTCTCTTAATTTTTTTTTTGTATCTATATTTTAAGTTTCTTTGGTTTGTTTGCTAAGTAAATGTCTATACATATTTGATATTCATTACCCACTAGTTATTGTTCGTCTTTCATATGTGATTCGTCACCCGTACACATCATAAATATGTTCCAATAAGTTGTTGTAACTTATGTACTTTTAAGTTATTTAACATTTGCTTAGAGGACATTAAGTTGTAAATTAAGATTGAATACTTTTTGATGTATATTTTATTTCGAACAGATCCTAAAGTTATGTTTTTTTTTTTCATAAATATTACGATAAATGACTAGTTGAAATGACTAGTTTAAAATTATAACAGTTACATGGTAAATGGTTAAATTAAGTATGTAAATAATTCGATGGTTTTTCTTAAACAGATTATATTATATTTTATAAATTACTTGGCTTTTGGTTTTTTCATAAATATTTGTGTGTTTAAACTTTTCTTTAGTATAACTACATTTAGTCTTCTAGATTTCGAAAAGCTTGCTGTAGATCTTCGTGAAGTTGTTCGTAATCCGCTTTGATTTTCGCTTCGCCATCTTTGACTGGATCCTGTTATGGAGTAATAGGAAAAATGAATTGAGTATGAAAGACTTGGTTGATAATTTAATATTTGTGGGTATTGTAATCAAGGCATGAACCGATTTAAATAACGCTTCGGTTTCGGTCCCAAAGTAACAAACAAAAGTTGGTGAACAAAAAAATTCGATTAAAAATATTTTAAAAGGTGCATGATTCAATAATAGGTATGTTCGGGTACGTTACAATTTTTATAAAATTTTTACTCGTTTACACTTGTAGCGAAAGAGCGCTTCAGGTTTTTTTGCGAGAAAAACAAATAATCGCGGAAAAGCAAAAACAAAAATAAAAAAATTTGAACTATTAACCAATCAAAATGTTAACAGCTGTTTTGCTACAAGGTTGAAACTTTTTACTTTTTGCATTTGGGGAGAGTTTTACGACATTCCCACCTTGCTTGCCCTTTTTGCAAGTTTTATACACGAACACAGCTAATTTTTTTCGAATTTTGAGAGTACGCTCATTTTTCAGTGCGATTTTGAGAATTAGGCCTAAGATATACAAAAATAAAATATGTACATGAAAAATATCTGCCTGTTTCCGGTTCCGACTATTAAAACGGATTTTTTAAATAAAAATAACGGTTACGGTTTTGAAAAAGAGTGGGTTTCAATGCTGGTACTTCATCCATGCCGACATGTTTCATCAACTTCTTATCAAGTCCCTTCCCAAACACTGGGCGGTGCACCCGAACTCCTGCATTAATGACGGTGTTAAAGCCAAAGGCTTTTATCTATTCCGCCATTCGTTGATTTGCATTACAGATAGATATTGTGGAATGTACCTAGGACCATAGCAGCTCTTCGCAAAGAAGACTGGCATTTAAGTTTCATATGGAAGATTTGGTAGAAGACCATCTTCCTTCCCACAAACCTTCCACTTTCATGAGGACAAAGCTATATTTACCTTGAATTTCATTGACGAAAGTTGATAAAGAATATTTCCCATAGCATCTCGTATAACATTCCATGTAATCTTGTTATCTGATTGGGCAGTGGATTCAACAGCATGACGAGCGAGCTCATAGAAGGCCAACATATTTCTCAGCATACCAACCGTTTTGTAAAATGGGCATACACGATCATATGGTGAGTATGAGTTCTGTTGTAAAAAGTCATCCTTAACAAGCTTGGCTACTTCCAAAGTAATTTTATCCGTTTCGGCCAATGATGCTTTACCGACCAGCTGCACGATTTCGGACAAGTCCTCTTCTTCTTGCAGAATCTCTTTAACTTTTGTACGTAATGGCACAAATTCGGGGAAATTCTTATCATAATATTCATCCAAAGCACGCATGTATTTCGAATAGGAAATCAGCCAATTGATTGAAGGAAAATGTTTACGCTGCGCTAATTTTTTGTCCAAACCCCAGAATACTTGTACGATGCCCAAAGTAGCGGAAGTGACAGGATCGGAGAAATCACCACCAGGTGGCGATACAGCACCAACAATCGATACGGAACCTTCACGTTCAGGATTACCCAAGCACTTGACGCGTCCAGCACGTTCGTAGAAGGAGGCGAGACGTGCACCCAAATAGGCAGGATAACCAGAATCGGCAGGCATTTCAGCGAGACGTCCAGAAATTTCACGAAGTGCCTCAGCCCAACGTGATGTCGAATCAGCCATCATAGCAACATTATAACCCATATCACGGAAGTATTCAGAGAGTGTGATACCAGTGTAGATAGAAGCCTCACGTGCAGCGACAGGCATATTGGATGTGTTAGCAACTAACGCGGTACGTTTCATGATAGACTCCACCACGCCATCTATCTCACAAGTAAGTTCCGGAAAATCACGTAGCACCTCAGACATTTCATTGCCACGCTCACCACAACCAACGTAAATAATGACATCGGAATTGGAATATTTAGATAATGCCTGTAAGATGAAATTTTATTTTAGTTCACTTCAACCAAAGCAAAGTGCCACTTTCATACCTGCGATATAACAGTTTTGCCACAACCAAAAGCTCCGGGAATAGCAGTGGTGCCACCTTGTACACATGGGAATAGCGAATCCAAAACGCGCTGACCAGTGAATAATGGATGATTTGCTGGCAATTTCTCGGTGCAAGGACGTGGCTGCCGTACTGGCCACACTTGTAACATCGTATGTTTGGTAATTTCACCATCAAATTCTGTTTCCAAAATCACATCTTCCACAGTGTAATTGCCAGCGGGCGCTATATATCGTACTGTACCCTTTGAGCGTGGACCGACAATTAAGCGATGTTTGACGAGCGTATTTTCATGAACGATGCCATACAGATCACCACCAGTTATATGAGAACCCGCACGCACATTTATCGGATTAAATTCCCAAGCTTCGGTGCGTGACAGTGCAGGAACATTAACACCTTTCGGTATATAAATAGAGCCACTACTTATGCCAATATCTTTGAGTGGACGTTGAATACCATCGAAAATGCTACCTAAAATACCAGGACCCAATTCTACGGATAAGGGTTTGCCTGTTCTTAAAACTGGATCGCCTACAGTTACACCAGATGTTTCTTCGTACACTTGAATAGTGGCCATATCGCCTTCCAAGCGAATAATTTCACCTACTAGTTCGTAGTAGCCAACACGTACCAATTCGTACATAGCCGATCCAGCCATGCGTTCCGCAGTAACAACTAAAAATAAATAAAAATTAATTAAAGTAACAATTTTCAAATAAGTTTTAGGAATGGTTTCTCAAAGTGCGACTAAAAGACTTGCACGTACCGTCGGCTCAGGCAAGATGGGCTTATTAGATGATACGATTTCTGCCTATTCAAACTCTCTTATACCTCCCTGACATGGAAAAAGAATATTACATTGCAAGCGGCGTACGATTCTTACGCATGGGAAATTAATCTGCTCGAAGGAGTAGATTCTTTAACCACCGACTTCACTTCGAGTTTTACAGACTATTTTGGTTAAAATATATACTCTGCGGAATTGAGATTTTGTTCAGGGCCCGAACGAACCTGCGCCAATACGTTCCGATGTTTTAGGATCCTTGTGAATACTACTCTTACAATCTTCGAAATAAACTTTGAATTTCATCTCTAAAACCAAGTTTTTTTTCTTACAGTCTTCAAATTAAAATTGTACCTACTACTTTTTTTATTGCATCAAAATAACAGGGACAACTACTCACCAGGACCGGAAACAGCATAAACGCGACCATATTGCGACTCGCGCTCCTCATCTTGATAGCACTTCAGGGTCGACATTGTTAGAATATTTTCTGCAAAATTGATTAATGTTTTAAAGTGTTTTATAAGCTCAAAAAAACTTGCATCAGCTCTAAAAAATCTTCCATGAATATATACATACATATCTACATACATATGTAGAGTAACTTGATTGAGTAATATTCAAATATTGATTTTTCACTATTTCATCCCTACATAACACGTATTGTTGTTTTTGTACACGCATAACATAATTTCACTTTTAATTAAAGCGAGGGATTTAATAATTAAACAAACAAAAAAAAAACACTTTCTAATACAAAAAATATATTTATACTTTCATACATACAAGTTTATGTTTAGTTCTATCTTTGCACATTTGCTGCTCGTGCTCTTGGGTGAAAAAACAAATATTTAGCATCCCTCTAGCAGCTCACTACTGAACAAATTGCAGCACTAACAACGAGAGTATGCGCTTCTCTTTATTTAGCACTATATAAGTGCGCGCACTCTTCATACTCTTTCACTCTCTTAAATTAGGTAGCAGCAAAAAAGAAAATTCGATTTTTCACCATTGGGTATTTTGCAATTTTCATCCATTGTACTTGTTGGAAAATTTTTAATTTTATATTTCACAAGGAAAAAATGCTCTAACACACATAAAATCATTTCCAACATGTTTTAACATGTTCAAATTAAATTTTGCTAATATTTTTAAATAAAAAAAACATATGATTAATGTATAATATTTGATTGCAAAAATCACTTACTTTCTACGTTTCGCACGTAAAGGTTTTATTTTTTCCGCTGACTAAATTACACGATGGACTGGACTGAACTAATGTGAATATGAATGGTATGGCATGGTACATACATTTCCTCAGAGTATAGTGAAAATTTGGCTAAAAGGAAAGATGAAAAATCAATGGTTAAGTGTGGAAGTGTGCCAAAAAGATAAAACGGTATATGAAAAAATTATGTACCAGATGATAAATTTTAAAAATTATCATTAAGGTAGAGTACAAATTCGAAATATGTAAGACACATGTATAAGCCCCAAAAAATTAAAAGAAATTATATGTATTGGTAAAAGTCTAATTAAAAGCGCAAGCCAAGAGTTTGTGTTTAAAAAAAGTATTTTCGAAATAAAGGCCGTTTGCTATTAGCGATTTTTGAGCACTATGTTACTTTGATTATGAACAGAACTTTATGGCCCATAATCATAGTTGTTGCAAAACAATCGTTTTAATTAAAATCGTTACTTAACTTTAAAATACATTATTTAAAATGTAGGTCGATCATAGTCATACTAAACACAGATTTTAGGTAAAATGCGAGACTCTGTTCCTCATGAAAAAAATTTGAATAGTTTTTTTTTTATGAAAAAATCCAAACTCAAGTTTGGAGTAAGCGCTGTAACAATGCACGACCATAGACACTACCGAGATTTTTAAATGCTAAAATGGCGTTTTAATTTGCAACAATGCCCATGGAGAGACGGAAAGCTCTGCCTGTAACTGGAGAATAACGCGTATATCCAGAAAAACCCTGGCTCAACTTCAGTCTTTAGTTTTTTACAAGGCCAGGTGGAAATATTCAATAAACATACATAAAATTGATATCTAGATAAATAATACGCTTTTAAAGCAAACATTTTATCGCAAAACAATTTTTTGGATTTTCGGAAGTAGGCGGGCCGTCACCCATTTTCAGCATACAATTTCTGCTATTTTCAGAGGCGATTTCATTTGATTTTAACTAGGTAGTTCAAATTTGCCAGCTCGTTGTCAAATAGTAAGCAAAGTATCCGAGCATGTAGTTAATCCCCCACTGCAATAGGGAAGTTATATATGTATCTTTTTTGAGAACTGAGAAGTATTAAAATAGACCTGCGTAAATTGTGATGCCAGATAGATCACTACTAGGTATATAATGTTCGGTTCCACCCAAACTTAGAATTCCTTATTTGTTTTTTTTTTCATCAACATCTCTACATACATACATAAGAACATGCGTGGCTTCGTATTTCATAATAACATACTCAAATTACAGTTACTTTGTAGGTATTCAAGCAAAATTTTGCATGAATTATTAGTAATCATTTCCTTCCTACCGTGTTTCGTTCAAAGTATTGTTTTGTGTTTATTCTAAAAAAAGTTAAAACTATGTTAAATTTTTATAATAATATTCGTCAAAAATTGCACGTGCCTTTTACTAAAGTGTCAAATGTTCAGTTAGATAGATGGTCTGTATATCAGAACCGCAGCTTTATGGAAGATGTAGAACTTTTAAGTGATTTTACCTTGGTAGGTCATTTTTAGAAAAACATCAAGCGAAAGTGACCTTTAAGTTTTTAAGTGTAAGAAAATATATTTTAATAAAGTAATTTGTGGTAAAAGAAATTAGATTTCAAGAAGGTTAGATATAATAAGAAATCTATTAAATTGGTTACGCTATTAATGATTTTCGCAAACTTGTTTCTAAAATGAGGTCGCACCGCCTACACTTAGTGATCTGTGAATTATATCACCGAGGGTTTAAATGGTATCTTTTTATACCCAGTTTTTTTTACTTCTGTACAGCAGTTCCGGACTTTTAATCACTTTTTCAATAACAAAATAAATTCAAGTTTAAATAAAAGTTAAGTATGACTTAAATTTAGATGCAGATTTTTTTGACAGATAGCTTATGTAAAATTCTGTCAAATAGCTTTAACTAAATTTAAGTGAAACTTAAATTTGACTATGACTATGAGTTTTTGGGAAAAAAAGTATGGTATCTCTTTACTAAATTCGTTTCCGAACACATTTAATTACACTATATAAACGTTAAATCAAAGACTTAGTAATTTTTTGACCGTGAAATTGCTTAACGAAAACAATAAACTTTTTTCTTATAGCCTTTTAGTGATTAAATCACTTTTCCACCTCGGGATTATAGTTCTGGGACCGATGCTCGTTTTAACAGTTGACGTAGGATTAAAATAATCTTATTCAAAATAAGAGCTTTACAATTTGCAAATTAAAGTAAATATTCAATTGTTCCAAAAAAAAAATTTATTTCCGCCTTCGGATTATTGGTTCCGAAGTAAAAACGTGTGTTCTGATAGCTCTCCCGACATTTTTCGACGTGTTTTAGCAATTGCAAATTGTATCCTAAGAAGTACATATAACCGGGTAATATAGAGACAGCACTGTCTTAAATATTTTATCTACACTAACATCTCTGTGCCGGCAATCAGCTGACTTGAAATTATCTACACAAAAAGGGAGCTGGCGCAAACAATACAGTTTTTGACATCTCCTTTGACAGCTATTTATTATAAAATAAAAAATAAAACAAATTTTATACACCAGCGAAAGTGGGATACAAAAAGTTGCAACGTGAAAAAATTTATGAGCAATTCGGCTTTAATTTTCGTTGTTTTTTGAACGCATAGCTGTTGAGTAGAAATAATTAAATATTAGCTTAGTCAAAATGATGGTGAGTCAGATAAGAATAACTTATTGTGGAATCTCTAAAATATTCAATAAGATTTAATTAAATGCAGCTTAAATATTAGTACAATCTTATTATTTTGTTAGTTAAATATTTTTTCTTTAAAATTCCTTATCAAGCTAAAAATTGGAAACCCCATTTGTATATCAGTGACTTGAATCAAGTCGTGGACGTCACTCGGCAGTTCCTCCCTTTTTTGTTTCCGTGCCGCTTATTGCATTTTATCAGTTCATTTTCTGTTCTATTGTTGTATTTGAACAAAAACGTAAAAGATAATAAAAAAATAGGCGTTATTGCAGCAATATGAATATTTTTGTTTGAAGCTTCTCAGTTCGTTGCCGCCGCAACATACTTGTACATGTAAATTAGTGTATAAAGAATTCCATTGATATTTCGAATCGAAATTAATTATATTAATTTTTAATTATCCCTTTTAGGATGGCACAGATGATACGACTGCTATTGAAAATATAGTCAATAAAGGTGAGCCACTTGGAGTCGATAGCAATAATTCACCCAGTAAGCCCACAATCATGAATATTGCCTCACCAACTCTAACCCAGCGTGTAGAGACTACCGTTGACACTACAAATCCATTAGCTACAAACACAAATAATGGTAGTGGTACGGCTACTTCTGAATCATCATCTTCAGCCATTACGCCTGCTGCACTGGCCGATAATACATTGCACGTTGAAATTTCTGATGCATTGAGTGAAAAGGATAAAGTAAAATTTACAGTACATACGCGTACAACGTTGCCTGGTTTTGCTAAACAAGATAATAACGTTGTCAGACAACATGAGGAATTCGTATGGTTGCACGATCGCTTTGAAGAAAATGAAGATTATGCTGGCTATATTGTAAGTAATATTGTGTTGTATTGCGTTGACTTAGGTATTGAGTCATCGTTTTGTAGCGTTCCAGTCTAAATTATTTTAAATTTTACAGATTCCACCATGCCCACCACGTCCGGACTTTGATGCATCGCGGGAAAAATTACAGCGCCTAGGCGAAGGTGAAGGTAACATGACAAAGGAAGAGTTTAAGAAAATGAAATCTGAACTTGAAGCGTAAGTTTAGAAATTATTTTGCTATAAATATGTGATAAATCGATAAATTTTAGTGAATATTTGGCCACCTTTAAAAAAACTGTGGCCATGCATGAAGTATTCCTACGACGCCTTGCCAATCACCCTGTATTTCGTGTGGATCAACATTTAAAAGTTTTCCTGGAATACGATCAGGATTTATGCGCAAAGCCACGTAAGAAGATGGCTATTTTCGGTGGTTTCGTTAAATCCATTGGAAAAACCACCGATGAAATATTAATGAGTGCTACCGTGCGCGATGTGAATGACTTCTTTGAAAATGAATTACAATTTCTTATTGAATATCATGGACATTTGCGAGATGCTTCCGTGCGTACAGAAAAAATGACACAACGACATAAGGAGGTCAGTGAGTGTCATCAAAAAATATCGAATGCACTTATGCAATTGTCGACTGCGGAAAAGGGTAGTATGGAAACATTTTGTGCCAAGTCAGCGGAAATTTTTGAAAAGATTAAGGTAGACTCTAAATCTTAATAATTAATTAGTTTCAAATAATTCAAATTCTTAAATGTTGTGTCCCGTTTAGAATCTGGAAGCACGTGTCGCTAGTGATCAAGATTTAAAGCTTGGAGATACATTGCGTTACTATCAGCGTGACAGCGATGCTGCTAAAGCACTACTTATACGACGTTTACGTTGTTTGGCTGCTTATGAGGCGGCTAATCGGAATTTAGAGAAAGCACGAGCCAAAAACAAGGATGTACACGCGGTAAAGAAATAATTTGTTTACTTTTTTTTACATTAATATTCATTAAATTCTGCTTTCACATTTGGTTCAATACACAAATGTTTTTTCGTATTTCAATGCAAAGAAACTTTTTTTTTTGGTGTTTCTCACTACCCACTTTTTGTCTCCTTAAATTTGGTTTTGCTATACGTATGTATGTACATACCTACGTATGCTGTGCAGTAATATAAATCTCTGTTTTTTGTTGCATTGTTTGTTTACACTTACTTTCAAACAAATATCACTTTTTAAATTTTCAATTATCTTTAAAAACTATTTTCTACTGCTTATAATAGTTCAACTTTTTTTAAATTAAAATTTTCTATTCACACTTTTTAAAATATGCAAATAATGACAAAAAAAAACTGCTTTCAACGAATTTACATACATACATACAATATGTGCAGCCTTTGGATGTTCAAGAGGTACTTGGTGTATTATTTATGTTTTTAATAATATATAACGTATCTATGTATGTAATTGTTACCCTACTTACTACCATCTAAACAATTGTCTTTTGCACTCCTCCCTTCTCCTAACCAACCGCACACTAATCACTAATATCAATTATAGATATTTTAGAAAACTTTCATTTATGTTGTAAAATATTCAAAATGCGAGCCTTTCAGTCATGTTCTGGTTTTCAAAAAAATTATTTTGAATCTTAGATAGTTACAATTGCATGCATTTCAGAAAGTATTGTACTTCATAAATATATTAAAATGTATTTCAGAGCATGTATACATGTTCAGGATAGTCAATTATACTTTAGTAAACGTAAGTTGTATTTTAGTCCCTCCGGAAAATGTTCTCCGGAAAATGTATGGTTCTGCCAATAGCCAATATCGAAGTGAATTTAACGATACTGTACGAAGTTTGAGCAGACATGAAAAGAATGCAGCGAATTAAATCCCAAAGGTTCCGCTGTTTGTGTTATGTTATGCGAATGTATGGGTTCACGAATTCGGCTGCAGGGAAAGGGGGTGACTTCGACTAAGACTCGCCGACATTGTTAATCATTATTTTTTTTTATCTTAAACTTTGTTTACGATTTCACTAACAAAGGCATGTGTGTTTTAACAAATCTTTATTCATTAATATGGCTTGCAAATGCTTAAAATTTATTTGTATTCATTATAACTTAATTTTTAATTTGTATTAATTTTTTGTTTTCTATTTTAATCTAAAAACAAAAAACATTAACAAACAATTAGGCTGAGACAGCGCAAGCCGAGGCATGTGAAAAATTCGAATCGATGTCTGCGTGTGGTAAGGAAGAGCTGATTAGTTTTCGTAATCGCCGTGTAGGTGCCTTTAAAAAAGGGTAAGTATAAAATTTATACTATGCTCATATAGTTGTTATATAATTTACTACATTTTTTTGTGTTTTTCTAAAGTTTGGTTGAACTAGCTGAGCTGGAAATCAAGCATGCACGCACTCAATACGAATATTTAAGGCAGTCGCTTTTGGCTTTAAAAGAAATAGCTTGAATTGTGTACTAGTTTATAACTTTTGATACATATTTGTTAACTCTTTTTTTCAATATATATGCTCATTTATACATAATAAAATACATATACTAGCTACGTCTATTCAAAATATGTCAATGCAACGCCAATATCTATATATATAATATATCTTATACAATATATGATGTTATAATGTATGTACATACGTTTTCTCATTTGTAATTCAAAAAGAGTTAGCAACATTGTTTCTGGAATTAATAAATTTGTAGCTGTTAAACTTTGTATTATTAGCATAAAAAGATGTATTCCAAAGAATTGCAACAATCTACATCATTTTATGTAAACAAATGTATTAGTTACCATTTTTCACTTCTCAGTAACGTTGTATGTGACTTCTTTTTGGATTTCATGTGATGTTATGGATGTCTCTCGAAGTTAAAGTATTTAAAAAAATTAAGAAAAAAAAACATTTATGAATGCTTTCAAGCATGAAGTTAGTATAAATTTTATATGTAACAAAAAGGTGTGAATGTTGGTTTAAGATAAAAGAAAACTTTAGTGGTGTATAATACATTAAGAGCACAATTCAAAGAGGCATTGCCTGCATCTGAAATTTGACAGCGAAAACAATTATATTTCACTTAAATTTCTTTCGGTAAATTGGAGTTAAAAGATGAAAACAAAAAATACAAATTTCTTACATGATCATAGTGCATAGTGTAATCAGCAAGGTGAAGTAAGCTTTTAGGCCATATCACGCTAAAAGGTTTTTTTTAGATAGCAATTTCTATTTTTATTTACTTCACCTCGTGATTACACTATGTCAAATGATTAGCTGCTGTTTGTTTTTTGTACAAAATTCTTAGACTAACAATTAAAGTAACTGATAAATAATATATAATTTTGAATTGTGTTCTTTATGTCTTAAACTTAACTTTAGTATGATAATAAGTTTCAAAATTTATTATATTGTATTTAAAGAGCATTCCAAAGTGCTTAGACTTCTTGTATTGAAATTAAAAAAAAAATAAAATAAAATCCTTTATCTCATATTAAAACTGTAAAAATATACTGCGATTATATTAGTAGCGATTTGCCGGCCTAATTAGACACTTAACTCATAGAAAACCTTTGTAATTTAATTGCAGCAACTTTATTATTAAGCCTCTGGATTTCTTAAAGCGGTATGATTTCCTTCAATGTGAAGTGGTTGAAGTTGGGCTGTGTTAAAATATGAAGAAAGCCACCTTTATTCCAAATGTGGGAAACACTTTTGAATACATATCTCTCAAAGACTCTCTCTTTAAAAAATATTGAACCACATCATTGTTTCATACTTATAGAAGGCATAAGGAATTTGTACTGCGTGCCATACTGGACGTCGAAGGAGCTTTCAATAATGTCTTGATAATGGCTATCGAAAAACCGTTAGAAGGTACACAAAAAAATAAACTTTGATTGCACTCCAACCCTCTAAGAACCATAGCAACCTTTATGCAATATTTTATTTAGCGCCAGACCAAACTGAAAGAAACAAATACAAAATTTTGTTTGCTACATAATTTTATTTCGTATAAGTTTAATCATAATAATTTACCAATTATTTTGTACACAATAGCATCGTATGTAAAATTTTTGCAAATATGAATGACTTCGGATTCATCGATTACAAAAAGCCCATTGGTGAGTGTAAGGATGATATGCGTACATCGACCCAACGCAGTCATGCCTACATGACTGACACAATGATGGGCAATTTTATGCATGCAAAAATCAAAGAACCAAAGCCCTATAGACTTGATCCGCACTTGGAAAGTTTACGTACCAGTGATTATAAGGCGAACTACATTTGGAAGGTAAGTTAGATGTCATAAGTCGCTTAATCTAATCGAATTTTTTTCTAAATGCTCATCATTTGAATAGTATGAGGATTCAAGTAAAATAATCAATCCCACACTGGGACCCAAAATGGATGCCATGAAAAGTTTCGATGAGCGACGTTTACGTTTTATAAGTCGTCCAATGCGTCCGGCTCGTAGTGTTATGCGTAATGATTACAATTGGAATCCACAACCAGCACAGGATCCACCCGCTCCTATACCCGTACCCGTTCCAGTTGCTGCAACGCGTATCACTATCAATCGTGCCAAGCCAGGTTATACAAAAATGTTAGATCCGGCAGCAACAACATCACGTTTGGCTTTTGTCCATTATACACCCGATGAGTTGATGAATAGCGTTGCTCGACATGATAATATAACATTTTGGAATTGGAAAGAGCAGAGCATCGAACCGAAACGTGTATTCTTTGGTAGTGATGAAACAATGTGCCAAGATATGGCTGCGAAAGAATGCCCGAAGCGGCGTTGCGAATTTCCCAGTGTAGTATCTCGTGTACCCAATTCGGGTATGACAACAGAGGTGCGCGCCAATTATGTGGATCCTCTAAAATGTGCTATAGACTTTCCTACGGCACATATAAAAAATCGTTTGGTTCATGATCCTATAACGGCATCACCTAAGGATACAGAATACAAGGTTTATGGTTCTGGAGAACGCACATTGCAGCACGTGTAAATAGGAGAATGAATTGAAGGTATTTTGTGATTAAATTTCGATATATGTATGTAGTTACTGAGTTCTTGTTTTTGGAATAAATCAAGATAAGTAATCAGAGCTCTGAGCCGTCGTATTTCCAAAACCGTTGAGGGAGTCGAAAAAAAATTATACATGGAATGCTTCGTAGAAAAATGGACGTAATGGGGCAAGGACTGCGCCCACTTTTGTGAATTTTTTTTTTTAAAGAATCAGTAACTAGCATAATAGCTGTGTTCGGTGAGGGTAAAATTTTATAAAATTATTACTGGAAAAGTGTTCGGTGACACAAGACATTAGCTGTGTTCGGTGGCAAAACTTGCAAAAAGTGTAAGTAAAGAGAGAATGACGTAAAACTCTCTCGAAACGCAAAAAGTAAAAGTTTGTGACCGAACAGGAGTCAGTAGAAACTTGCACCAAAAACAGCTGTTGCCATTTTGATTGGTTGAAAATTCCAATTTTTAAATTTTTGTTGTTGCTTTCCCTTGTCACGATCAGCTGTTTTCACTTGCAACTTTTACGGAGCCAAAAATCCTCAGTAAACACTTGCAGCTCTCTCTGTCAATGAAATGTCAAAATGCGCTCTCTCGCTGCAAGTGTTTTGCGCCACCGAACACTTTCACAGTAAAAATTTTATAAAATTTTATAAAATTTTGTAAAACTTTTTGCCACCGAACAGAGCTATTTTTCAGCGTGAGAGCGCATTTTGACATTTCATTGAGAGAGAGTTGCAAATTTCTGCTGGGGGAATCTCACTCAGTGAAATTGTAAGTGAAAGCAGCTGATTGTGCCAAGCGAATGCAACAACAAAAATTTAAATATTGGAACTACTATTAACCAATCAAAATGGCAACAGCTGTTTTTGGTGCAAAATTCAACTTTTTCGAGAGAGTTTCACCTCATTCTCACTTGAAGAGGAGTAAGTAAAAACGTCATCTTTGGTAAAAACTTGCAACCAAAACAGCTTTTGCCATTTTGATTGGTTAATGTTTCAAATTTTAAAATGTTTTTGCTCTTCCTTGTCACGATCAACTGTTTTCACTTACAAGTTTTACTGAGTGCAATTCCCCCAGTACAAACATGTAGCATTTGCATACCTTATTCAAAAAAATGGAATAAAGACTGCAATCCAAAATAGTTACTCAGTGAATGGGAATGTATGGACTTGATTCCGACATGATTTCATTCCTTAACAACTCTGATATTTATACACCTACATATTATTTACTACTTTTGTTGTTTATTAAGTCTAAAATTTTGATAAAATCATGATAGCTACTTTTGGACTTTTTTGTCGTATGTATAACCCAGTAGGAAAAAGGATTGTACATATGTATTCGATTTTTATTATAAGAAAAGAGGTATGGAAACCATTGCAAGAAAATATCAAATCAAATGAATGATGAATTGTAATATCGTTTCTTCAAATGCTAGGGAGAACCGTACTAAGTTTCATAATACGCCAAATATTGCTTTACTGTTGTGGTTAAAATGAAGAACATCTAAAAAAAAAAACTACAAATGACTCATACCAAAAATTTAATAAAAATTCATCAACACAATACTAATCCACATGCTCTTGGTTCCTGCTTTCCAAACAATGATATTTTCTTACAAGTAAAATGTAATGCACTCTCCACTTTCCTGCTGGGTATATGTATATGCACTCATATGGTTATATTCTGAACAAAGTGCAATATTCATAAATTATGCGATTTATACGTTCGAAACCCATGAGGTAACAAATTATAAATTGAAGTTGCAAGTACTAAGTCATCATTAGCCTTCTCCACGCCAACTTTTGATTTTGTAATAAATAACGGTATATCATATTCTGCGAATTCCATAATAAATTGCCGGCATACACCACAAGGCGTTGTGAAGGCATCCTCCTGATAAGCAACTACAGCACCGGCAACAAATTCATTACATCCCTCACTGATAGCCTTCGAGAGGGCGGTACGCTCGGCGCATGATGAGGGCGTAAAACTGGCATTTTCCACATTACAACCGGTAAAGATGCGTGAATCTTTCGCCCGGAATGCGGCACCAACATAAAAATTACTATATTGTGCATAAGCGTTCTTTTGTACGGCAATCGCTGCCTGTATTAATTCCTTCGTTGATTCATCTAAAACAAAAACAAAATATAAAAGCATTTAGAAGCTATTTAAAAAATTTGTATAAAAAATAATTTCGAAATTTGGTGGGCACCATGCCTGAATTACCATAAATATTTATAGTGTACCTACTCGTTAAAAAATATAACCTCCATATTCATAAAAAATAAAAAAGTTTTATAAAGCTCTAAGCTGTGTTCGAGGACAAAACTTGCAAAGAAGTGTCAGTAAAGAGGGAATGACGTAAACCTCTCTCGAAACGCAAAAAGTAAAAGTTTATGACCGAACAGGAGTCAGTAGAAACTTGCAGCAAAAACAGCTGTTGTCATTTTGATTGGTTGAAAATTTTATAAAATATTATACAATTTTTTGCCACCGAACACAGCTAGTAAAAACTTGCAGTAAAACAGCTGTTTCTTGTTTGATTGGTTAAAAATTCAAATTTGAAAATGTTGTTTGTTGCTTTCCTATGTCACAATCAGCTGTTTGAAATTCTCTCAGCAGAATCTTGCAAATCTCTTCCCCCATGAAATGTCAAAATGCACTTTCTCCTTGCAAATCTTTTGTCACTGCACATTTTGCAGTAAAAACTTTATCCCCACCGAACAAAGCTCTTATAATTCAAAATTTCCATGGAAATGTCATTTTAAAAAGCTTTATACCCAAATTTTATTTTTCTATGAATGTGGGGTGTCTTTTGAGTGAATGATAACCCCAAGGTTTATAAATACAGGTTGCGTCGTCAGAAGCTTGGTGTGTTTCAAGGTTTATAAATACAGGTTGCGTCGTCAGAAGCTTGGTGTGTTTGCTATTGTTGTTGAAATTTGTTTCAGATGTCAAATGGCTATCAAATCGGTTTGGTTTGTTTACAAATAAACACAAGCAAAACAGAAAAAATTTCAAAATGAAAAAATTTCAAAAGAAAAAAGTTTTACTTTTAATTGGTGTGCGTCCAATTTCTGTTTCTTACTTATTGTTTTGCTAATTTTACATAAAATTTGGAGAAAACTTTCAAAACAAATCCAAATTAAGTTTTTGCACGACTTTGAATGTTTGGAATCAAAATGGCTGTTGGCTTTGACAACAATTTGACATCTGAAAATCAATAAAAAACAGAAAAAAGTAGAAAAAAAAATTAAACAGCTGTTCAATTGCTGTCACCTGTCTTACTTCACGATGGATAACCCTATCTCAACAAAAAACGTCCCATCTTAAAATTTTTTTTTGAATAAATTCATATTTCAGATTTTGTTTGAGGAATTCTCTATCTTAGATTGTGATTTGAAAAATGGCCCATCTCAACGTAAATACAGCCTGAGGTATGGCCTTGCTTTAGAAACATGCTGAGACAGGCTAATTATCCACTCAGCGAACCAAATCTAATGTATGTATGTACCATTTCATGTTTATGAATTGTATTTCTCTCGATATATTTTTTTCCACATCACGTTCAAATACAATCCTCAAAACCGTCGGCAAAAAATTGCAGTTTGCGAATTCGAATATTCGCCACATCCCAAGGTACATAAAAACATCTAACTGAGTGCTTACGCATGAAGGTTAGAATGATTAAAAAAAAAACAACAAAATTTCACTATCAATTCCAATTGTTTTAATGCTCTCACCCAAATCACAGTATTTTGCAATGTGTTCTACAATTTCTGGTTTCTTTAATCCCGTGACTTCGTACACATCCATATTTAATCTTGTTTAGATAAAATTTAGGCGTTTATTTTTAACTATTTTAACAAATTTATTTTGAAGAACGAAATTCAGATACGTATTTACAACATCCAAATCAATCCAATTATTGTGTGCGTTCTACTCTCTTCGATTTTTGTACACCAACTAAATGTTTATTTTCATGTATATTTTTATATGTACCTATCTTTTTTATGGCCAAAAGCCGTCTAATGGTACTATATCTACAAAAACAAATGCCATATGGGGGGGTTTTCGCTTTATGATATTCTCTTTTCCTTATCAGCGCGCTCTGTAAACGACAAATACAAACAAAACTTACTAGCCAATTGTCGGTGTTTTGTTGGCTGGGAGAGATAAGAGAATGTGTTCAAAGAGCATGGTGGTGTTTTGTCATGGAATACCCGACTGGAAAATTCATCCATATGGACTGATCTTTTGTGAATGAATGCAGAGCAGTGCTGGTTATGCTGCAATGGGTTCCGAGCCACTAGAGTACATTTATTGCTTTTCTAGAAGCAACGGCTTGCGTAACGCCCCAAACGGTGTAGTACTGGAAGATACCTTTAATTTTTCTGTAGCAATTAGACATGGAACTATTCGAATAAACGAATAAATATTTCGAATAAATAATATTCTAATTTTTTGCAACGAATATTTTTATTCGAACAGTATTCATTCGAATATTATTCGAAAATAGTCCTACTACAAGTAGTTACATTTACATTTACTACTGACAGAAAAATGGGTCCCTGCTTTATATCGCAAGATTATCGATTTGATTTCAATTTTTCTAGTTTCTTTACACATTGTTTAGACTACCATGATTCTGATCCAATAGCCTTCTTCAGTGTTGAACTTGTATCCACACATAGAAATCCCATCCCGAAGTTCCAAGGAGTTACCGCGGCGCCGAAGATATTATATGTGATTGCTCCAGCGATCTCACAGTAGGTTGATTCTAAAAGCTCTTTGAATATAATTCAAAATTTTCCCTGAATAACAGCCAAAAATTCCAAATTTATTACATAAAAATAAGTTTTGTTTACATACAAACAGATCTTATCCTAACGCAATGTAAAATTTCTTATTTTTTTCCCAAAAATGAGAAGCTACGTGGCAAAAGATCACGTATACTTGTCGCCAACACTTTCAATGGTGGACAACCGGGTTTGGCACAATACAACGGGAAGTCTTTATGTTGTGCAAATTCAGCCAAAAATTGACGACAAACTCCGCATGGTGTGGTAAATCCACTTTCCTGTTGTGCCACAACGGCGCATGCCACAAAATCGCGTTTACCATCACTAACCGCCTTGCAAGCAGCTGTACGTTCAGCGCATATACCAGCCGGGTAAGAACCATTTTCAATATTGCAACCGGTATAAATTGATCCATCAGCCGTTTGTATTGCTGCACCCACTTGAAAATTACTATATGGGCAGTAAGCGTTTTGGCGTGCTTCCACAGCTGCTTTTATTAACTCTTTTGCATCGGCATCTAAATTTTGCATTTTGTTAATTCTTAAATGGAACTTAGGCATTCGATTTTAATCAAACTTACCCAATTCTTTAAAATCGCGTACTTGTTGATCATCGTTAATATTTTTTACCATAATACGTGGCATCCTTTTTCAATATTTGTAAGTAGATGGGTTGATAAAGTGAAATAAAATAAATAACAGTTATATGAACGAATTTCTTTAAAATTATTAAAATCAGCGTGACAAGTTTTGAAATATTTTGTTTTGTAAAAAATGAAATTTACTTCTTTGTTTAATTATGTCTTTAGTTTTTTTTATAAGAGTATGGTGTTTTAATATGTAAAACAAGTAATGCCAACATTGTTTGGGTGGATTTAATTTCTCTTAGTTAAATGCCACCTAATGATTTTCAGAACCAATGAGTCAGAGGTGTTTGTATATTTTTCAAAATGCAGGTAAGCGTTAGGATAAATCTCACATCAAAACAATAAACTATAATCATTGTCTTACAATAAACTATAATCATTGTACAATTCTAGAGCAATAAACTATAATCATTGTAAAATTCTAAATTGTAGAGCTTTACAATGACTATAATTCTACTCTTGATCTAACAGGCTAAAACCGGTAATTTGTCAAAACATTAGGCTAGCTTCCCCGGAGCGAAAACCTTAGATAATCTGGCTATAGCGTCAGAAAATTCCTGAACTTTATAAAGAGTGTTGTCGTTGTGACATTAATTAATGGATACGAATCCCACACAATAGAAAATAAATTAGTCACCCATATTAATATCCTTCGCAGAAGTTCAAAAGCCATCAAGAACACGAAAGCGTCTATATGTATTATAGTTGTGTAGATGGTAACGCGGAAATATTTCTGGAACTATGCATTCAACTTCATAAACCCTTTAAAATAATGTTTAGAAGGATTTCGCTCCAGTAGGATTTAGGAATGCCACATTACTCATTAACATCTTTCGTTGATGTTTAAACTCATTTAAAATTTGAGATGCCCAGTAATTTCAGTCGGTTCAAAGGCGACTAAAATCCAACTTGATGGTTGATCTACAGATATTTTGTTTCCTACCTCTCTGTGAAAAGCATATCCTTAATTACAAACGAATGGGGCACATAATCTAAAATTTTACACGGTTTCTTAAAAAATTTCCGAGACAGTCGGAACCTACATATATCCGGAAAAGGACTGCCAACATCGACAACACTCCCCAGAACAATCGAGGAGTGTATTTGCCGCTACTCAAACAAACAAGTCCTGTTCCTACAGGCCCTAATTTTCTTTTAACGTGTCTCCTATAAATGTGTAGCTAAAAACTGTCAGGAAGACTGCGAGCCAGTAACATGAGAGCTATTTTGCGCCTTTTTGCGTGAATAGGCTGGCCGAAAAGCGGAACCCGTCAAAGTGCTGAAAAAATTAACTTTATATATTAGCAACATGGCACACTGTAAATCATGCTGTGCTATCAGCTGTTCGATAACACCCTGTCTTAAATTGTATTGACGTGTCAAAATTGACAGCGCCAATTGGAACCGTGTTTTGTGTGTTGATTTGCTTTATTTTGTGAATTAGTTTACTTTAGTTAAATTAAGTGAATTAAAACTATTTAATATCAAACAAAGTACCGAAAACTAATCAGTAAATATCACAAGTAAGTGTAAAGCAACATGGTCATAAGACACGTCTACATATCTGAAATGAAATACAAGCACTGACTGTCATGTTTCACACTTCTACAATTTATCTTTTTACCAAATTATTAATTTCTTCTTAAACAAACAAGGTAAACATGTCGTACGGTGGCGGTGCTAGCGGCCCAAATGATTTCTATACCAGCGGAGGTGATCAGTCATTTAACTTTGAAGTGCCGGAATTTGGGCAAGAGTTGTGAGTACACGTAAATCATTCGTCTATCTGTAATGTTTTAAATATGTATGTTTATGTATGTTGCAGGAATTTTCAAACTTTCGATAATACACAGGCTCCCGTTCCTCCTAATTACGATACTGGCTATGGTGGTGGTAATCAAGGATTGGGAGGATTCTATGATCCCAATGCATATGTGAATCAATCATATGATCAAGATTCGGGGTTTAAACCAAATGCTACTGGAAATGAATTTGATGATGAGCCACCATTATTGGAAGGTATAAAATAATCATTTTAATTTTAAAAATTCTTTTAAAATATTTGTTTGTCTTGCTTTCAGAGTTGGGCATTAATCCACAGCATATTTTTTTGAAGGTAAGCAACACTTTTTGTTCGCGCATCAAGTATTATTTCCAGTTTTGTTTCATTCAAATGTTCGAGAAAAGGACTACCTACTGCCCAGAAATTTCGTAGCGGTCAAATGAGTTGGTTCGCCTTGTTCTGGTCGGTGATTGGAAATTGATTACAAGTGGTACAGCTGATGGTCATTAAATATTAAATTTATTTGTTATAGTATTCGCTATGTATGTGTGTATTACTTTAGTGGAATGAACTATTTCTGCGACGCATCAGCCGTTAAGGATATCTGTTGAAAGCTTGAGTAATACATCAGGTCATATGAGTTTAAAATATGAGTACAGAACTCAATCTCAACTGTAACATGGTATCAATAGTGCTAAAATTGTGGATTATTAAAATTTTTATTTTAATAAGATTGCTTCTTAAAAAATCACAAGAATTACTGCCTATAAAAATAAGCATCTAATTAATTTATTATATCGCACACTAAATCAAAAAGAGTCACAACTCAAAATCCGAGTAACTTTCAGTTAATTGCTTCTGGATCGCACAAAAGTGATTTGATTTTTAAAAACTTGACATCACTGTGCCCTTCAAAGAGTAACGATAATAGCCAAATAGAAAAATATTGTATGTATTGGCTGCACTACTTTTTATTAGGCAATCTATGCCAAGAAAGCGACCTAAACAAATTTTGAGTTGTGACTGTTTTTGATTTAGGGTGCGATATATATATATATATGGCGCGATATACAACAGTTATATCATCAACCTCCTAGGAGATTTTTGCGACGAGCTTCTCTTCCAATTTGTTTAATTTATTACTAACCGCAATTCTATTTAATAAATATCATATAAATATTTCCTCTTCTAATTATAGACGTTGGCTGTTCTAAATCCCATGCGCGCCACAGATCAAACTATACTCCAAGACACTGACATGGCTGGTCCATTGGTCTTTTGTTTAGCGCTTGGAGGATTTCTCCTATTGGTATGTTAACAAATGCAATTTTGGGCATGAATTTGCATGCTTTTGCAGATGTCGTAATTACATTCACATTTTGCTTCCATTCTTCGTGCTACTTAAGAGTTAATATATTTTCGAATGAATTTAATATCATGTGAAAGCAAGCAAACACCTAAAACATAATGCAAAAGCAAAAGCAACAATTGTGCACATTACACTTTAAGTACCAAAACAAAAATGTACTAAGAATACATTTATTAATTAAACTTTACAATTTTTATTTTTTCCGGTACCTCAACATCAACATGTTCTTAAATAAAATGGATATTTTACATGGCATATAAAATACTTTGGATAACAACTACAAAAACAATGTTGATTGTATCTATCACACCTGCAACCACCAATAACCGAATATAACGAACCACTCACAATCACCTTTGCTACAATATTATTCGTTTGGCTATCCAACGCTTTCATTATATGAACCAAACCACTCACCAAACATACCAACATGTAACCAATCTCATTTTGTGCTATGTATTTCTGGCAATGATTGTAATTGTTGTAATGTTGATGATGATACCGGTATTACTCTGTCTACATACGTTGATTAATTTGAATGCGTTCATTTTTAGAGCGGAAAAGTAACATTTTCATATATTTATGGTATCGGAGTGATGGGTTGTATTGCCTTCTATTGTCTGTTGTCGCTGATGGCAACTCAGGCGCAGGTAACTTTCGGTGCTGTGGTCTCAGTGCTTGGTTATTGTTTGTTGCCCATGGTAGTGTTGTCTGGAATTAACGTTTTAATCACCATACAGTGAGTATTTATGTGATTTGTTGTTGTTTATTATTCATATGCTTTTTTATTTGTAAGTTGTATGTACGTTAGGGTGCTTCAACAGAAGAGTTGCAGCGACTCGAACGGAAAAAATGAAATGTAGTAGCGGTTTAAGAACCCTGTCAAAATATTATAAAAACATTTTTATAGTATCTAAAATTCGTAATACCATAGAATACCAAGTAAGCGTACTTATGTGCCTAAAAGGCTTGGCCTTCCCTCCCTCTGTTTTCGAAATCGGGTGTCGATAGGAAATTCTTTTTTGTTCAACGGCTTGAATAAACCAGAATTGTCATCAAAGTCTTCTAGCGGAGGTCCAAAAAGCCGAGCGGCTTCAAAAGGGGTGGACTATAGAGAGATGGGTCTTAGAAGTGTTGGCTCAGTTGAGCAGATGAATAGATGGCTAGTATCATGGGGAGATATCCTGGGTAGTTTTACCTGTTACAATATCCAGAGCGAAGTTGTAGTAGACGTCGCAAGGGTCTATTGCTCTCATAGCTCGCTACGTCCATCACATTTCCTGTAGGGCGGCGATGCCAGAGTTGCTTTAATGAGGATGCCATCCAGTTCAGTTATACATTTTTCATTAGAGTTGAATACGTTTCTTGATTAATTCGGTGTCCCTTGCTACCATCAGACTACTGCCACAGTAGCCTGGGTTCTGTAAGAGTTGTACTCCAATTCGCATCCGTACCTCAATACAATGCAATCATTTTTTTTCTTTGGTGTTTTCATAGTTGGCAGCAGCTTTTTGTTTCCGTTGTGCTTTAATTGTTATTGTTACATTGTTGTTATTTTTATTTTATTTTTTATATCGCATATAATATTTTCATTTGTTTACCAATGCTGATTGCTGATGGTCAGTAAAACAATACATGAACGTAACAACCAAAGTAAAAATAAAAAACAAAACAATAACGCAACAACGCAAAGCGAAAAACTTCTTCATCAACTTCCTGGCTTAATTGAAAAATATCATCACAGAAAAATATTATATTGTGGGTTGATGCAGATAGAAAATGTTTGTAGTCAAATATGAAGATATACATACGCAATAGTTATTAACGAAAATTCTGAAAGTGGATACTTTTCAAACAAGTTTTGAGTACTTCAACAACTCAAGATAGTGATAGTTATTTATTTTATTTCATTTCTTCTCTTTATTTTATTTTATCTCATTTCATTTATCTTATTTAATTCAATTTTATTTTATTTCATTTTATTTTATTTTATTTTATTTTATTTTATTTTATTTTATTTTATTTTATTTTATTTTATTTTATTTTATTTTATTTTATTTTATTTTATTTTATTTTATTTTATTTTATTTTATTTTATTTTATTTTATTTTATTTAAATTTATTTAATTTAATTTAATTTAATTTAATTTTATTTAAATTTATTTAATTTAATTTAATTTAATTTATTTTTTTCTCCTATAGCGTTGCATTCTATTTCAAATGAGCCAGTATTTTTGTCATGTGCCTTGAAGAAATGGTATTGCTCCCACAACCTGCTCTAGCTTATATCTCTATCCAAAATATTCATCTGATCACTTAATCGCGCCTAGAACCAAAGGCATACAAGCCAGTTGACCCTTTAATGGAATAAAGTATTTCGGAATTTCAATAAACTCAAAATGTTTGTTGATAAAAAAGTGTGATTCAAAAAAAATCGCTACCAACCAAAATAGCAATTTTGGCCAACAAAGCAAGCAAGTACATTATTGCTCGCTTATGGCATTTCCTTTCGTACTCTTGCTGTTTCCTATTGGCAATTTCTCCAATCAATTTTTGGTTCGAGTATACTTTTACTAGTGTATTCGATTATTTGATTATTGTACCAAGTCCGGTTTCGTGTTCGAAATATTTAATCAGAGGTGGTGCAACACTAGGACCTTCAGAAACAGACAAGGCCCAGACTTTGAGAACGACAGTGCCATGAATTTAATTCAAAGCTTAGTAGCAATGCTCCTAATCAAGACACTTTCTTCCAGCACAAAAGAGCTTGGGAAGCTTTGCCTCAGTGGGATGCTTACACATCAAGTGTTCTTTATACCAGTCCCCTGTCTTTATAAGCAGTTTTCTATAAGAATTCCAGGCAAGAACGAATGAGAAAACGTCACAGCTATAGACCTGGAGTTCAATAAAAAAAAAAAAAGTCAATCACCCTAGTATGCACACACATGCGTGTACATTTCGTGAATGTGTGCGATATATGATTGGGCGCCAGATTGTCTCGGTGCTTTTAAATTTCAATAGAGGCGTTTAATTGATACAACACACATAAGCGTTGTGTGTGCTCTATGCACTTCGACACTCCGCTATCAAAAACTTTTTTTTTTTGGTGGAAATGTGCTGCCTTAATTTTTTTCCCATTTTAGTGTTCGTTGTTGGTTTATAGAAACGTATATTTAGACTTGTTGGCTGGTCAGCTAGTTAGTTATAGTTGTTGTTGTTGCTACGCTCCAACATGTGCCTTTAGCGTAAAGTCAATAAAATGCAGCGTATCCATGAGATCTGTGGTTCATTCTATGTCCTACGTAATTTAGCTTGTACCAAGTTTATGTATCCTTCGTACCTACATACGTACATATGTATGTATATTCGCTACCCATATACACACTCATCGAACACTCTTTAAAAACACATTATTATCGCTGCAGTGAAATTAGCTAGTTGCAAACTATCTCGAAACTAGTATGTCAGATAGCTGTTTTCCTCGACGAGTTGGCAAACAATCAGATTTCGTACAAAAATTGTCTAGTGAAGAACACTGCAGACTGTTAGACGAGTTCAAAATAGACCAAAAAAACGTTGTTTAAAAATGTAAAGTAGATATAATTCAATAATCTTATATAGTGGACTAAAACTAGTGTGATACAAAGTTAGTTAAGTCTGCTGATGTCCTACGATATTTCAGTTTTCAGATTTCGTTCAGAAATGGACTAGTCTGTAAGTAGCTCAAAATTAAGCAGTCAGTAACTGAAAATAATAATTAAATTTTGGTGACATCCTACGAGTTTTCAACTGTCAGATTTCGTACGATATTGACTAGTCTGCAACTAGTTCTAAATGCACCATTCTGGAAGTAAGTGAATGTTAAAATTCAATTTTGGTCCTTGTGAACTCTCATATATTCCTACTACTTTTACTACTGGGGATCTGCTATCTATAGCCGGTACAGACACGCACACCCGCAATTCTGTGTACAATAATTTTTTTGTTGTAAACTTCCTGCGCATCAGTTTTTCAACACCATTTTTTGTGACTGTGTTGGTGTTTTTTTGTTTTCTGTTTTAGCAATTTTTACGCTTTTGTAATTTTATTTACTCCAATAACTTCCCAACGCAAAAAGCAATCGACAACACCAACATGGCCAACACATAAACTAAAGATTCACATCACACGCACAAACGCATTCACCTTGTTCAACTCTTTCGACGTAGAATTGGTTCGAAATAGGCGAAGCTAAGTCTCAATCAAGTTCATCTTTTTTCCCGGAAGATTGGGTTAGGTGAGACGGGTTTCGAGCCTCAATACATTTAAGAGTGATGTCCTTTGGAATTTTATTTTGTAACGTCTAATGAATAAGTCGATTTTAGTATTGCCAGAACTCCACTTGAGACCGCTTGAGCATCATAATATTTTTAGTTTACAACATGAGGAAGCCTTCGCCTGGTTTTTATCGCCTTGTTTAAAACCTCACATGAGCTCAAACAGTTAGAAGAAGTCCTTCCATTCCTTAAGTGCTGATTGTTGTTGTTGTATAATTTAGCTTCACATTCGCCGGAAGGACGTTGAAAATGTAATTGGCTGACGCATCAGACAACCTTTTTTTATTTTGGAGTTTCTACGTTTAAGTTTTGCGGCCACCTGTCCTACACATCCCTACGGCCATGTCAAAAGCGCTGGACTAATACTTTTTAGTTTTTTTTATTTCCATGTTTATGACTAAAACTAACGCACTCCACAGTGTTTTCTACGATCTACAAGGACTCTTATTTCTCCTTTGTTCATTCAGTTTGGTGTTGCCGTGGTGTCTATGGCTACTACTAACTATTCTGTGCAACTATGCAGTACGGCCATATTCACTGCATTACACTCTGATTGGTCATAACTTTTTTTTTTCGTTCCTTCAAATGAAAAAGTTAGGAAACTGTTTTGGTTTTTTTTTTTGTAAATTTATGTACGAGCAATTTTCAGTAGAGTTAGTAGTTGCTTCCTTTTCAATTTTAGTATTCTACGGCTCTTTGCGTTAATTTCGAGTGAAATGTTTTAATTATTCAAATAGAACGTTTAGATAGAGAACATAGTTTGGTATAGTTTCGATGTAGGAGATGGGCATGTGGATGGGACTTTTTTGTGTGGAAATTTCAAGCGTTGGATGTTTGAAATTAAAATGGATTTTGCTGGTTATTTCAAAAAGAAAAAAAAGAAGTTTCACTAAATTTAAAGGGTTCTATATACAGTTTGCTTGCCTTCGAAACAAAGATCGCGCTCCTTAAATATCTCATCTCATTTGCCATGGTAATTTCGTCAAATCATTGGCGCTATTCAAAAGGAACGTCATACCTACATAAATTTAATTAAAATCTTTACTTGACTTAAAAAGACATTAAAAATTTTGGTCAATCATAGTCATTAAACAAAGATTTTAGCTAAAATTAAAATTTAATTTAAGAGGGTCCCCTTATGAAAAAAAAATTAAGTTGGTAGTATGAAACTTTTTTTATGTTTTGCAAGGTCACCCTGTGCCAGCTATTTCGTTCCCAAACCATAGCATAGCGGTATCAGTAAGCGAAAAAAGCCAAACTCAAGCTTGTAGTAAGCGTTGTGACATTGCACAACCAAATACACAAACCCGTGATTTTAAAATGACATTTTCATCATTTTAAAATTAAAACTGAGTCTTGGACATAAAATGTATTTTAAGTTGACTATAACAGACATGAAATAGTATTTAATTTAGAATCATGTTTAAGTAGATAAAACTCTATTTTAGTTTGACTATGATAATGAACATTTAAATTTTTATTATTATTCTTATTAACCAATGTTTTTTTTTCTCATTTCTCTATTTTCATTCAGAGGCACATTGGGCTTAGTTGTGGCTGGTGTTGCGATACTCTGGTGTGCAATCTCAGCATCGAAACTATTTGTAACGGCCTACTCAATGGATCATCAACAGGTGCTAATTGCTTATCCGTGTGCGCTTTTATATGGCGTTTTTGCATTAATAACGATTTTCTAAACAAATAAAATGCGATACCGATAACATACATAAATCCGAACATAATAGTGCCCTTGTAAAGAAAAAAATATATACATATGTAATTACAACAAATATGTAACATTGATAATAATAGAGCTTATAATATTGGTAATAACACAATATTGTGAACGAAGAAAGAAATGAGTTGTTGAGATCGAAAGCATTGCTTTTAAATTTATGTAAGAAGTATGATTTAAATTTTTTTTAATAAATTACTAAAAAATAAATTTTCATAAATTAATATTCCAGTTTCATAAGTTCAATGTGATAATCAAAAGAGAAGCGAAAAAGAGTATCAACCGAATTTTTTTTTTGAAGAGCGAAACGAAGTGTGGCTATTTGTAAACTCAAACGGAAACGAAACTGAAACAATTTTTTGGAAAACCGAATACCAAGATAAAAAGAAATAATTTTGAACACCAAACAAAACCAATACTTTTTGCAAAACCGAGACTCAGTGTATCAAAAGCCGAAACCGACATTTTTTCCAAAATCCACAACCTAGGACAATTGGAAATAATTCTGTACAACAAAGCTAACAATTTTTGCAAGCCAAAGCGCAACGGTGCTTATATTTCTTGGTTTTTCTTAAAGTTTTACTTCTTCAGCAGGTTATCAACTCATAATAAAATGAAACGAATGCATCCAAGCGAGATAAGCTTCAAATAAGTTGCAGTGAACATTAAACAAGTCAGAAAGCCTGTTCACGAACAGAAGACTCTGACTGGAGTCAAAGTAGTTCTAAAGGGATTAAGCGGATACTTTCCAGAATTGGGTACTTTTTAAAGTAACGAGTATAGTCAACTTTTTCTTGCAGACCTATGTTTTATCAAAAAATCTGGTAGTTTTTTTTATTGTTTGCGATGCGAACAGCTGATGTAAGTTTCACATTTCCAAAAAATGAAAACAAAATCATGAATTCGGGAATACAAGGCAAATTGATTGTTATGGTACATATATATAATACTTCTATATTGCTAGTATCGTATCTTCCCAATATGCTGAAAGCGTGTCAATCATTATTACACGAGATGCTTATAATGCAAGTTGTGCGCATGCGCGAGTTTTATTAGTGTTAGTGCATTGAAGCAGCGCGGCGAAAAAAACTTATGGAAGGGGTAGACAGGGGCCACTGACTTGTTTACACAAATTGTACTTTATAGTAGCGTATAAAACCACAGTTGAGTAAATCTATATATATAAAATTCAAATTATGTAAATATATATGTATGTAGGTATAGATCGACTTGCGTCCTAAACTTATAAACCGATCGTAACCAAATTTTACACACCCACTGTACATCTTCCAGGGATGGTCACAGGCTAAAAAATATTTTGATATATATAGGGGGCGTGGCACCTCCCATACAAATGGAATTTTCCATTGTCCGTATCTCCGGCAGTATTTATGTTAGACCATTGAAACTCGGTAAGGGGTTATATGGGATCGATCCCTACCACCTCCAAAACAACTGGGTATAACGAAAAAGTGGGCGTGGCACCTCCCATACGAATGAAATACTTCTTAGTCGATATCTCTGGAACTATTTAGGTTAGACCACTGAAATCTGGTGAGAGATTATATGAGATCGATCCCTACCACCATCAAAAAAAACTGGGGATAACGAAAAAGGGGGCGTGGCACCTCCCATACGAATGAAATACTTCTTAGTCGATATCTTTGGAAGTATTTAGGTTAGACCACTGAAATTTGGTGAGAGATTATATAGAATCGATCCCTACCACCTCCAAAACAACTGGGTATAACGAAAAAGTGGGCGTGGCACCTCCCATACGAATGAAATACTTCTTAGTCGATATCTCTGGAAGTATTTAGGTTAGATCATTGAAACTTGGTTAGGGGTTATATGGAATCGATCCCTACCACCTCCAAAAAAACTGGGGATAACGACAGTGTGGGCGTGGCACCTCCCACACAAATAAAATTTTTCATTGTCCGTATCTGTGGAAGTATTCGGGTTACACCACTGAAATTTGGTGAGGGGTTATACGAGATCGATCCCTACCACCTCCAAAAAAATTGGGGTTAACGAAAATGGGGGCGTGGCATCTCCCATACTAATTTTTCAAGCTAAATATCTCCAAAAGTATTTAAGGCAGGAACCTGGAAATTGGTATAGAGCTAAATGATATCAAAACAATTTTCGCGCATAAAAGTGGGGTTATCGTAAAAGTGTTTAAAGTTAGGACCTGAAAATTGATCAGGAGATTAATGATATCAATAGTTCCCGTGTAGGAAATTTTTTTCGCTATTTACTTATGCTCCGGGACAGAAAACTAAAAATTTTGTGTATCGTGTAGCCTTAAACGGAATACTAAAATTTTATATTTTTGAAGTTGTATGCACAATGAAGTAGTGAAAAATTAATAAAAAAATCTATTTTGGGAAGAACGAAGTTTGCCTGGTCAGCTATATTTTATGTATGTATATAAATATGAAATCTTAAAGTATATTATTGATTTTGAAAGGCCCCCTAACTACTTATATCCCGAGCAACGCCGGGTACCCTGCTAGTTAAATATAAAAATGCCAATATATTGAATATTAGTGCGTGATGTTGCTAGTGGGTTGTTGCAAGCGGCCACCATCGCTACGAGGTAAGTTGGAGTATACTTTTGTTGTTGTAAATTTAAGTGAGAAATCAATCACAGTGACAGTGATCGTGACATTGAAAGTGACATTTAAGATGGCTTATTGAAAAATATAAAATGACGTAGAGAGATATAAAACTCACCGAAGAAGGTGACTGTAGGTATTGAGTAATCTTCATCAAGAGCGGTAGCTTGTTACTGAGTTTGCGTAGAGCCCCCACAGGGAAATTAGGAAATTAATACCTATTCAAAGCCTGAGAATTCAATGGCGTCGTGTTTAAAAAATTGTACTTTTATGTAAAATAAAAAATTAGTTTTTGTATGCCCCACCTCCACAGATATTCTGCAGTACGACGTCAAAGCCCTATTACACCAAATCAACCAGAACCACAAATAATCGATCACATCACACAACAAGCCAAACTATTTCCACAAATCGCCAAGGGTATCTGTTTTCGTTTTGCTGCCGATTTTCTATGGAAAATGTATCAAAGTGTTATGCAAGAGCTTAATGCTGGCCAACGTCGCAACTTACCTGAGCTACACGCATTAAGTTGCAGCTTCAAAGCAGGCTGTTCCGCCGAGGCTGAAAAGGGTGTCGAGTTGCTGCGTAAATCTTGTGGTGGACACGGTTACTTAACCTCATCAAATTTCCAGCAAATCTATGGTCACGTTTCTGCCGCTTGCACATATGAAGGAGAGAACACTGTGCTACTGCTACAAACAGCGCGCTTTCTTGTCAAACAATATCTGGATGGCCTGAAGAGAAAAGTTTTGCCACCTACGGTCAACTATCTACGCAATGCAGAGCGTTTGAAATTGGCTAAAGTTATTGAGCTTAAACATTTGATGCGACTTTTAGAGCTAGCCGCCACAGAAAGTATAAGACAAGCTTTTGAGTACCAACGAAAGCAGCAAAAAGAAGTAAAAATACAAGAAGTGGCAGCCAATAAAGCTGGTTTACGTTATACTAAGGCGGCTTTGTTACATGGACGTGTTGTTTTAGCACATATTGCACTCGAAGAGAGCGGCAAATTTCGCAAAAATTTAAAAGGAGTTTTGGCTGATGTTTTACTACAGCTCGTCGAACTTTTCGTACTAGATATGTGTCTGCAGAGTATGGCTGACATCCAAATAGTATATCCATTGAATGCGCGTCAAGTTGAAGATCTGCAAGCACGTTATGAACATTTGTTGACCGTAATACGACCGAACGCCGTTGTTGTTGTCGATGGTTTTGATTTTCATGATCGCGTTTTAGGCTCGACACTGGGTTCCTATGATGGACGTGTGTATGAACGTTTGATGGAGGAGGCGCGTAAGTGTCCTTTAAATCAGAAAGAGGTCAATCAAACTTTCAATTCCCATTTGAAGCCTTTAATGCAAGGTAAGCTGTAGAGGTGCAGAGTTGGATGCAGTTAAAATATCATTTTGAGTTCTCAATAATGTCATTTGTTGTATTTACAAAAAAACGTTTGTACTAGTGTTGGTCAATAGCGATACCAAAAGTACCAAGTACTCTATGGTGGGTATTTAAAAGTATTCGTTATGAAATTAGAAAAGTTCTAGTAGGAAAAGAACGCTCACCACTCACGTCCTTGCCAAAGTTATTAACTTTTATGTATTTAATCGCTACTGATAGTACTAGTTTAATGTGATGACGTACAATTCTTTGAGTGATCCTTTTTCTCTTGGAGATTATTTCTTAAGTATAGTATTTCCATTTTGTTTAAAATTCCTTTTACAAATACTGCAGTATGCTAATTGTCCACTTTTGTTGATGATTTCGGTTAAATTCTATTTTTTTTTAAGTGTCAAAACTACATCAGCTGTTCGCAATGAAGGGTTACCAGATTTTGTGATAAGACATAGTGCCAAATGGACGTTTAAAAGTAACCGATTCTTAAAAGTATGCAATACTGGCCAACACTACTCTGCAAACACTTTTTGTAGGTCGAGCTTTATGTTCATATACACATTTAGTAATTAAAATGAATTTTATACAACAAGTTTGTATGGTTTTATCCTTTACTTTTATTTACGAGTTTGTATAATAAAATTATTCGTGTATTTACCTATTGAAGTTGCTTGGTTATTTTTTTTCTAAGTTGTTTTTCGTAACTTGTTTGCTAAAAAAGGTATAAATATTGAGTGTCAGACTACCCAGCGGGTTATGAAGCTTAAGGTAGGTACATACATATGAAAGGTTTTACTAATATTTAAGCTGGGCGATGGGAAAAAGATAACATACACTTTGATCCTACATATGTCAACTATTATATTCATGAATCAATAATGACATTTCGTCATTTTAAAATTAAAACTCCGGCTTAATTTGACTATGATTATGGGCCATACTATTTCTGCTTGTTGGGTAACTAAGTCACTTGAACCGCACTTATTTGTTTATTTTCAGCATTTTTTTCTGTGGTAGCAAATTCATTTGGTCGAACACTTCTTTTTCGTATTGTTTTTTATTTTAAGCAAAATATCGTAATAATAAAATTTAAATTTTCGTTTGCTAATTGCAGCACGCAAAAAAAGGCAACTTCCATTTAGCGCCATACTCCCTTGCGTATTACGAACGCATATCCACGTACCACCACCCACGTTTCATTTCCGCTCCCTTCACTTGGTTACATTTCTTTTTCCCCAATCTCCGTACCTACTCGTTTATCAAATCGTGCAGCGGGCCAAGGGCACTCTCAGAGGTGTTATACGAGTATTTGCGTAATTAATAAAGACTCGTTAGCGCGTTGTTATATTTCTGAATTTTTTTTTTCGGCTATAAAATTTAGCATTTGTTATGTTTTTAATTTTTATTTTGTGCAATTATTATGCAAAAACTGTTACTGATGATGGCTACTGATGGTGGTAAAGTATATATTGCTGTTGTTTCAAAGTAAATAAAAAAAAATGTATGCAAGCTCATTTGTGCCCTTTCCCACGACGAGTTTTTGTTGCCACAATGCAAACAGATGCATAAAAGCTTCGCTTGCATTAGTGGCGTCGGCGCTTACTCTGAGCGAAAAATCCCGATATGTCTGTTTGTTCTAATATTCATTGAACACAAATAACCGATAGTATTTTAAGAAACTGAATTTGAAGGAACTGTAGTTGGATGGAATGTAATGTTGTAATGGAAATTGCGGAAGAAACTGAAATTGCACCGAAACAAGAACTGCAGCTAAAACTATTGAAGCTGAAAATTAGACGGAACCCCTAAGCTTGAACTGCAGCCAAGACAGGCGGTAACTAAAACTGAAGCAATAAACGACCCTGGAACTGAAACCAGAACTATAAACAAATCTGGAGCCAAGGTTCATTTGGAAACGGCATCTTCATTTTCAGAAGGAATGAGAAACTCAAACCGAAATTAAATTTGATAGTTAACACATTTTTGACATTTAAAAATACTGACCCTCAGTTTCGGGATTGACTTCACCGGTGTCTACTTTGCACGTTCGCATGTATACAAAAACAATAACAACACCAAGCCCAACGCATGACCAACCACGTACAGAGCTTTACCACTGGCGCGTTTAGTTGGTAACGCAACAAAGTCTTCCTCATTAAACTCGAAATAAATTTTATAACAATTTTTTGCTAATTAGGAATTTTTCTCATTTTTTATTTTTTTTTTTTAAATAATTTCAAACATAAAAACGCACTAATTGTTCATAAGCCATGGCAACTAATCAGCTGAACAGTATGGTGGGTGAGTGTTATGAGGTTTAAGCACCTGATTGTTTCAATTAATTCCCACTCTTGGCCATGCCACAATTAAACTGCTGTGGGCTGGCTATGTGGCCACAAAAAAAAAAAATCTTTGTTGCGCGGTCAAACAATTTCCTGCTTTCTTTTCTCATTTTTAATTTCCATCATAAAGCCATTCATTAGTGGAAAAGCAGCAAACTACCAGCTCTTATTGTGGTATATTTATATTTATCCTTTGCTTGCTGAGAGCTTCTTCAAGAAAAGCTAAATTAAAAATATTGTTGTTTTTGTACATTGTGCATTTTGTTTAGCCAAAACGTGTTTCCAGTCTTGGGGAATTCATAACTGAGCTTATATTGAAATTTTGTTTTCTATATTAACTAATATAAAGAATGGCAAACGGAAATTGCTAGGAGGCTAAGCTCATAAGCATTGTTTTTAAAACAAAAAGACAAAAAATCAAAGAGGAGGAATAAATCTAAAAAATTTAATAGAAACTATTTCATACCACCAAACAACTTAATTTTTTTTCATAAGTCGACCCTGTAACATTTCATTTTAGTTAAAAGTACAGTAAACACCCCGTTAAAAGAAACTCGTTTTTCTCTACAATTTCAATGTTTTATATGTTTAGGTCACTTGGATCAAAATACATGTTTTTACTCAGACAATGATCTACAGATGATATTTAAGGCTATATTTAGCCTTTTTTTATGTTTATTTGTACAGGGTGGTCCTTTTAAATACATTTCAATGGAAGCTAAAATTTACATTATAAAGGCGTATATAGACCCAACGGGCCACAAGTTAACACCTTTAAAATAATATATCGTTAATTGCAATGAAAATTCTACTAAAAAGTTAAAAAGAAAAAGTTTTGTTACAGGGTGGTAAAAAAAATATTTCCGTTCTTTAAATCTTACACACTCTAATGCACAATCACTCTTTGAAGCCAAATCTTAAGAATGTGACAAAAATATGTACATATGTACAACAACATGTACAACAATTACAACATATTTTGTTGTACTGCAATGGATAAAACTGGATGACAGCTAAATTAATTTCACCATAAAAACAAATTAAAAGTTCTATAGAAAGAATAAAGCTCATGTCATTGAGACGCCCTGATTGCTGTTGTCTAATTGTTTAAGATTGTTACAGTTGTAATTGAATTGAAAGTGAGAATAACAATAACAAAAATGGACACACAATACAAGGAATTGTATTGTGGCAAAAGCAGACAAAAATCCAAAAGTAAAAAAAAAAAAATTTAGTAAATTTACCAAATGCTGACACTTGTGAAGCTCAACATGTCCGTGTATGTGTTGTTGTGGATATACCCTACAGTAAAATGAAGTAGTTGCCAACTGCCTAAAAACTAGTATGATGCTAGGTAAAGGCCATAGCCCATAATCATAGTCGTTTTAATCAAAATCTTTACTTAACTTAGAAATACATTTAAAATGTTTTCCAATGATAAATAAAGTTTTAAGTTAAAATTTAATGTAACAGTACCACATTGTGAAAAAAAAATTAAGTTGGTTTGTGGTATGTAGAAATTGTTTATGTTTAGCAAGTTCACCCTGTGCCAAATATTTTATTCACAAACCATATCACAGTTGTGGCAGTGGACTTTTGAAATGTTAAAATGATATTTTCGTCATTTTAAAATTAAAGCTCCGTCTTAGACATAAAATAAATTTTTCAACTTGACTTTAATATACATAGATGAAATGGTGTTTAATTTAGAATCATGCTTAAGTATCTAGATAAAACTCGATGTTAATTTGACTATAATTATGGACCCATGAGTTTGCAGCAAAAATTACACCTAAAAGCTCTACTCTAATTTTTCCAGATGTGAAAAGTTTAGTTCCTTCCAAAACTCGGCATTTTTGGTAACTAGTACAACTTTGACCATTTCGGACTAGTTTGTTGTTGGTCAAAAACCTTTAGTTGCATACTAGTATTATTTTGACAAATTTATCGTTTCTCTTGCACATTATGCAGTAAAGTATGGATAGCAGCAAAGTACATCTGTAAGCCACAAAGATCACAACTGGCTAACGAAAATCTCGTTGGAGTTCATTCATTCATGCAGCAAGCCAATGAAACTAGTAAATTAGTAGAAGGAAGTGTGAAAATAAGGCCAAAAACAAATACAAACAAAAAAAAAAAACTTAAGAAATGTGCGTAGAAGAGAAGCAAGTGATAATGATGTTCATGCCAAGGCGTACGAAACTTTTAAGCGAATTACAGAAAATCAAAGATGAAGCGGAGGTCAGTATTAAATTGAAAGCAACAACAGCAGCAAAAAGTCAGTGGTCAATAAAGAACCAAACGACAAAAAAGAGATATACAAAAGTAAAACCAATAACGAACAGAAACAATGTGCAAATTAGAAAAGAAAAAAAAACTCTAAAAAACGATGTAGCCAAAAAAGAGCAGTCACGTTTGGGATGGAGCTCAATTTTCGTTGTTATAGCCAAGCGCGTAGATTGGGTGTTGGCAGTTTCTAGGCAAAAGTGACCGTTGAATATACATAACTTACTATATAGCAAACAAGTCGACAAGGCCACAAAACAACTCAGAAAGTGCAGATAGAGATGGAATTCGTAGCTATTAAAGTATACTTGCTCTTTCGCTACATCTGCTTTTTCTTCTCTGAGGTCCTCTCTCAATTCCCCTACATCTCCAATATAATTTTTTTTGTGAAGTCTGAGAATGCGCAATACAGTTGTGTTCAATAAAATAGTAGTGAAATTAAATTATATTTTTAGAAAATTGTTGAAAATCAGTTGAAGTACCTCGAAATTTCTCTTGAATTTTGAGAAATTTTGTTTTGTCAAGAATGTTAAATATTTTTGAAAATTAATTAACTTTTCTGAACTTTGTGCAAACTTTGAAAATTATTTTTATGTAACTTCGGTATTTAAAAAAAAAAAATTATTAAAAAGTCAACTTCTTATTTCGTTGAACGATATCCAATTTAGTTTCGCTGCTATTATATTGAACACAGCTGTATTTGTTAACTTTATACCTTAATTAAACATAATTGTTAATAAAATTGTTGTCTAAAAATGCCTCTATATCCTTTTCTAATATGTATATATAATTTTGCAACTTGAATTATAAAAATTTAACCATTGCAACGGCTGCTTTGCGGTAACAAAGATTTTGGTTTTAATTTTTATAAAGAGTATAGATACACCTATGTACATACATACATACAAACATACATACATCTGTGTGTGTGTGTATGTTTGCATACATGTACGCGTATTCTATTTATTCTTCCTTCCTAACAGTTGTTGTATTTCTTATTTAACTGCCTGTTTTGTCTGATCCTTTAATGCCGCAACTAATTGCCAATCGCATTCGACACTTAACATGACTTCTTCGCCTTTCGTGGTCAATGGTTTAACAAATTTGTGTGTATGTGTGTGTGTGTGTCAGTGTATTTGTGTGTGTTTGTGTTTTAGCATGGCCAAAGAATGATGCAATAAAGATTGCATAGAGTAGTTAGTTAGTTAGTTCATGGCTAAAAATCTTCAATTTTCTTTTGCCTTCATTACGAACTGACTTATCTCTGGGGCGTATGAATGGGCGTTATACTCGTACACTTGTGTAACCAACACAAACACACTCTGGCACATGTATAGGCAATGTGTAGATTTGGCAATCGATGCAACAGCTTTTACCACTCATCTATTGGGGGCTGTCAGCATGAATTTTATTTTATTTATTTCGTTTCTTTTTTTTAATTTTTTTCTTTCTATTTTATCTACAGAAATTCAATTAAAAACCACCATAACTTTTGTATACATACATTTGCTGTACATACTGGATATGCTTATGCATGTGTGTGTGTGTTTGTATTCTTGTGTGCGCTCATGGATTTAATCAGGATCAAGGATAACGATTGTGCTAAACTACATTTAATGCTCAGTAAAGTATAAATATGTAGTATATATGAATGCCTTTAACTAAGTGTTGTATACATATTTACATGCAAGTACCCTGTAGGAAAAATTTACAGTGCAAAGTTGATGTGTTTCCAGGGCTTTTGGCAGCTCTACGAGGTTGTGAAAAATAACCAGGGCGGTGGTGGAGTGATAACAATTGAATAACTCAGACTCTGAGCACATAACCGAGACTTGAAAGCAGGCACAATAGAAGGCTTTTAAGAAGCGAAAAAGATGGAACTCCACTCAGAGCAATGCGCAAGAGCTACTGGTTTGGGCGATCATAAATAGCGTCCCTGGACATTGCTTTATTCGAGCCGATGCCTCTATAATGGGGAACTGTTTGTTTGACTCCTCCAACCTTCTGGTTTCGAATTTTAGTCGTCTCTTACGGTAGACTATATTCCAAGCCCATAACCGTTCGGGGTTCCATTGGTTATAATCGCCCGATCGTGTTCAATAATCTTGCGGAGTTATCAAAACTCGAAATAGCCAAACCCAAGGTTGATTAAACTGATTCCGTCAAGTGGTTCGATCTACGGTAACTGGTACAGTGAGGATTATAGGCTGTGTAGAAGAAAGCAATGTGACCCAGCTATCAAGCTGATAGCCTCTTTCTTAAAGTTTGTCCCAGGCCTTTCAACCTCATCTAAACGACCCCGCGTTTCGATAGTTTTAAAAGATGGTCGATTAAGTGAGAGTTCAACCTATCTCAGCAAACCTTAGAAGTAGCCCTAACACAGAATTTGTTTGAAACGTCCTAACTCATAGCGTCCTGTGGCAGCTGAATATGTCTTGAGTTTGAGCGTTTTTGAAAGAGAAATCTAAAAGTGGGAGTCCTTCAAACAAAGTTGGAGCGTAGGTACTGTTAAAGAACTAATGCTGAACCAAAACTTTCCATCACTACTTCACAATACCACGAGAATCAGCTCCACGTACCATAATGACTCCGGTTGTACCCCAATAAAGGCTGCTACTTTAGCAGAACTCTGCTCAATCCTTGTGCTTCAGCGAACATACCGACTCAGCTGGACGCAGTACTTGTAACGCAACAACAAAATTTCAATATTTCCTACAGGGAACATCTCTATTAGTGCACGTGTGTGTGTATGTGTGTATAAGTGCTTCGTCGACTGTGATTGGCCGATAAGACAATTCAACTCAGCTCAACAGTAATGCTCGAGGTCATTTTGCAACTTTGTTGTTGAGCCAAAAGCGGGGGGTTAAGGGTGTAAGCCGTAGGGCAAAAATGGCAACTAAAGTTAAGTAACAAAATGCCAACCAGAGGGTCAAGAGGTTTGAAGTGAAAAGATGAAAGCGGTAATTTGGTTGAAGTACTTTACGGATTAAATTAAATTGAAAATAAAAATTGATTTTCGCAAAAAAAAAAAAAAAAAAAAAAAAAAATCTCTTGCCAAGTTGTTCAAGGAAAACGATGCTATGGATATGTACATACATATGAGCTTTTCGTATATATTACACATGAATGGAATAACTAGTAGTGATAATTACTAACGAAAATATTTAAAATAGCAGTAGTTGGATAACTTAAGAGAAAGAAGAAGAGTTAAATCGAGTTTGAGTTGCTTGAAGATTTGGCTGTTGGAGACAGTCCCCAAAATACTCAAGAGAATGCGCGTATGCCTTCTTCGGCCTGGAAAAAGAAGCGAATTTGGAGAGCACTACACCTAAACAACAACAAGAACCGCTTATAAAGGAAAACTGCTTTATATTTCTTTAACTAATCCCATACATTTTCCATCTACCGCAAGTTAGCAAGTTAAAGGCGCGTCTGTCGCTATGTTGTTGTAGAATTAAACAGTGACAAATCTAAAAAAAAACGGGTTCTTTCTCCTATAGAGACACTAAGCTCAACGCACTGCTCCATCAACAACATTCCTGCTCTCCATCATATGCACCGAATGATTTTCAAATTCTTCCTTTTGCCTTCATAATGGATGTAGCTGTATGCATATTCACAATAGCTTAAAGCGTTTTTTTAGATCTTCTAGGAAATGCATCCTATCAGAATTGAGAGTGCCAAACAGGAAAGGATTCCGAAAAATTCGTGAAATTCCTGCTGCATTGAATAAGCTTTTGAGAACCGATGCTTTGTACATATGCACTTTCATTGATGTGAAAACTTTTTAACGTATCCAACGCACATCACGCAGTATATGCAAGAAATACAATTGGAAAGCTCTGTATTACATAAGTAACGCAAAAACTTTATTGAGTGATTGGTTCGAAATTCAAGTTTACAATTTTGCTGATGCACCAGGATAAAATAGGGATAAGGATAAGGATAAGGATAAGGATAAGGATAAGGATAAGGATAAGGATAAGGATAAGGATAAGGATAAGGATAAGGATAAGGATAAGGATAAGGATAAGGATAAGGATAAGGATAAGGATAAGGATAAGGATAAGGATAAGGATAAGGATAAGGATAAGGATAAGGATAAGGATAAGGATAAGGATAAGGATAAGGATATGGATAAGGATAAGGATAAGGATAAGGATCAGGATAAGGATAAGGATAAGGATAAGGATAAGGATAAGGATAAGGATAAGGATAAGGATAAGGATAAGGATAAGGATAAGGATAAGGATAAGGATAAGGATAAGGATAAGGATATGGAAGCATTGATATACATATCTGCTTGTATGTATTAGGTAACTTATGGAAGATTCTTTATAATTTATGATTTCTTATCTATAGTTTAAGCACTCATATCAATCTAAAAGTAAATATGTATGCTCGAGTTCATAATAATGTCCGCAAAATTGATACCACACAAATGTACAATCTCAGCCAACGATTACAGGCGATCACCCATGAACTCGCCCTGTAAAGGCACTGTGCGATGAGGCTAAAAGTTTGTAAGTGATTATGAGTAGGTATGTTTTTGTGTATAACAGATTGCACGCTTGGTCCACGTACGGACGAGCCAAGCACACACTCGAGCAACACAACTTTCAAGAACAACACAGATTCAAGCCCACATAAGTACTTCCATGGATGAATGTAAGTTCATGAGCATACATACAGTGTGTCTGTCTGTTTGTTGCTAACCTGCATATTTATGTGCATATCAACTATCCACTGCGAGAATATGAACCGCAATCAAGTCAGTCACTCATCATTGTCTACTTTTATTATTAACTATGTACATAGTATACGTCCAAGCAGTGTCAGGCTCATGTCATGCGACGCGTCCATGCAATAATCTGAAGTAACACTCATGTATGTACAAGTACAAGCAAACATACACGTATACATACATATGTACATATGTAGATATACCAACGACGAATGTGTGTGTTAAGAATATTAAGGTCCTTCGACGTTGATATTGAAGATTTGAATTTTTTTAGGAATGTTTAAGTATCTTAGTGAAGGTTTTACCTGAAAGATATTAAGAGCGAGTTATACCTCTCAATTGAATACTATTTCTAAAATCTCCATCCACAAAAGTAACGAAACTTAACATACAGTTTCTGATTTTTTATCCAACAAATATTTTGTCTCCTACAAAATGTGGTGCACCCTAATGTCCATGCATAATTCACAGTCAATCGAGTTTACTTATGTCACATGCGTTACTGTCGCTGTTCATCTTGTTGTTGTTTTTTTGTTGCTGCTGCAAAACAATTTCAAAATTGTTGCTCATGAATCAACAAAAAAAGGAGGAAGTTTTCAAATAAAAAAAAAATTGTTTGGGCGTATCATTTTATGCTTGTTGGCAGATAATGAAATTGTTGAGAAGTTTTGCGAATCAACACAAAACAAAGAAAATAAACTGCAACAAACAAATTACAAGCGAACGATAAAGAAAATAAAAGGATATGTTTGTAGAGATGTACAGGAAGGAAACGAAAGGATACACCAGCTGTTACATGCATGCGTATGGAAATTAGGGTTGCCAGATTAAATTATAAATAGAAATGGAAATAGTAAATAATTGGAAATAGTAAAAAAATTGCGGCACATAATAAAATATGTGTTAACATTTTTGTATAATGCATTAGGTATTCCTGTGAAAAACTTTGGTAGAGTTGCCACCCATCTAAAAGAATTATTCAAAGCTTATACTATTATTTATTTTAGTTTTGTTTGCAACAGTACTGTTAGTTAAGGGGAAAAGATATAAAAAATCGCTTTTTGTTTAATCCCCGGGTTTACTTAGGCTGCCGGAACCCAATGTTAAAAGCTTAAGCTAAGCCTAAGATCAAAAGGTTAAAAGTTTAAATGGTTAAGTAAAGTTGAACCCTTATACTTTTGAAATTCAATACTAAATCTGCTACGTATTTTAGTTTTAAGTGATTAATTCAGCAGATCTGGCAACTCTAATGTAAATGTCTGAATGGATGGCACAATGGTATATTGTTATTATTTGTATGACCGATTTCAGTGGCATCAATTTGAAATTCTTGAAAGTTTTACTCTTCTTGCACAGAGTTACTCAATTAATTAATTACTGTCATTTTGGTCAAGTTTTTAATAAAATAAATGGTTAAGTGTTTGAGTAAGTAAACGAATGGATGGATTGACGAATGGATGAAATGCAACGAGCTTATCTATGCAAAAAAGCTTCTTAAGCTTTTGAAAGAAAACGTAATATCATAAAAATTTCTAAGCTTAATCGTAAGAATCTAGATCTTTCATACAAAATTTGTAAATATTCCATTACCAAAAGTGCTGTCGCACAATGTAATAACTCAATTTCATCCAAACCCCGCTTTTGGCCATTATTGCTTACGACCACAAAATTCATGACACAATTAATAAATGAACTTTATTATGTATCACTTCCAATTTAATATTAAAAACACAAATTTTGCCTTTTGCAGAAACAAATGCAAATTAAATGAGAAAAACGTGCTATAAAGTTGGGCCTTAACAACCAAATGTTCATAATTTATCAATCATCAATGCTAATAAATATTCAAAACAACATACATATGTACATACATACATATACATACATATATTACAGTACAATATTACTAAATATCAAATGATTATTAAAAAATTCTATTTTACATTGCTTCCGTTCGATATTGAAATTTGTTATTTGCAGCATTTGTGTTCGACCAGCTACATAAATTAATTTTCATCAGCAAAAAGCAAACTTAAAATTCACATTGACATATACATACATACATACATATGTATACTTAACACATAGATATTGGATTATTTATGGCAGATGAGTTGTAATTTCTAAACGGAAATAAAATAATTTAATATTTTATGGTAGTTAGGGAAACACAAAAAATTATTTATCCCAAATGCCTCTGATGAATTCATTTGTCCGCATAATTCTATTAATTACATATTGAAATGAGTACTACAGGGCGTATGAGTGATGCTGGATAGTGTTGTAATGAAATTGTACATATGTATTATGGTTCAGTTATGCTTGCATAGCATGTCAATACATTGCATGGGTTCTGTCATTTTCGATATCTGTTAAATGGGTTTTACATGTATTCGATTATACAACGCATGGCAACCCAGAGCATGGCATAGAAATGAAAATTCTGTATGTTTCGCGAATATCTGACTTTGAGGGGCTGTGCGTTGTGCGAAGTATAATCAACATTTTCTTTTACGTGCTGTGTATTGCTAGGCTATGCCCTGCTATGTAAGCTTAACTGAACCATTAGGTATCAACAATAGGGAGTTTATGGGTTATGAAATCGGAATCGTGTTTTTTTTTTAAATTCGAGATATACCAATATGGGTTTCACACGAAAGGTATTGAACGTCGTATATCGAAAAATTATTTCTAAGTGAGACTACCACTGAGGGTTGCCACATTGTTTTGTATATACGCGCCATTCCCTCAAAAGGGATTTCTATGGGATTTTGTTAATAAGCTACCTCCCACCAGCCATGTTAGTTAAGCGTTGTCAGCGAGAATCTTCAAATATTTTATCTGTGTATGGGTACAACTAATTATCGATACTCGATACCTTCAAGTGGTTGAGCAATCGGTTTTGTAGCATGAAATGATAAGTAGGTAGCCATAGACGCTATTTTTTGAGCCTTTTTCCTGCAGTAAAGTTCGTTACTATTTAATTTTTCCTTAATCTTTTGGTTATTTTCATATTTAACTTGCAAATTAATTCTGAAACCAGTAGCGATTGCAGCGAAAAAGTAGCAAAGTGCGCGCATTCTTCTCATCTGCATATGGCACGCTGCACACCACAGGCACCAGCGTCATTATGACTGTTGTTCCGCTGCTGTACTCTTATAAAGTATACTTTCTTTGTTGCGACGCCGCCACTGCCATTGTTAATATTTGTCTCAAGTGTCAAAGTTTGGCGTGAAAACATATTTGAGTTTTACCCAACTTTGTGAGTACTGTACAATTTTGTAGATATTCACGCGTGTACTGAATTTGCATTTTTAACCATATTTAATGATATTCAAAACTTGGCTTTCATAAGGTTTTTTTTATTTTTATTTTGAGTGAAATATGTAAAAATTCTGAAAAGGATTACAATCTTTAATTTAAGTCACAGTGAAACAAATTTAAAAAATAAAATAAATAAAAAAAAATTTAAAGAGGACAGCGAAGAAGAACTAGCCATAAGTAGAAAACGATGGAAGGATGCCTTCTATCGAAATTCAATGTTCGATAACTAGTGAAAATCGAACATTGAATGCAGCTATTTTGACTAAATCAACTAAGCCTTACATGAGTTGCAATTGTTTTGGTAATTCGTTCGTTAGTAGAATTTCCAAAACTTGTCATAATACTACACCAATCATAGCGGGATTTGAACTATGAACTATTTAAGAGTTTTCCAATTTATGACAAAAATTTTTAGAAGGGAAGTCTTATTCAAAATTTCATAAGAGTTATAAAGATTGATATTGAATGAAGTATTAAAATGAAACATACTTTCTATTCTACATTTTTTCGTTAGAATTACAAATGACTGTAGAACAATGGCTGAGCAGGAAAGGCCAATTTACTGGTTTTGTAAACAAACTGACTCAATAGCTTACATACACACTACGTAAGCTCCCAAATGTATTTTCCACTTTTGGTTTATTAATTTTTTTTTATGTTTACATTTCTAGTCCTTACAAATAACAAATTGTACATATTTGTACTTGAGACAATAGCTAGCAGTATTTGTTGGGAAAGGTTGAGTTGGAATTTTCAACAATAAAGGCATGTGCATTTGTTGTACGTATTTATAAAAACCTCCCATAATCCAACGTTTTTTTCGATGCTTGAGAAATATTTAAATTTTCAAAGTGATTTTGGGTTTGAACATTATTTTACAAAGTTTGATTTCAGTTTGACCACCATTGGAATCCATTTCGAAAGTACACCTGCAATTTTTGCACTTGGCAGCACTCTTATTTCTGTCATATCTGGCAACAAAAATTAATCAGAAAACGAGCGTGAATAAAAAATTGTTAAAACATTAAAAAAGGAAATAAATAAAAAAACAAATATTTCTGTGACAAAAGGTAGTATTTACATACATATAATATTATATTGGGCATTTTGTTTTAAGATTTAGTGAAATGCCTAACAAAGAGGAAAAACTTGAAGTTTGATTTCAGTTGTAAAATATTGATGGAACTCGGAACCCAATTTTTTTGGAAGCGGAGCAATAAGAATATTTTTATATCAAAAATGTGCTCTTTTCCAAGAGAATAGACTCTTTTTCTAATTGATCTAAAGTTAAAAATTAATGTGGGAAACTGAAAAACGAATTTGATCTCAAACGAGTTTTAAAAGTATTTTCAACAAAAATGCTTATTGGGTTAGTAATTCTCCATAACTAGTGATGTTCGATTATTTTAGGAAATTGGTTAAGACAGAAATTTTTATCGGTACTTCTGTTCAAAATAGGCTCGCTTATCAGCAATTTTTTACAATTATCGATACCTGATCGGAAGACTGCACTGTCTAGTCTGTCTGGCAGAAATCGATTGAATGCTAAACCAGCAATAACATTTTCTCACGTCCCAAAGAGTGCCCTCTCGCCTAGTCGGCTGTTTTCACAAACGAAATAAAATTTTCTATCGGCATCTTCCATCATCAATATTCCCGTATAAACATTTGCACTCCCTTAACTAAAACTTTAAAAATAAATACTCGTTTGCACGTTGAACTGTTTCCCACGTTATTGTAAGCACTCGCATGAAGTTACATTACTTAAGTATGTGTGTGGGTGGTTGTAAGTTGCACTTTAAACACTCATTTTATAGAGCAATTTCAGTAGGAAAGATTCACTTACGAACAGAAGAAAAGCAACATCAACCAACATTCAATTTACAGCCAAAGAAGTATCAGTTTAACTGGGACGTGTAAAGTGTGAAACGGTCCACTTTGAAGTGGAATTGACTGTTTAACTTGTAATTGAAATTTTCCACTTAAACTCAATCTTTAGTATGCAACTTCAGGTATGGTGGTATGGAAGTCCTTGCGGTGCATAAGTTAATATTACTTGAAAATATGAAGAGTTTTTATGACTGAGGAAACTTAATTATGTCTTGGCTAGTTTTTGATAAACGACGAGGGAAAGAAAGAGGTTATACTCAGAGGCCCCTAATCAAAGTCGTTGACTAACACGAGTTTTAATTAAAATCTTTACTTAAAATGCATTAAAAATGTTGTTCAATCATAGTAATAATAAACAAAGATTTAAGCTCATATGAAATGTAAGAGGGTCCTTATGGGAAAATTTTAAGTTGGTTGGTGGTATTAATTTTTATTTCTTTTTTCAAAGTCACCCTGTGACAGCTATTTTATTCACAAACCATAGCATACATAGATGTGGCAATAAGCAAAAACAGCCAAAGTCGAGTGTGGAGTTAGCGTGGTGACAGCACAACCATAGACACAAACCGTGATTTTAAAATGTTAGAATGGCATTTTCATCATCTTAAAATTAGAGCTCGGCCTAAGACATAAAATGTATTTAAGTTAATTGAAACAGATATGAAAAAATGTTAATTTTAGAATCATGTTTAAGTAGATAAAACTCTATTTTAATTTGACTATGATTATGAGCCCGAATAATTAAACTATCTGAATAAAGGTAGTAAAAAATAGTCTAATGCAATATCATCGGGTCTAAAAGACCAGAGAGATAAAGTGCTGACGTTGAATGTCCGTCTTTTTTTTTAACATAATTTAAGAATTGAGATAGTTAAATTCTCTGCAGAGTAAATCTGATTCTGAAATCTTTGCTTCGCTTTCTCGCCTCTATATCCAAGCCAAGAAGGTTGTATTAGGTTTACACACCCCTTTCTTTCCCCTGCCCATCGCTGTGAAATTACAAAAAACTTCATCACCGATCTCCATCCATGTGCACCCAGCATTATTGACATTATTTCTAATTGCTTTAGTAAACGCATTAAGCCGGATATAATTCCGTCATTCTTACGCGCAGCTATTTAATGACTTCGGTCACAGCCAATAATGATGCCAAAATGAAAACTTTAACACTTAGCAATAACGGAAATCGAAAAGAAAATCCTATAAATTGAAACTTTGGCATATCAGAAAATAAACATAAAATTTTGAAATTCGGTAAGTAAAACTAATTGAATTACCATCAACAATATTTGGCAGCAAACGATAAGAAGCCTGAAAACAAAATCCAAACAGCCAAGCAATTGGATCTGCATACCCACAAATAGCAAATGTGAAAGGGTGAAAATGTGAAAAATATGAAGTAAAATCAATTGAACTTACCAATTATCGGTTGCTATTGGCTTGCCATAAGTGGAAGTTAAAGTTGAATAACTTCTTAAATGTCTAATTGCAACCCAGGAAGGGAGAAGAGAACGCATCGATTGTTGACGGAAATGGAAGTTCAATGAATTAAGGATTTCCATGGGGAAAATGTGTGGTTTTAGTAAATTTCTGTTTTTTGATGTTTTTTTTTTCTTTCTAATAGTTAGTTCATAGTTATGTATGTTAGAGTGAGTTGCATGAAAGTGCAGCGGTTGAGTTTATATTAGAGATAAGAGCATTTGTGGATGCTTGTGGCCTGCCGCTTGTATGCTAGCGTGTTGGAGTGCTGAAATGCTGCGTTGAAAACTTTGTCTTACCAATTTTGCAAATAAACCTATAGCTTTATCTATTTATGTATGTATGTAGTACTCATACCATAGCATCCCTGCAATCATTCATAGTAACCGGTACAAGTTTGAACGTTTTCGGACTAGTCTAGTTAAGTATATTTTGGTTAAAAGGCATTTAGGAAAAACCAAAATGGCCAAATGTAAATATGTAAATCCTATAAAAAATTGCCTGGAATCAACAAAGAAAGAAAGACGGGAGCCTATAACAGAATTTTGGAAAATCCAAAAAGAGGTGGGATGCCATAAATTCCAGGTCCCAGTAGTCGATACCTGTGCTTGTACTGACTATAAAAAAAACTCGGTATTTGAGTAGAGCACTCGACTATATACATAGTACCTTGCAGAAAATTGGACTAGCTTAGAAACATCCGTGATCTTTACCCTTTCGAGACACCAACAATTCTAGCTCAATTCATAAACAATGCTTTCAACTGTCTACTTTAACATAGCATAGCCATTCGCAGTGGAAATCGTCACCAGTGCGTTAATTGGCATCCCGTCCTGAACCTGTTCTCAATCGGATAGTCCTTAGATAGTTGGAATAGTTTAGAACTGGTTCCATTTTGTATAGTTTGGCTTGTGGATGAGTGATTATCCCGGTACAAAGCTCGTCAGACTGGTTAGCAAACTTTAATGCACGGTAGTTACTCGTATCGAAACCTCACTAATAACACTAGTTCGGAAGTAGTTTACAATTAATTGTTTTACATGCATTGCGCAAAAGTATCTCAAATCGTATGTAAGAGTATGTATGTTAAAACATATTCAATTTTAGTAATTGCAGTTAAAGCTTTCACCCCAGCATATATGGACTATTTGATTATTTGTCTTCTTGTTCTTTATTTGTGGCTTCCTCGATGAGTTTTTTATATTTAAACTTACTCTGCTTAAGCGTCTATTTAACTTTCGACAAAGTTTTATTCAATGCAACAGAAGTCAGTTCATCTAAAGTGTGTGTATTTTATATTTTAAATAAATTCACTGCAAATTTCTGATAACGCGCCAGTAAAGTTTATTTAAGGCATACTATGCCTTCATTTTTTTTATTTGCTCATCTGGTATATGTACATGAATTAGGGTTGTCCAAAAGTTTAGGTTTTCTGCTAACCGCAATCCCACACATAATAGCTTTTTTCGCGTAAAAAACTTGCAAAAAGTGTAAGTAAAGCGAGAATGACGTAACACTCTCTGGAAACGCAAAAAGTAAAAAGTTTCAACCGAACAGGAATCAGTAAAAACTTGCAGCAAAAGCAGTTGTTTCCATTTTGATTGGTTAAAAGCTCAAATTTTTAAATTTTTGTTGCTGCTTTTCCTTGTCACGATCAGCTGTTTTTCACTTACAATTTTTACGGAATGAAATTTCCACAGTAATTACTTGAAACTCTCTCTGTCAACGAAATGTCAAACTGCGCTCTCACGCTGCAAGTGTTTTGTGTACTCGAACACTTTCTCAGTAAACATTTTATAAAATTTATAAAAATTTTAATGTACGCGAACAAAGCTAATATCAAATCAAATACCCCTAATTAATTCCAGATATTTATTTGAAGCATGGCTGGTTATATGACAATTCACAAAATATATACTTTTTAAATACAAGTGATTTTCAGTCCCTGATTTAAACTCACTCGCATGTTCCATTATTGTTTACATTACACCACACAATGAAGAAACTTTGTGTACTCAAAGTTTAACTTCAATTATTCAGAGCGGAATTTTTTTTTTGAAACAGAAATGCATTAACGTTTACTCTCGAATGGATTGTGGAGAATCAGTGGCCACTCAAAAAATTAAAAAAAAATCATTTACGTACTTGGTAATAGATTTGTTTGCTTATGGTATGGTTATGACTAAGTCATTATGGTGTGTCAACATTAACATTTGTCGTGTTCCAATGGGCCGAATCAAAATTTAACATGCAAATGCAATAACAATAAATATCCGGATCGCAATAATTTTTATCCGGCTATGGATCGTTATCCATTGGAATATGGCAATTGATTCTCATGGGTGGAATTTGTAATTTACCAGCAATCAGCAGCTCAAGTACCCACATTCTGTGATTAGGTTTAAGGCTCCTGCAGAAATTCGTCCCGGTGTTTAAACCTTCTGCCTTCTAACCGATATTTTAGTGAAATTTTCTTGCATTACTTCTGTTAAGCAGCATTTCAAGCTCCTCACACTTACGACTTTATTTTTTTTTTACTTTTACTTTTTTATTCATTTTTAGTATAGCCCTTATTTTCCGAATTCAAGTACACAACATCTATACATAAAGAGAAAGATAAGATCACTTCACTTAAAATAATATTTATAAATAGATGTTTTCTTTGTTTACCTTCCATTTGCAGTCAGAGATGTAAATACACATAGAGTTAAACCTTTATATTTAGCAAATAAAATAACCTAAGAACACTTGTTAAATATTTTAACGTTGTTTCAGTTTCGTAATGTAGGTGAAATTAGGGTTGCATATGTGGCCTTTAAAATAACACTTAACACAGCACAAAAAAAAATAAAATAAAATAAAAAAAATAAAAAACAAAGTAAACGCAAAAACTCATTGGTAGGTACTTCGAAGAAAAATACTGCAGGGCATTCATGTCAACACATTGACAGCAGAAGAAGCAATAACAACGACTTGGGGAGCAAAATTGATGTTAAAAACTTGGCACGACTTACACCTCGTTGCTTGGACAAGAATAGTTAAATGCAATGGCACAATATTTCACAAACTCCCTCGAGCTTCAAGTGTAAACACTTTATCCCTGGCAAGTACAGATACCTATGTACTACATACCTACATAGGTTGAAAGCAGAGCCAAATTTCAGTTGAATGGGTTCTTGCGTGTGAAGTGAGTAGGGTAAGCAGTGCTGGAAATTAACTTTTGACATATTCTCCAGGCAGTCGATGTAGGGAAATTGAAGCTGCTGTAAAAGCAAATTTATACAATCGCTATAAAAGAGAGAATACAAGGTGACGGATTTTGATACGCTTTTTCGCCGTCGCATAATGTTTGTGACAACTTGGGGGATTTAGGGACTATCGTGCAGTAAGAAGTCTGATCCAACAAATGAGTTAATTTCATTGGTAACAAAATATTTCCAAAGAGTATTTGTTGAGGTGCTACGATCTCAATTGTTTTGCATCACCCTGTACTTAGTAAAGCCACTAGTTGCATCAATCACATATAGCGTTGCGTTACATTCGTTACACATTTTTTCATGCATCTTTCAGCACCTCGTCACTCACAGTGTTGAACAATGTGGCACCTGCATATCACATATGTACCTTCTATTCGACACCTACATACATACTACTTACTAGGTGATTTTCCCTTTTTACTTACCGCACTACTGGTCCTTGTGGCATGTTGATGACGAAACGCAGAGCACAAGAGAAATTAAGCAATTTTGTTGGATGCATCATGAACTCGCGCCAGCGCAAGTAATTTTCCGCATTTCGTTGTATGCATTGTTGGTTTACTGACACTATGTTGACACAGAGAACAGGAAAAAAAAATTATCTACGTACGTACCTTGTCCAAGTACCGAATACTACAGAAAAGAGCAGTGCATGACTTGCTATAGCATTGACCCTCATATTAGTCAGTCAGCGATCCATCCAACCGCCATACCAAACAAATATTTCGCCGGTTAGCAAATGAGGGTCGCGACGCTATGGACTGATGTAGTCATTTGGCTGACTGCGGATCGTTGAAAGTAGTAACTATTTCTGGCGCTGCTTTGTGGTTATAATGAAGCGATGTTTATGTCTTTACCCGACGGGTCATATGCTTTTTCATTAAATTTCAGTGCTTTTATTACACACTCTATCGCTGTCTCCTCTCTCTGTGTTTTGTTTGCCAAAGCCATTTTACGCGCGCTTCAGCTCATATTTTTTAAGTACCAATTCATGTTTGGAGGGAGAATTAAGTTATATTAAATGACTGTGTTGTTTTTGTTTTTCGAGTTATCCTACTGTTAATCACTAGAAAAAAGGGAAAATAAAAAAACAACAATTTTTTAATCATCTCCCTTTCAGTACATTTGACCAAACAACATCACCAATGCCAACAGTCTGCACCCTTCCATGGCCCATATTCGATTTACTCGCTTATCCATACGTCGTTCATGCATCCTGTCAATTTACGTCTTTCAAAGTAGGTAATATTAAAAAAAAAGAAAAAGAAAATCCCTTTACATTCCGTAGATGTATATTAAATTCCTTCTTAATCAAGTGCGCTTTCAATTCAGTCTTATGCCCGCCTACCCAACATCGGCAGCGATTCCATCATGATCAAGGACACTCGAAAGTCCGGTCGACAGTAGCCATCCTTGCACTCTTCATATTTTAAAGTAAAAGCGTGCTGTGAAAAGCAAGCATGCACAGTGAGTGAGTGCATTGAAGGAGCATCCTTTAAAAAAAGGATTCCTCCACTGTAAAGTGTGATAAATTGAATTTGTCTTAGTAGGACAATAATTTAAAAAAAGAACTCACACAATTAATTTTTTCAAGGTGAAAGTGTTGAGCAACGCTCTGCGTAGTTGGGTGCTTTGGGATTTCAACAGTCAACCTCTAACCTCTAACTCCAAGTCATATCTTTGGATACAAACAGGCCGATCCAAATGTCTACAGTGTGAACGCACAATAACATTTTAACCTGTCACAGGGTGTTCAGAGGAATAAAATTCTAAGCTGTCAAAACACCCTCCAAATTCAAATTAAAAATCTGACATTCCAGAAAAAAAAGAAGAAAAAACGTTAGCGTCTTATAAAATCGTTGTGAAATTTAGAAATTATTAAAATCTTTGCAATTTTGAAATAATCTTCATTCCATAATGTGGTGTAATTGCTATGAACCACCGCCAAAAGATAAAGAATGCGGATGTCTTGATGAAGCCAAAAAAGAATGCGTTTGCATGGCTCCGCCTACAGTGGCAGAACCCAAAGTTGAATACGATGAAAATATGTACGGACGAGTTTTTGGAGTTTCTGGGCCAGGTAAGTGGTGTCGATTTGGGTATAAATGCAGTATAGCTCCAACTCCCAAATTAAAAAAAAAATGGTGAGGATTGATAGATATCACTGAGGTGAGTATAAATATATAAATTTTGTTTGGTGCAAACAACAACAACGAGAGTTATTAAGGGTCAAAGTTTATTTAAAGCTTGTGGTAGTAGTGGTCCAAAAGGGGAAAGTGGGGCATCAAAAGACGCGTATTGACGAGTAGATTAAGAATCCGAAAGCGGAAATTAAAAATTTTATTTCTGTGAAGAGATATTTGCAATCAAAGTTGCGGTAATACTTTCCATCCAACGTCAAATGTTAATACACGTCCAAAAATCTAGGTAGAGGTATCAATAGACGCGTCTTCACCTCCGTAACAATAATCTGGAGAGGGAAATCCGATATTTATAGAATTTTGCGAAATATTTGCAGTTAAAGTTCACAATTTTTCTGTCATTTTTATGTGGTTGTAATCACAAATTACCCTGTGAGAAAAGAGTGGGAAACGTGGCACGCGGAAGGACATCACCGTGGCGGTAGCCACGGCTATGGCACACACCCGGAGTTGGAATGGCGTAGCCCAGGGTTATTTTTTGAAGCGCGGCCGAAGGCCGCCTACGCGGAAAGGTGTTCTGCACATAAAAAAACGTGGATCGGGCCCCGAATTGGGGATCTAACCCGGGTCTATTTTCGGTTTTTAACTAATAACTTTTCACAGAAACAAAATATTGCTTTTCCCCCTCCGGATTATTGTTACGGAGGTCAAGACGCGCCTTTTGATACCTCTCTCGAGGTTTTTGGACGTGTATTAACACTTGACGTTGGATGGAAAGTATTACCTAATGATCACGTAAAACATATGTATATCAAATTAATTATATACCTATCCGACAACGTAAATTTTTTTGAAATCAGTTCGTTAGTTTTTGAGAAATTTGGATTTTAAAAAATGCTTTATATGAACTTTGACCTTCTATAACTTTTGTTGTTGTTGTTTGCACCAAAAAAAAAGTTATATATTTATACTCACCTCAATGATATCTATCAATCCTCCCCATTTTTTTTTTAATTTGGGAGTTGGAGCTATTCTGCATTTGTTCCTCGATTTGTAATAATGTGCATAATATCACAATTTCCCCCTAGTCGTTACCGCCGAACGCATGTCTGGCGCTGCTATGTACGAATTGGTGCGCGTCGGTTATTTTGAACTAGTCGGTGAAATTATACGTTTGGAGGGTGAAATGGCTACAATTCAAGTATATGAAGATACCTCAGGTGTTACGGTTGGTGATCCTGTACTAAAAACTGGCAAACCACTCTCCGTTGAATTAGGTCCTGGTATAATGGGCAGCATTTTCGATGGCATACAACGCCCATTGCGTAGTATCAATGAACTAACCCAATCAATTTACATTCCTAAAGGTATAAATGTTAAAAGCTTGTCACGTGACATTGCATGGGAATTTCAACCTGAAAAAATTACAATTGGTTCACATTTGACTGGTGGTGATATTTATGCAATCATACCAGAGAATACTTTAGTAACGCATAGATTACTTATGAATCCGCGTGCGAAAGGTACTGTTAGATATATAGCTCCGGCTGGAAATTATAATGTAGATGATGTTGTATTGGAAACTGAATTTGATGGTGTTGTTACAAAACATACGATGTTACAAGTATGGCCGGTACGCCAACCCCGTCCAGTTATAGAAAAGCTTCCAGGCAATAATCCATTGTTAACTGGTCAGCGTGTTTTAGATTCATTGTTCCCGTGTGTTTTGGGTGGTACGACGGCAATACCAGGTGCATTTGGTTGCGGAAAAACTGTTATATCACAGGTAAGTGCATCTCTATACATTTTATTTGCATAAAAATACTTTCATATATGTATGTATCAAAGCAACATCTTAGCTGTGCGGATATAGATTAAGATAATCCGGGTCTGGGGAATGAAAAAATTAAATAAAATGGGAAAGGGTATGAGAGAAGAAGTAGTATTAAGAGGTAGCCCGGTGCTTTGAATATACAAACGGCAAAAATGCCTGTTGCTGTTGTTGTTATTGTTTTAGTAACAAAATCACTCCCCGAAGGTTTCGGGAAGTGTTGTCGAGGTGACTGAATTCCAATGCCCGCTGGTTCAAGGGGTTGAATAAATTTTTCCCGATAATATCGGTGCAAGTACTCGTACCAAAGCGTATGGTCCAACAAAGGACTGCTCATAACCAAAAACAAAAGATTAAACTGTTAAGTGTATGCCAAAGTTTTGGTAAGAAGTCGGAAATTGGTAGTGAGACTAATTAGACATCTTATACATGGATCATGCAGCAAAGTCTGATCCGATTGACTAAAAATAACGAAGCAGAGATAAGGTGGTCTGCTATTCTTACAGCAAACTCCCAGCTCCTAGTTTCCTCCTCCCCTTTCTGTCTAGCTGCTCTTCGCGTCAAAGTATTATACCACCAAAAGTCCGAAATACCAAAATGTCCATCTTTTTGCAGGCTTTATCCAAATATTCCAACTCGGATGTCATTGTTTATGTTGGGTGTGGTGAACGTGGGAATGAAATGTCTGAAGTATTACGTGATTTCCCAGATTTATCTGTAGACATAGAAGGAGTGACCGAATCCATTATGAAACGTACCGCCCTAGTCGCCAACACCTCAAATATGCCTGTTGCTGCACGTGAAGCATCTATTTACACTGGAATTACACTTTCGGAATATTTCCGTGATATGGGTTACAACGTGTCTATGATGGCCGATTCTACCTCACGTTGGGCTGAAGCATTGCGTGAAATTTCTGGACGTCTCGCTGAAATGCCTGCCGATTCTGGTTATCCTGCTTATTTAGGTGCACGTCTCGCCTCCTTCTACGAACGTGCTGGACGTGTCAAATGCTTGGGAAATCCTGCGCGTGAAGGTTCAGTCTCGATTGTTGGCGCTGTATCACCACCTGGTGGGGATTTCTCAGATCCTGTCACATCCGCTACATTAAGTATTGTACAAGTTTTCTGGGGCTTAGATAAGAAATTGGCGCAACGTAAACATTTCCCGTCAATTAATTGGTTAATTTCATACTCCAAATATATGCGCGCGTTAGATGATTATTATGAAGAAAATTTTCCTGAATTTGTTCCTTTGCGTGTGAAAGTAAAAGAGATATTACAAGAAGAGGAAGATCTTTCAGAAATTGTACAGCTTGTGGGAAAAGCCTCGCTAGCTGAGACAGATAAAGTGACATTGGAAGTAGCTAAGTTGATAAAAGATGATTTTCTACAACAAAATTCATATTCAACATACGACCGTTTTTGTCCTTTCTATAAAACTGTTGGTATGTTGAAAAATATTATCACATTTTACGATTTGGCACGTAGTGCAATCGAAACCACAGCATCGGAAGAGAATCGTGTTACATGGAATGAGATACGTCAGGAAATGGGAAATATATTGTATGAATTGTCATCCATGAAATTTAAGGTATGGCTAATTCTTTGATGCAGAAAAATGTATGTAATTCAAAACCTTTTTATATTAGGATCCTCTCAAAGATGGCGAGCGCAGAATTAAGCGTGAATATAAAAAGCTGAATGACGAAATACAAACGGCGTTTACTAGACTACTCGATTAAATTAATATTTATGTGTTGACTACCATTTCTTTTTAATTTTGATTCTAATACCCGAATACTTTGTTAATACTGTTTTCTGGAGTTGGTAATTTTTAACTTTCATTTTGTTTGCATTCCAAAACGGATTTATACATCTAAATTAAGTTACTTGCATGTAATGAATTGTCTTCTAACGTTTGGTATATATCTACTGCCAGGCGCTTAAAGCTTTGTTAATAAATTTGCTATCATTTCGATGATTTTAAACCAATTGGTTTCACAACAACCGGATTGAGCGTGACACCATTATTCAAGAATATTAAAAAACGATTATCTTTCAGATATCGGAATCGTATAATAATCTTCCAGCTTCCACGCGGGACCCATTTTATTGATCTCAGATCAGAATGTGGTTTATTCCATATGTAATTCTATACAATACGCTAGGCTAACAACCTTTATGATCTCAGTTATGCAACATTTCATAAAAAGATTTGTTAAGTTATTTGAAGTCCTAGTGGAAATATTTCAATAATAGGATTTAGAGTTGTTGGATGTTTGATTTGTTGACCCTGTTTCCAACACTGACAACAGTTGGGTCTGGTTTTTTAGTTTTCCAAATTATCAATTAAATTTGTGATGAAAGTTCAAAGAACTCCAATATTTCATTTAATCAAAAACTATTGTAACGTCTCCTTCCCAGCAAACACAGCCTCTAACGTTAGAGAAATACTGTAGTTTTACATTAGAATTCTAATGTATCTCTAATCGAAAATCACGTTAGAGAACTAGGCTAGAGGACGATTAGAGAAACACTCGAATAGCGAAGATGCGTGTATTGTCAAGTATTGTATTTATAAACTAAGGTATAAAAACTTTGAATTTTATTCCCATTGGATATTTAAGCTTAAAACATGTCAAACATATTTAAAGCAATAAATTTATCGAAATAGAATTAAACAAGAACAATTGGATTTCATTTCATTTCAGTTAGAAATTTCTCATTAGAATTCCATTAGAATTTCACGTTAGAATTCGAATCGATAACTAACCTTTTTCTCGATATCGAGAACTAAGTCCCCTTTTTGTCGAGAATGCTATAATTCGCGACAGTTTCACAAATCGTTCTCTAACCTTCTACCTTAGAGAATAACATTAGAATTCGAGTCGTTTTCTAATCGTCCTCTAACCTTAATGTTTGCTGGGTTATAGCAAATACTGTAGAGTATTTTATGCTTTGCTATAAAAAACAAACGAAAACAATTTTAAAGTACCAGAAAGTTTAGAATTTATGACTTGGAAGTGCTAAAATATGGAAAACATTTAAACTCACCACATTGTAGGGCCAACAATAAATTTTCGCTCCCCTAAACTTGCCACATATGCACAAAGGACATAGCTCAGCAGGTGAAATGAGTGCTTGTGGCGTTCCACTTTGCTAAACATGACACGTCGGAAGCGATATATATACATACGTATGTACATATGTATATACTCACATATCTGAATTTAACGGTACACATTTTTTAGCTGCCATACAAATTCTCCTCAGTTGCTGCGGCATTGCTGTTTTTCACTTAGTAAAATACGCTGGTCACTACTATAAAATGAAAATGTACGCGCGTCAACAGAGAAAATTTCATTTAAACATGAAATTCTACAAAACATGTGATGAAAGGCGCAGTGTGTGGCCAGTTATGTATGCATGCACTTGATTTTGATAGCGTAATAAACACTTGCTTGGCCCAGGTATTCACTCCATCACAAGGTGACGGTTGGTGTCCTCCATAGTCAGAATGAACTCACCAGTTTTTAAGTGAGTTTGCTACTGAGCTGCTGAAGGGCGAAAAAAAAAAATAAAAAAAAAACAGCGGGGAAAACAATAAAACAGGGCATTTTGCAAAACTATGACGCTTAATGGGATAACAAGTGGATAACACAAAAAAAAAACATATTAAGTACAGTACGTCGAGTTTGTTTTATGGGTCATTAAAAATAATAAACAAATACGTAAAAAGTTTAGAGAATATTTTATGTTGACTATTAAAATTTTACGTTAATGTTGGAAGAGTATTCCAAAAGCGGTAAAACTTTTATAAATTCTTCAAGCTTGATTTTAGTTTGAGATCTTAATATGCCTCTTAAGTTTGATAAAGCAAAAATTCTACGAATTGGTGCTACTTTATTCGATCGCTAATAAGTTCTTCGAATTTTTACGTTTGTAAGAATACTTTCTGGGCCGGATAATCATGATTCATTCGGTTAACTGCAACGCCTATTCCTTGCTGTAGAGTAGCGCAAACTTCCGTGGGAGGCGGAGTAGGTTAAACTTTGACCGATTTTGAATGAACCCGGCTATGCGGAATGTTTGCCCTGCATATGGTCCCTAGTGGTAAGAAGCTGCTATTTTTTTCTCTTGTCAGTACATTCGTTGTGGCCTGAACGTCACATACACTCATGGATACAGATGAAATAGAGTCGTAATACTCTGCGAGGGTTTTGTTAAAATATTTTCTGTTAATAAAATTAAAATTAATCACAACTCGTAATTGTTTTATGTTTACAGTAAAAATGTAACTGGCGATAACACATTTTATTTTTACACGTTACATTTTCAATAAGGTAATTATTTACAAACCAACAGGAATACAATACGATTTTGACAAACAAAAATTTCATTTTTAAACAAATAATACTAGAGGTATGCAATTAAGTATATGTAACTTTAGTCGCTATTTTAATCCGCTGCCTGTTTTTGTTTTTGGATATACTGAAAATAATTGAATGTGCATTTTGCGGGATAAAAAAATATCCATTACATTTGCGTGCAAGCTTACTGCATTTATTTATTTTGTATATACATACATACATACATGTATGTGTATAGTATATTTGTGTGTAAACAATAAATGCGCACAGTTTATATTCCAAAAAACGTAAACGAAAAAGTACAAATGTTAACAATAATATTGGAAGTACATAATTGGACGTTTTTCAACACTTTGTTGCCTGGAATTATACATTTTATTTTAGATTTATTTTCACATACATACATACATATGTAGTTGCATAAATACCAAAAGGTGGGAATGATTTTTTTTTTTTAAATATAGCTAGTATTAACAATTTTACCATACAAAACAGTAAAAGTTTTTTTAATTGAACTTTAATAATATTAAATTGGAATGCATGAGTTTGAATGTTTTAAAGGAATATTTTTGTGTCGCTTTTGGACTTGCTCAAAATCATACGCTTACACGATTTTCAAACAATAATTGAACTATAACATTAACAATATGATGTTAGGCTCTCTCTTTGTGTCTTCTACAAATATCTAGCAAAAAAATTTAAAATTAAAGCAAAATGGCGTTAAAGCATTTAATCTTCCAAGTTTCTGAAAGCCTGTTGCAGATCTTCATACAATTGCTCGAAATCAGCTTTAATTTTAGCTTCACCATCCTTCACGGGATCCTGTATTATGAGTGAGATAAAAAAAATATTTTAAAAACTTGCTTTGCTTATTTAAAAGTTTGAGGTATTTTACCTTGAATTTCATGGATGACAACTGGTACATGATATTGCCCATAGCCTCACGTATAACATTCCATGTAATTTTATTTTCCGATTGCGCCGTCGATTCAACAGAGTGTCGTGATAGATCGTAGAATGTAATTATGTTTCTCAACATACCCACCGTCTTGTAGAATGGACAGAAACGATCGTATGATGAATAGGAATTTTGTTGCAAGAAATCGTCCTTCAACAATTTCGCCACCTCCAATGTAATCTTATCAGTTTCAGCCAATGAAGCTTTACCAACCAATTGCACAATTTCAGATAAATCTTCTTCTTCTTGTAGAATTTCCTTAACCTTAGTACGTAGCGGTACGAATTCAGCAAAGTTTTTCTCATAGAAATCATCTAAAGCGCGCATATATTTCGAATAGGAAATTAACCAATTGATTGAAGGGAAATGTTTACGTTGTGCCAATTTCTTATCTAAACCCCAGAACACTTGTACAATACCCAAAGTAGCAGAGGTGACGGGATCTGAGAAATCACCACCGGGTGGTGATACAGCACCAACAATTGATACAGAACCTTCACGTTCAGGATTACCCAAGCACTTGACGCGTCCAGCACGTTCGTAGAAGGAGGCGAGACGTGCACCCAAATAGGCGGGATAACCAGAATCGGCAGGCATTTCAGCGAGACGTCCAGAAATTTCACGCAAAGCTTCAGCCCAACGTGATGTAGAATCGGCCATCATAGACACGTTGTAACCCATATCACGGAAATATTCCGAAAGTGTAATTCCAGTGTAAATGGAAGCTTCACGCGCAGCGACAGGCATGTTGGATGTATTGGCAACCAATGCTGTACGTTTCATAATAGATTCGGTAACGCCATCAATTTCAACCGACAGTTCAGGGAAATCACGCAATACTTCAGACATTTCGTTACCACGTTCACCACAACCAACATAAACAATGACGTCCGAGTTGGAATATTTGGATAAGGCCTGCAAGGAGGTACAACATTTAAAGCTTACTGCCACATTTTAAATATATATTTTCAATGTTATCTTGCTACAGGCATAATTTAACAATCTTAAAGCACATCTGTTGAAAATAGTTCGACTACTCACCTGTGAAATGACAGTTTTGCCACAACCGAAAGCTCCAGGAATGGCAGTGGTACCACCTTGTACGCAAGGGAATAACGAATCCAATACACGTTGACCAGTCAACAATGGATGATTGGCTGGCAATTTTTCAGTACATGGACGTGGTTGACGTACAGGCCATACCTGCAACATAGTATGTTTGGTGATCTCACCATCGAATTCAGTTTCCAAAACGACATCATCAACGCTGTAATTTCCCGTTGGTGCAATATAACGTACAGTACCTTTGGTACGTGGATTTACAATCATTTTGTGTTTTACCAATGTGTTTTCGTGCACTAAACCATAAAGATCACCACCGGTAATATGTGAGCCAACTTTAACATTAAGTGGATTAAATTCCCATGCTTGAGTACGTGATAAGCTGGGTACGTTTACACCCTTGGGTATATAAATGGACTGTGTAAGATCGTTAATGTCTTTCAATGGACGTTGGATACCATCAAAAATGCTACCCATAATACCGGGACCCAATTCAACAGATAAGGGTTTGCCTGTACGCAAGACCGGATCGCCGACAGTTACGCCAGATGTTTCCTCGTACACTTGAATAGTGGCCATATCACCTTCCAAACGAATAATTTCACCGACAAGTTCGTAGTAGCCAACACGCACCAATTCGTACATAGCAGAGCCGGACATACGCTCAGCTGTAACGACTGTGGAATTGGAAGAGATAGTTTTAAAATTTGTATAAATTCAGAAGTGGAATATTATAGGTATACATACCAGGACCGGATACGGCGTATACACGTCCGTATTTACCCTCTTGATCTTCATCATCGAATTTCTTTAAGTTCGACATTTTTGGCTTTTTATGTGTTTAACTGCAATGGAAGAAAGGGAAAATAGTTTGAGATGTGGAAAATTGTTATATTGCAGTATCGGAGGAAAATCCATCCATTTACAGTCAAATGCTTGTGCACTTGCTGGGTCTATGCGAATCTTCTGTTTGCTTTGTTGGGCAGTTAATGTATATTAAAATGATTCACAACAGACGTTTCGAAATACTTTTAATTGAAAAAAAGATCGATATTTCAAAATTTCTCAAAAAAAACGGGACAGCGAACTGAGTTCCGAAAGGTCCCTCTGAAACATATAGCTAAAATTGCAATCCTACAATATTGAGTTGGAATAATGCATTCAGCTAATTACTCCAGACCTAATTCATGTTTTTCAACTCATTCATTTCATATTTCATTTCAAAAGTGGGCAAAATAGTTGAAATTTTTTTCCCCTCAATCAAAAACTCTTCAGTCAGCTGATGGCGTATATTAAAAAAAGATGTTATGCACTTTTTCTTATCAGTACTGATTAGAATTTCCATTCGGTTTGAAGTATAATTATTAAAGAATGATATACTTAAACAGCAATGCAAAATATTTGGTAACAGGAAAGTTCATGCAAAATCTTTATATTCACGTGACCTACCACTAAATAGCCGTCAATTCCCGTAAGGCTAAATCGAGTTCTAATACCAAATATAAAATCTTCACTCTAAAACCTTACAACTAGTATTTTAATACTATGACCTGTTTTTCTAACCGAACTATCTTATAAAAAATATATTTCATTAACAGCAAATATGCATATCCCTTTTAAAATAAGAATGTCTCCAAAAAGGTAAAATCACTAATGTGGAATGTATTAAGTTTGAAAATACAAAATCCACATTTCTTCTTCGAAACTTTGACAATTACATTTGACGTCGATCACAAGACTACTGTCATTTGCAAGTGTCAGCTGACGGCTGATTATTCATGATAGATGGAAAAAAGTTAACCAAAAACTACGTAGGCAACCATTTTGAATTTCTTTTCACAACCAAAAGTTACTTAAAAGAGCATAGCAAATACAATCTTTGCTGATCTTAATGTACTTGCCAAGAATAAAACCTTAACACAGCAATAACAAATGGGCTCATTCACCACAGTTTTGCTGCCGTCGATCACAAGACACGCGAGGTCACCTGACAAATTTACCCAAACAGCCACTCTTTTATTTTTGTAAATATTCGTTTACAGATCAACCGTTTATAATTTTTTTTTACTTGATTGTACAATATTACCGTCTTGCAATGTGTTTTAATAATCACTTATTTAATTTCTCTTTGCTAATTCGTTGCAATCAACCTTTCAACTAGTTTACGCTCGCCAGTTACTGCGTACCACCCAGTTTTCTGCTATAATGTTTCATTATCTAATCAGAATAACTCCAATTAACTCTGCTATCATATTACTATTCTGCTAAGCAAATATATTAGTTTGAAGAGCTATGCGCTAATTAGCAAATTTGAACAAATCAAAAATTAATAATTCACTGCGCGGTGTTTGTGCTACTCACTTTGGCTTTTTATTTATATTAATTATAATTACACGAACGTTGCACTTCTCCAGCAGAACAAGACCAACTGTGAAAATTGACAAATTCGCCAGCAAATCTTTTTCGAACATACACTTGTGGAAGTGATCAAAGCGGCTGAGAGCGATCGAAATATCGTGAGCGCCGTTGTCGAAAGTTGTACGCTCTTTCGATATCGAATATCTAGCAACACAACCCATGTGTGGACTCTAATTGCTCATGCTCAGGGATGTATTTTTGTAAAATCTTTTATTTTTATTGAAGTTTTGAAACGAATATAGAAGATGTTTATTTCTGTAGAAGAGGCGTTTTTTTTCTATTCAAAGAAATCTTCTTTTCAAAGAAATATTTTTTTTTTCAAATAAATCTTTTTTTTAAGTGTTGCTTCATAACTAAAGCCATGACTGAAGAAAAAGTGGTCTAGTCTTCATATATTAGCTTTGCTTTCGCTTAGTTAGACAGTAAAAAAATCGGTTTTATTTGTCAGTACTTAGCAATGTATGAAAACTTCCAAGAGTAGACTCTTAAGCGTTTTTAAGTTTAACTAATTTGTCAGCTCTAAGCTAGAGATCGAGGTGAAGTCCCCCGACGCTTGAAACGTCAAAAGGCGAATTGTGGGGTTGTAGCTTTACAATGTTGTGTGGTTTTCCTATAAAGTAATCTATGTTGTTCCATATTAGGTTGAGATTTCGTGTCTGTTTAGACTTCACATATACTGAAAATATCCATAGCGTTACCATAAAAACCCTGTCAAGACTTAGAATTTACATTTAATTAAATTTATCTCCCTCGAGATGTTATAGTTTCTTATTCGATGGCAAAGGGAAGTGCCCTGTAAGACCCACAATCGTAGTCAAGGAATTTCCCGACCCATGCTAAAGACCTACACACCAGTAAACAACTTAATCAAACTGCTTTATTTTAAACTTTTCTGTTACCTGCTGATATGAAGTTAAAAAAAATATACATACATATATTTCAACTAGTTGGTTAATTACTAAATAAACAATTATATCCGAAAAAAGTCAATAATAATGTTACGCAATAATAATTAAAAAACCGTATCAACATACAAACAAACAACAAACAAAGATAGTTGCTGTAATCAGAGGCAGTTTGTAATTATTCTGCTAAGTTGTGCAATGTTATGAACAGCAGAGAAATGGAAGAGAGCGAGAGAGGGAGTAAAATCACATTTCGAATTTTCGAAGTTGTGCTCATGCGATAGTCGGCATTATCACTAACAATGCTGCCAGCTTTGGCGAAATATAATAAATAAAACTTAACAAAAAATAGGGTTATGTTGAGAGAATGTTGTTGGAGCCGTGCCCGAATTTTGGGTCTGATAGGAAGGTATACACTTCAAAATATGTCATCCCATGCCATCGCTGTGATTATCTTTGTAATTTTTTGTAATTTTATCAGAAAAATAGTCGTTACTAAATTTTTTTTTGTATGTTATTTCTGTCGATTTTAATTTATTTAAGCAATTTATTTCCTTATGCAATAGTCCGGGAACCAGCTGAAATTTTTGGGATCAACAGAATGGCAAAGCTTTAACTTTTTGTTAAGCTGAGTCGCTAGCTGAACCCAACAGAAACCGCAACTTTTCATAAGTTGTCACTAGCACCCGGACTACAATAAGCAAAAAAAGAAATTCGCTGGAAACCAGTGAAGCGTAACGTACAACTCTGGCAAATACAAAAACGCAATTCGTGCAGCACCCATGACTACTGGTACACAGCGCCATAAGCATTGTGTGCCCACAGAGTCAGTCACTCTTCATGGCCAATTGGATTTTTCAATTAGCAAAGTGACAAGCTGCTGGTACTTGCGTAAATGTAATAACACCACTGGTCGGTCACTGGGTACTATTATGGGTGTCGAAGCGGAAGAGATGGAGAATTGCTTGGTGGGCAAATTATTCGACAATTAACATAAAAAGGCCCACTACGTCCAGCTAACGCGCACACTAAACTTTCGATAAGGCATTCGAACAGACAAACAAAGCACCACACACTTGGAAAACGCTAACAAGAACTTCAACGGCCACATCAGGACACAAGGCTAACACCAACGAACTCAGAGCAAGCATAGAGCTCTATAGGCGGCAAGCACGTTGGCTTGGCTTGCATGGGTGGATTGCCAATCATGGTTTTGCAATGCAAAATGCGTGCTTTAACGGCAAGGACTAATATGATCGTTGGTTGTATTTTGTTCTTGCTGTGCTACACATTTCCCTTATTTGTTGAAGGTACACATGCGACGTCTTTGTTGGTGGCACCACAAAAGGATGGCGCAATTGCAATCAGCGCCAACTTGCAATATCCCACTTTTGATGATTTGCTAGTAGCTGGTTCAGAGAAAGATGAGAAAAAAGAAGAAGAGGAGGAGGCGGAAGAGGAAGAAGAAAAAGAAGAGTCCTATGAAGAGGAATCCAAAGAGGAGCAACACAAAGAACACAAGAAGAAGAAGGGTAAAAAAGGTAAAAAGGGCCACAAAGAAGAGGAGCATCATGAAAAAGGCGAGAAAGGACATCATGATAAAGAGGGTAAAAAAGGTGAAAAGGAAGAAGAGCATGGCAAAGAGAAAAAACACAAAAAAGACGAAGGACATCATAAAAAACATAAGAAAGGCAAAAAAGGTGAGAAGGGACATGAATACGAAGATCATGGCTCATACAAGAAGGGCCACTCAATTAAGGGCAAACATAATGTGCACAAGCTGAATGAGGATAAAAAAGAAAAGAAATACTATGATGAGCATCATGATGAAGGCGAAGAGGAGAAACATGGCGGTTTTGAGGAAGTGAAAAAACATAAAAAAGGCGGTCATCATAAAAAGGGCGGACACAAAAAGTCTGCACACGAGGATGAATATGGCAAGAAGGGCCATAGTAAAAAGGGACACAAAAAGAAAGGACACAAAGGACATAAGAAGGAACATGAAAAGAAAAAGAAGTGGGACGAAGAGCAGAAAGGTGACCAAAAGAAAGGTAAAGAGGAGAAGAAGAAATGGAAGAAGTCGGAGAAGAAGGAGAGCAGCAGCAGCAGTGATGGTGGTCATGGACATGATTGGTGAGTGCGCCGCAATGGATGTGGCAGTTGCAGTCATTTGTGTGGCGATAGCATGAAATTAGTTTTTGTTAAGCAATTTGTGGTGTTGGTAGCATAAGTGTAGATACATATGTACGAGTCTTGTGATGCGGATGAGGGAGTATGTATGTAAGTAACTTGTTGTAAATAGACATGAGTATGGACATTATATGGAGGAAATTAGAAAAAAGTGCTTGCTTTATTGATGACGAGATTTTTTTGTTGGTTGACAAAGAACAAAAATGAGAAAATGGTATGAGCTTGTGCTTTGTTAGTGTTGCTTGTGCAGCAGTACAACGCCCAGCTTCCACTCAAGTCTTCCAGATATTGTATGGGAAGCAGGGACGTACCCACGGCTGTGATTTCCGATTCAGGTGGGCTGATTGAACTGAGATCCGTGGAAGAGACATGTCAGCTTTTGACCTCAACGATATTTGACGATCTCAGAAAACATCTCAGTTTGAACAATAGCCTTAAATAGTGGTCAGCTCGAGGCAGAAATTCCCCATAGTCTTCTTAAAGTGGTTTCCGGTGCGGAGAAGAGTTTGGAGGAAGTAAAAGCCCTAGCAAATTGATTTCCCCGAAAGGTTATGACAGAAATTCCTACGGAACCGTCAATTCGTGCAACTGCAGTTAGTGTTTCCTATTCCTAGGGGGTTTTCGGTACTCATGTCCCCGCCAAAATTCACCTCCTCTAGATAGTCGACGACAGGTATTGGACAATTTAATTGGATTATTTTAGTTTTTACTAAAATGAGTTGCTTAGGTCGGTTTAAGGAGAGCGCATGTGATATTCCACGCTTCCACTCGGAGACACTTATGTTCATGTTGAATGCGTGCCGGCCGGGGACACATCCGTTCAACCAGGTACTACTCAATCCTTTTTAAACCCCTTACTCTCACCTAAAAACTTGGGATGACGCGCGACACTGCAAGTGATCAATCGACAACTCTTCCTTCTCATCCTAACAGGTTCGCCATAGCCGAGGTATTGGTGCAAAAGCACAACGTCCTACAATGGCACCTGTAAGTTCCCTCACCGCAGAATTGGTTAGTTTGAGAAGGAAGCTAGTCTAAACATGGCCATATGGACCTTCAGATGTCGTAGCCATTCCAGTTGGTGCCAAAGCCGGTCGCACGTAGACTAGCACAAATGTCCATTTCGGAGTCCTTCCTGTCATCTTTTCAAAAACGAGTATCTGAGCTTGAGCTACAGTAAGGCTCGTCGCTTCTTTGCTTTCCTCTTCCTTACATTTGTATTCAACGCAAAACTTTTATTAATAAAAAACGCCACAATATTAAAATGCGTTCTCGGTCTCAAAATGTGGACTTATTAAACGATTAATATGGATAACTCACAGGAATTGTCACCTTTTTTGTTATTCAAGCCACAAAATGCAATAAACAAAACGCTGTCCAACGCAGTGAATTTATGAAAGCGAGTGACAACTCATACAAACACAAGCGGGTTCATATGTTGACCTTCCCAGCTTCCTTGGTCAGACCGTTGGCATTTGTGTTAATTTGCTAAAAGTTTGCTGCCTGAGTCACGGTTGTGGTGCGCTCTTTTGTTTTCTCATGTGTTTTGCTGCTGCTGCTGCTCCTCTTGCTGCCTCGTGTTGTTGTGGTTATTATTTGTTAAGCTCTTAAAGCAAATGAAGAATTTCCGGTATGAGCTTTGGTGATGCCACTACTACGTCTATGACCAATGCCAGCTGTTGCTACATTTGTGTGGGTGTTGATGCTGGCAACGGTGGCTGCTCTTGTGGTTGCCGTTTAGAAGTAGCAACAACAGTAGACTCACAGAGCTTTGTGTCGGATACTAGCTTAACCATGGCCAGGGTCATTGTTAGAGATCGTTAGACCTTTTTTTGTTTCAGGTAACACACACATACATACATACGAATAGCTAAATGAAATTTTCGTGTTCATTGTTTGCTCCAACGGAAGTGCATAACTTATGTTTTATATGCCTGCCATAAGCAGTAGTACTGTGCTGCATGTTGTTGTTGTTGTTGTTGTTAGTCTTTTTGTTGTCACTAATGCCATTTGCTGTTTGCCACTATTATATACAATGAATAGGCTTGGCACCAGCTTCCTTTTGCAATATTGTTCTACCACATCTATTGTTGCTAAATACCGAAGAGAGTGAATGGAGTGTAGAGGAAGAAGGGACAGGCGTAGCGCATAATCTGGTATGTACTTCATTGGCGGCTGGCTTCAATAACTTCCCAGCAGACGAAGAGCAACTCTACTAATTTGTGATATACATACATACATATGTATCTAGTATTTGTCTAAGTGTAGGCATTTTGTTAGTACAGGGTGACTGAAAAAAAAATTCCACTATATAGTATAACCAGTGGCGGATCCAGAACTTTGGCAGAGGGTTCCAATTTTGTTTATCAAATTTCGAGGAGACCTTTTATTCACAGTTCCTGAAAAATATGATATTTCTGTTTCCGAAGGAGGGTGGGGGGTTCGGAACCGAAAGCCATCCTCGTGGATCCGCCCATGAGACAGCATTTAACTGGCTGTTGCCGTTTTTGCCATTTCCATATCAAAGCACGCCAGTCATCCATTTTTAATGGCAACTTGCGGCTATTCATAAGACCGAGGGAGACCAAATTAACTTCCTTCTGTTCCTTCCATCTCAATCACGGCCTCTGTCGCTCTGCTGCCGAATTGTGTGACGATGGGTAAATCTTCTCTGTACCGGGACTACTTCTTCGCAACACTACTTCTTTTGTATCTGCTATATTCGCATTTCAGAGAGAACCATAAACATTCCAGAGATCCTTTCAGGACCACTTCAGAATTTTTTAGTGACCATTCTTGGAAATTAAATTGAAAGAAATTACTTCGAAAAAATATTCCCGAAAAAAATACCAAAATGACGTGGAAAAAACTCACAAAACAATCCAGAAACTGCCCCAAAATGACCCAATTCAGAAAATGGGCAAAAACTTTTGAATAACCATTAAAATTGCACTTAATAGGTGAAGGTGGCAACACTACCTAGAAATAATTTCGTGGTATTCATATTGTCACGCCATTTGTTTTTTTGTAATTTCAAATTATTCAGCTTGGATTATAGCAGAGAATGTATACAAAATTTTCTAGAAATATGTCACGTCGTTCTCGAAAGAAATGCAAAAGGATTAGGTGGCATCCCTAGGAGGTAACAAGAAATAATTTTGTTGAAATAGTACGAAAAATATTTCGTGTCTTGGCCAGTTAATTGGAAAAAAGATAAAAAAAACTTAATAGGTGGTAACCCTAAAATAACATAATGTACAGGCGACAACTGCCATTTAAAACGTTTCCGCCGTTCTCGTGACATTATTGGTTATACAAGAAAAGCTCCTTAAAGATTAGCAGATCAGCCAGACTCAAAGCGAAGCTGCTGGCCTAATAAGCTAACTCGGTACACAATAATGGGTTTTGGAATGGAACAAACGAGATTGAGATCTTTAGCACAACTGCTTGGTAAACCACAAAGTTCAACCGAAATTACCCAATCAATCTCTGTCACCCTGTATTTGTCTATCTGTGTGCAGTTGTTAGTGCAACATTGCATGTTGCTAATACCCACTTTAACGGTATTTGCTCTTATTTAGAATCGTATTATTTGGTATGCCGGTAAAGGTACTAACTACCTACAACTCGTGCTCTTGCTTTGCGTGCACCATAGTGGCCAAATATGAGATGATGCATCCTTGCTGTCCATTTTAGTCCATTGGGTATGCGAATGCAATTCTCTAAATGGGTTTTGTGTGTGCGTATGTGTGTTTGTGTGTGTGATGGTGCTGTATTTGTGGTAGATTCTTAGTGGCTCATAATTCAGTTACTGTTGCATCATAAGCTATGTATCTATTTTTCGAAAGCGAATGAATAGTTATCTATGCAAGTAAGTAAGCACTACAACTACTCTGCCACTTGCTGTGGCATGCAACATGCAATACACAATATACTAACAAAGTCGAAATTTGCTACTAGTTGGTAAGTTTAGAGGATTTACAGTGAATTTACAAATGAATTTAATCCTTTTGTGTATTAAGAGTTGCAGTTATGGCACTTTTGCTTCAAAAGCCGAAGAGATGCAAGTGTGTGTGTGTGTGTGTGTTCAAGGTTGGCCAAATTGCAGTTAATAAAGCTGTATGTATGAGTTAATGTAAGAGCATAATTAATGTTATGTACATACATACAAGTTAAGAGGACAGAGGGTCCTCGTTCTAAAAAAATTAAAGGGCCAACTCGCCCTGAATAAAGTGACACAAGATTAAGGTTCAATACAACTTTATTTAGTAATTCACTATGCTACGGTGTGTAACTAATTACGAGCCCCAACAGCAACTGTCCTGATAATGGTTCGCTGCTCCCTCTTATAGGTTTCATGGCCGCAGCGCTGCCTGGCTGGCCTTGATTTCACAACCGTGTGAAATGCAGTTCGATTGTGATTCCGCTGACAAGGCGTCTGGAGTTGGTCATACGTTAGTTGCCGTTACTAACCATGGCCTTCAACTGGGGTGTTAGGTTTCGCCATGAGAATGAATACTTGCTGATTAGGCGGCACGTGTAGCGGCAAGTCGTGTGAACCGCTGAAGTGGGCAGCGACGCGCCGTGTTAACTCTCCCCTCCTTAAATATCTGCGTCCCGCAGATTTGGTGTCTGCTGTGCGTGTTGTTGACCCCGGAAGCTTCTGTTTAACAGTGATATCTTAAGCTCGGGGATTTTTACTCCTGCCGTGATCTTGTACCAGATGACGCATATTATTATTGCCAATAGACCGAATGTAATGACTTCGGAGGAGATGGACCAGTTCATCTTCTTTCCGAGCAGATGTAAGAGCTTGATATTGCCCGTTGTCATTTCGTGTACTAAGTTGATGTTCACTGCTAGTGTCCTGTTCTTTATGTTGGATAATACAGGTGGTAGTAGCTGAGCCTTCGAGCTGCTGGTGCTCCAGTATGTATGGTTGTTGAGCATCACTGATTCATTGTTCATCTGCAAGATAAAGGAGCCGAATATGTGTTTTAAGCTTTTACCTGACCCTATAGTGCCATTGTAGTTGTTGAGGTAGATTATATCTTCCTTGACCACCTCGATTGCGGGTTCATTCGTGGTAACGTATCGACAACTTGTTTCGCCTCCCTTAATGAGTCGAGGCAGGCAATCTTCTTCTGATAAGAGGTCGAGTGATTCTTGCCCACAGACCATTGCTGATGTAAGGTGTACGCAATCGCTTTTGATCCCATAGGTTTGATATTTGTTTGCTAGGATTGTTGTGTAGTTAAGTTCCACTTGATGTCCGTTCTGTTGAACACCTCGAGCAATCAGATGATTGTATCTTATGTCCGTTACTTTAGGCATGGACAGCACGTACAGTAAAAGTGACCCATTAGTGTAAATCGATGGCTTGCTGTATTCAATAGCTTCGATGACGTTACTATACGGGAGGACCTCAATTTCGCTGATGAGCCGATTGATTTCTTCTTTGCTCAGGAGATTGCTGTTCACGACACCAGCCTTTGCCATTTGACAAGCGCGCACTAGTTCAAGGATATCGTCCCTGAGGATCGTTATTTTGTTTTGGATTTCGCGTGAAACCTGTTCTAGCCGGTTGCGCTCATGGACATCATTTGTGACGGCAACGATCCCATTTATCACCTGCAATAGCTCGTGAGTTGTTTTAAAAAGTTCAGAGTTTACCTGATACTGTTGATTATTGTTGTTTGCCAGGACATCTTGTCTTTGCAGGAGTTCATCCCAGTCTGTGGCGTCGGGAGAGCCTGCAATCCACTTCCATGCAGAACCAATCCAGTTGATCGAACGTTTGGTCCTTGTTATTTGAGGGCCTTTCAAGTCGAGAAGATATGATCTAACTTTCTCCATTTGGTAGTTTAGCACGTCGACTGTTGAATCGGTACTGTTCAGGTTAGTAATGGCATATTCCAATCTGCTTGCGATTCGGGCAAGGTTTTCCAAATTTATTGTATGTATCAGCTTAAAATGGCCGTCAATGATCCAACCATATCCGTCGCGGATTGTCACCAGCGGCGAGTCGATTTTGAAAAGGTCGTAGCCTTGCGCGGCTGCGCATAGACTGATGCTGTTGGGGTCATATTAAATTTGATTACATTTGATTATCTTACTTCTACGTACTACCCCCGGTAATAAGGAAATGACATGGTACCCCTATATTGAATGAATCTAGTTTTTGGATTACATTTAATTTACTTTTTTTTTTTTTTTTAAAGTTATACAATTAAAATTTTTGTTTGATGTAAGTAGCGGATTTTTTGAAATATATTCAGTTGTTCTTAATGTAATTTAAAATATGATTCTACATTTGAAGTTGCTTAGCCTACGTTATTAGCCTAAGTGAGTTGGTTGGGGCGTCGCAGGGGAGTGTTAAAGTGAAAGGATAAGGTTCGTCGGGCTCCAGGAGTGAAGGTTTTGCTGGTTAGTGGTTATTGTTTTAATAGTTTTTAGTATTTGTTAATATATTTTTCTTGGGAGTGTTATCCCTTTTTTGTTGTTAGCTGGTGTTAGTAAATTTTTTGTCTGCGGGCATGCTATCCCTCTTTTTTTTTATTTTTTTTTTTATTTTAGTACTTTAGTGAGTAATAGTAATTTTTGGATTAGTAATTCATTAATTAGGTTTTAGTTAGTAATTTATTAACTTTCTGTTAATTGTTAAGCTATATTTTTTGTAATTTGTTAATTATTTATTATATTTTTGGTTTTTTTTTTTTTTTTTTTCGTTAGGGGTTAGTGGGCAACTTAGTTGCGCAATTTTGTTTTTGCACCTTTTTGGTGTTTCTTTATATTTTTGCATCGGAATATAGGCTTTTTTCTCAGCTGACATTGGAAGGCTCGTGTTGATCCCTTTTAGCCATAAGCGTTGATAATTGCAAATGGCCTACTCATGGCACGAGTGGCTTCACGTCAATTAAAGCAGAGACCCCGTGGTGGAGTTGAACCACACCGATTCGAGTCATTCGAGCCATCGAATTATTTGGAATTGAACCAACATATGACTACGTCGGCTGCAAATGATTTGCACCCAAACCCTGGGGCGCGAGAATCTAAGCATAAGATTTGCCTTCTGACCAATGTTATCTTTTTAGACGTTTTTTACGTCCCCTTTGTGGAATTTCTTCCCAGTTTGCGTGAGTATTGTTGCGTTTCTATTTTCGCAAATCGTTTCTTCTTTGTATAGAGGCTTTTGTTTGGCCTTAATTTGTTTGTTAGCAATAAAAACCTTATCTCCGGTATCAAAAGAACGCGGAGTAGTGCGTTTTGTGTTCAACCTTGCGTTTCTGACCTCCTGCTCTCTTTCTAACAAGGCTCTTATGTCCTCCATGGTTTTTTCCCTGAAATCTATCAAACCCTGGTAATTTATTCTAGAGGTCCGGTTGAGAAACACGTCCGCTGGTTTTCGTTTGGTAACAGAGTGAACGGTATTATTGTACCTGTCCACTGTTATGGAAATGCGCTCTTTTGGAGTTAATCTGTTATATTCAACCGAAATACAGCGGTACATCTCAATTAATGTCGAATGCAAGCGCTCGACCTGACCGTTGTTTTCGCTTCTCTGTGTAGGAGTTTGATAAATCTCTATTCCGAGGGATCGGATATAGTTTAGAACAAGAGGTGTCAAAAATCCCCTTTCGTTGTCCATGACTAATATTTTTGGTACAGAGAAATAGTGCAGGAGATCAGTAAGTTTCTTTCGCAGGTGAACCGAAGATTTGTTTTTTATGGGAAATAGTTTAGCAAATTTCGTGAACTTATCAATTGCACTGAGATATTTTTGCTTTTCTATCTCGAAAAGGTCGATGTGCAGGATTTCACAAGGATAGCTTGGTATTGGCGTAGGTTGAAGGAACGGTTTCGCGGGATGCCTGTCGTATTTGTTTAGCTTGCAGGTATCACATTGTCTCACGTAGTCTCGAATTTGCCTAGCCATTGCGGGAAAATAGTACTTCTCTAGTATTTGCAGTCGATTTTCACAGGGATTCCTATGCGCTCTTTTGTGTTCGTTTTCGATTATTTCAAACACCCTGTCTGTAACTGTAACATCTTCCACAATCCTCTGTGTTATCCTTATTCGATATCTTTGGAAGTTGTTGACATAGACCTCCTGCAACAACCCAAGAAATCTTTCGGGAATTTTGATGCCGTTAATTACGTTTGGGTTAAGTACTTCCTTGAGGATTGTGGTCAATGTGCCTGCATCATGTTCTGGTAATGAGACGTAGAACCTTCGGTAGCCTTGATATGGTTCCTCAAGACATCGAGGCCTATCCCCATCCCTGAAAATGATTTGATTTCTAAATACATTGATCGGAGCTTCGATATGCGGTATGAGATCAGAATTGTCCTGATCGGCAGAATGCATCGTAGCTTGTGTGGCAGTGTCAATATCGACCTCTGTGTGGGCGATATCATTTGTCCCGGCATCCTGATCTGGAATGGATGGGGGTTGAGCGACGACTGATTCAGTCAGCGCGTTGACTTCTGTTTTTAATCGAGAAAGTGCATCGGCAACCAGGTTAGATTTCCCTGGTTTGTAAATAAGTTCACAATTGTACTCCTCAATTCTTGCCTTCCATCGTTTTAGCTTCGCATTATAGTTCCGGCAACTCAAGGAAAACGTTAGTGGTTGGTGGTCGGTGTATATCCTAATATTTTTGGCCCCGTATAAGTAAGATCGAAGATTGTCGAGCGCCCAAACAATTGCAAGGAGCTCTTTTTCATTAGTGGCGTAGTTTTCTTCGCATTTATTCAAGGATCGCGAAATATAAGCTATAGGTTTGTCCTCGCCAATTGAGCCTTGTGACAGGACTGCTCCAATGGCGTAATTCGAGGCATCCGTTGTGAGATTAAATGGCTTGGCGAAATCGGGAAACGCCAGGACATCCGCGGATACCAATAGTTGTTTCAACTCGTGGAAAGCCTCTAGGGCGTTATTATCTAGTTCAATAGCTATCCTTCTAGATGCGTTAGCTTTTACCTGAGCATTCGCACCTCGAGTAAGGTTGGTCAGGGGTTTCGCAACCTTAGCATAGTCCCTAATGAATTTCCTGTAATAGGAGGTCATTCCCAAGAAACTTTTCAAATCTTTCAGGTTTTCAGGAGGCGAAATAAGCTTTATGGCTTCCACCTTTTTTGGGTCAGCGCGTACTCCACTAGGAGTTATTATATAGCCAAGGAATTCAACTTCTTTTTCAAAAAAACACGTCTTTTCTAGGTTCACTTTCAGATTTGCTTCTAGGAGTGTTGCAAAAACCTTTTCTACGTTATCGAGATGTTCTTTCGCATCTCTACCAAATACGATTATGTCGTCGATGTAGACATAACATATTTTCCCGATGTACTTTTTCAGGACATCGTCTATCATTCTCTGGAATATGGCGGGCGCATTTTTCAGACCAAACGGCAAGCGAAGGAATTCGTATTTGCCATTCATCGTGGAGAAGGCTGTCTTCGGAATGTCCGAATTTTTCATTGGAATTTGATGGAAACCGGAGGTCAAGTCAATTGTTGTGTAGAAGTTCGCCTTGCCAAGGCTGCATAGGGTTGCGTTTATATCCGGAATGGGGTAGGTGTCGGCTATTGTGACAGCGTTCAGCCGTTTATAGTCGATCACCATGCGATACTGTTTTTCTCCATTTGGTTTTGGTTTTTTTGGCACTACCCAAATGGGTGAATTGTAAGGACTTTTGAACGGTCTTATTACTCCTTCATCAAGCAGTTCATTTATTTGCCTATCTACCTCTTCCCTCATGCACACAGGGTATGGGTAACTCTTGCTATATATAGGCTCGGGAGTGCTTGTTCGTATTTCAGCTCGGACGCACGTGTCCACTAGTTCATTACCGTTAAGGGGAAGGAAAAGGTCTGAATACTTTTCCAATAATTTAGCTACTTGTTGTCTGGTATCGTCAGAGACATCTTTGCCCATAGAATAATTTACCTGATCAGAAATTTTGGCTTTTAAGGGTAAGTTAAAGTCATTTACTTTAAGGTGATTATTTTTCCTGTCGACAATGGCTCCTAACATCCTTAAGGTGTCATCACCAATAATGCCCGCAAAGGATTTAAGTCCTGGGAGGACAAAGAAAACTACTTCAGAAGAGAACCCTATGTCTTTAAAAAATTTTATACCTATTTTTTTATTTATGCGTACTTGTCCTCCGGCAGAATTCACGTCAAAAACCTCGTCCACGGGGTCACCTCCTGCCGCAACCGCTTCACTTATAAAATTTTTGTTTGCGCCTGTGTCGATAAGGAAGTCTAAGGTGCGGCCGTCTGGGAGCATATACTCTAAGTATGGTACGCTAGATGGCCCTCTGAGAGAAAATCCCCCTCACTTTGGCTTCCTTCCTCCTCTTCGGATTTTGCATCGTCTTCGGTGATGCCAGTGGTCGCATGGAATAGCCTCTGTTGCTTCCTGGGTAAATTTTCTGAGCTTGCCGCCCGCTTAAAGGGGTTTGGGCGGTTCATGTAGTTCACGGCTCGTGATTGGGTGGAGCCGTCGACCTCCATCTTTTCGACGGGAGATGATTTAGCTGGAGTGTTAGGTGCTGGTCGGTTGTTCACGCCAAAGCGTTGGTTTTTTTGGTATTGTTGCCTACGATCCTGCTGACGCCAGGTGGGTCGTGGAGGGATAGCTGGTGGCTTATTATCATTCATGCTGTTAATGGGGACAATTACTCGGTTGTTACTCTGATTAGAGTGCAAGGAGAAGTTCCTGAAATTGACATTTTGGAATTCTAAACAAGCCGAATAGGCTTCAGGGAGAGTCTTAGGGCGTTGGATTAGAAGCATTCGGGATAGCTCTCCATTTAATCCACGAATAAAGACATCTAACGCTCTATTTCGGTAAGTGTCCACAAGGACCCTTACCGTTTACTCCGTGTAGGACTCGGTTTTTAATTTATTTATAATTAGAGAGGATTGATGATTTACTTTGGCATAAAAATCATCAATCCTTGAACCACCCTGCTGCAGCTGGTGCAATTGATGCTCCAGGGTGCGGATATCCCGCTTGTCCGCATAGTGTAACGACAGGCATTCTTTTATTTTTGCCCAATTGTTGTCGAAGATATTATAAGACACCAAGGCCGAATCGGCGGGGCCCCGAACCTTTTGGCGAATGTGCTGCATAATAGCCCTAAACAAAGGCTTGCCCTGGACGACCTTAAAGTCGCTCAATATTGACTCCACAACGTGTACCCACGACACATATTCGACGGGGTTGCCATCGAAAACGCGAAGCTCCTTCACACAGTCGGGTAGGCGACTAATGTCTTTCAAGTCCGACTCGGTGACAGGAGCCTGAAGGATTATTTCTTCAGAGGCTGCAACTCCTCCCGTTCTACCTGTAGTGGCCGTCCCGGCAGAATTTATGCCGTTCACACGCCTTTCCAACAAGTTAATTTTTTCGAGGATGGCATTCACGGCACCAGTTAGGTTTGTCACGGTTGCCTTCAATTCCTCCATTTCCAGGGGTGATATACAAAGCGCACTAAAAAAAAAAAATTTATACTCACAAAATCAAAATTGGGTATGCCTGCATAAGGCTTTTACGGGATCCTTGTTGTAAAATCTCGGCTCTTCGGCCTTTTTTGTTTGCTTAAAAGCTTGTGGCCGTTGGCCTTTTCACTTGGTTACGGCTCTTTGGCCCTTTTTTGCTTAAAGCTTGTGGCCGTGGGCCTTTTCACTTGGCTTTTTGGCCTCTTTTTTTCACTACACTTCGTGGCTCTTCGGCCCCTTTTTTTTTTTTTGCTTAAAAGCTTGTGGCCGTTGGCCTTTTCACTTGGCTCTTTGGCCTCTTTTTTTTCCACTACACTTCGTGGCTCTTTGGCCTTCTTTTTATAAATTGGCTTTTATATTTCGCGGCCTTTTTACCTTTTTTATCACTAAATACACTTCACTTCCTGGTCCCTGCTCGGGCGCCAGTTAAGAGGACAGAGGGTCCTCGTTCTAAAAAAATTAAAGGGCCAACTCGCCCTGAATAAAGTGACACAAGATTAAGGTTCAATACAACTTTATTTAGTAATTCACTATGCTACGGTGTGTAACTAATTACGAGCCCCAACAGCAACTGTCCTGATAATGGTTCGCTGCTCCCTCTTATAGGTTTCATGGCCGCAGCGCTGCCTGGCTGGCCTTGATTTCACAACCGTGTGAAATGCAGTTCGATTGTGATTCCGCTGACAAGGCGTCTGGAGTTGGTCATACGTTAGTTGCCGTTACTAACCATGGCCTTCAACTGGGGTGTTAGGTTTCGCCATGAGAATGAATACTTGCTGATTAGGCGGCACGTGTAGCGGCAAGTCGTGTGAACCGCTGAAGTGGGCAGCGACGCGCCGTGTTAACTTACATATAGATAGAGATTTAACATCATAGTGTTTCGAATTTGAGTATTTCGACTTTTGTACTTTCACTAAATGGAGTTGCTATAAATTGCTCAATGGTGTGAAAATTTCAAATTCAATACAAACACAAGTTTTTTTTGCTCCAGCATATAAATACGAATGCCTAATGATTTAAGGAATTTGTATAGAAAACAATAAATGCCTAAAAGTATGCAACGAATCCGGTATGTGCACACTGATGAAGATGCATTTTGGGGTTCCGAAACTCACTCACCACATACCAGTCGCCTTGGGAACGACGGCGCGTCCGTTCGCTCACTTCTCAACGTACCGTAGACGCAACTAAAAAGCGCATCGACAGTAGACGGTTGTGCAGGGCAAGAATGAAAGCTTCTTACAATATATTTTGGGATTTGCCAGCTCTCTCACTCAAACTACACTTTTCCACGAAAAATGAGCTGAAAATAGAAAGAAAATACAAGAATCTTAACAACGTTTATCTATACGACTTGGATAATGAAGACTTGATCGACAGTATTTAAGACTTTCCAGTTTTATTGAAAAGATGGAGAAAAAATGAAGGGGAAATTGGAGGTTTGACTGAATAATTTTTGGTCCCTAGTGACATCAGAAAGGTAAAATTGTGACCGAAAACTTGAATGATCGACTTTGTTACATCGAATCGTTGGATTTGCTGTAAGGCGTTTTCCTTGAGATACTCGTACTTTTCAAAACCGTTTTCCAACATCTCTCTCAAAAGCCCCACAAATGTCTCAAGACCTGTTCTTGATTACTTGCTCAAAGAAGCGTTTACTTACTCTTGAACCCCTGCACTACCTACCGATTTACGTTGGTGAAATTATAATAATTGCCCAACCTAAGCGACTAAGGCAGAAGCTGCTTATTAATGATTGAACGACTTTCCCCAAATTATATACACCAACAAAATGCTACCCAGCGAAGTAAGTTACAGCTTTCATTTTCTAATTACCATTACTTAAGAGCTTAAATATGTATAATTTCTCTAGTATTTGAAATTCCATTTAAATAGCGCCGTCATCTTCCGCACAAAAGAGCTCGTTGTACTCTCAGACGCTCGTGTCGATACTTAAGAGGATAAAGCCAAAAGCAATTTAATGACTGACCGATATTCTGCAGATATTTTAAGCATAAACGGTACATTATATATATATTTGACACAATTACTACAACAAATCGATTGCTTACGATCGAAGCTCATATAAATTTATGTGAGTAGGTATGTATGTGTGTATGTCCCTTTGTTTATTATTTGCCACAAACACGCATGCAAATTGGCCAGATTACTTAGTTACTTATTCTAAATGCCAATGGCGATGGTTGATCAACAGCCTAATCGTATTACGACTCTAAGGTAGGACTCTGTATGTTTGTATGTACCGTCTTATGCATAAGTAAATGTTAATTAATTTGTATTCGTATAAATTTGTAGGTACATATGTACATACATGCATAAATATATTGTAGTTATACACCAAAAAGTAATGGTCTTTTATTTGTTAAAAATGTCTTTTATTTTTTATTTTATTTATTTATTTATAAAATGTACATATATCCCCCTAAACACATTTTTGTATAGAAATTTTTGGCTTACCAGGCATATCAATTTTGAAGTTAACTTGAGAAAATGAGGTCAAGACAATAGGTGAAGCATAAAATAAATAAATACCACATGGATTGTTTTATAAAATCTTACACCATTTTTTGCTAGCTATTATTAACCTTGCTCATGTGACCTATTTGCTTATGCAATAATTAATCATGCACGTAATGTCCTGCAAATATTGTTTGTAAAGTGTTGTGCAATGAAATAGTAATAAAATAAAATGAAATGAAGAAAAGTAAAATAAAATAAAATAATATAAAATAAAATAAAATAAAATAAAATAAAATAAAATGAAATAAAATAAAATAAAATAAAATAAAATAACATAAAATAAAATAAAATAAAATAAAATAAAATAAAATAAAATAAAATAAAATAAAATAAAATAAAATAAAATAAAATAAAATAAAATAAAATAAAATAAAATAAAATAAAATAAAATAAAATAAAATAAAATAAAATAAAATAAAATAAAATAAAATAAAATAAAATAAAATAAAATAAAATAAAATAAAATAAAATAACATAAAATAAAATAAAATAAAATAAAATAAAATAAAATAAAATAAAATAAAATAAAATAAAATAAAATAAAATAAAATAAAATAAAATAAAATAAAATAAAATAAAATAAAATAAAATAAAATAAAAAAAAAACAAAATAAAATAAAATAAAATAAAATAAAATAAAATAAAATAAAATAAAATAAAATAAAATAAAATAAAATAAAATAAAATAAAATTAAATAAAATAAAATAAAATAAAATTAAATAAAATAAAATAAAATAAAATAAAATAAAATAAAATAAAATAAAATAAAATAAAATAAAATAAAAAGAATTTCACCACTACCCTCAGCGACATCTACAACCCAGTAGATAAAGTCTCTGATTCACAATGGCGTTGCAGTACAAATTGATTATTTTGTGCATTCACAATGGTTCATTTAAACATATTAATTGTTATGTATTAAACAAAAGCACTGCTGTAATTAATAAATGATTTCGCATGTAGAGGTAACCCACACCTTTAAAACTATACATTTTTTATTAATTCGAAATGAGAGCAAAAAATTAGGAGCAAACACTGAAATATATATATGATAGAATAAGGCAAAAAAAAAAAAATGAAACGGGAAGAAGTCCGACTTGAAGACCACATTAATAATTATCGTTGCTATCATCCATCCCAACACTGTAATTACCTTATTTACTACATTTGTACGTGCATACATACTCATCTTACTATTGCATACATATGTACCGCTGGATATGAATAACTTATTGCCTTTTGCGGCGCGTTACGGCGCTAAATAGCCAACTTGTTTTGTATGTCCAAGTTGTGCTTTGCTTTGTTGGTTTGATTTACTTGCTTTTTAGCCGCATGCAACCAAAATTCGATTAAAACACCCACAATTGAATGCCTGACCACACAATCAACGCAGATTATATTAGTTGGCTTAGTCACCTTAAGGATATGACCAAGGCTTATTAGTGTGTGTGTGTGTGTGCATCTTTGTTGTAACATGCTGATTGTTTACATGTGTACGTTTACTCTTGTGCTTGTTTGTTGTTGTAGTCACTTTAGAACACGAGGCTGAGGTTATTTTGCATGAACAAATAACCAGATGCCTTACTTGGACATGTGCCCTGAAGTGTTTATGAAAGGATTTCAAAGCATGGCAAGTTGTATGTATGTAAATGTGAGTCTCTAGGTAGTTCATACGAAAACGTAAATTGGTGAGGACTTCAATTGTGTTTGAGAATTTTAAAACAGTTCAATGTTGCCAAAATTTTCAGTCAGATAGACGTGAGGGACAATCGTCGTTTGTGCTCCATTTTAGATACGAAATGCCATTACGACTACAGGACGTCTTACTCAGTTTGAGAAGCTAGCTCTATAATACTCGTACCTCAGCCTGAGAGACTCGTCGAGTATCAGCGATACAGTGTCCTACAGAAATATCCGGTGATTTCAAAACGCTTGAGAAACAAGACGAAAAGCTCACGAATGAAAAAATTTTAGAACAGTGTGCGATGCGCCTAAAATTATGCAAAATATTGTAAAGAAATAGATATGTAGTAGTATAATTTTAGGCGCAATTTACTTCGGTTTTCGATCAGGGGTCAGCTATGCAGCTTTATGGATCGTTTAATGCTCAAATCTTCGTTAAATCGTTCACTAAACTATGGTCTAACGCTTCTATATAAATACAAGGAGGACTCGCTCAAACGCATCCCCACCTTATTAATATCCATATTAAATTTGAAAACTGATTTCAATCTCCTTGTACGAGTACTTATAGCATTCCCTGTATGGGCATCAAAATGCCCAGCAAATTGCCAACAGCAGACGTTTGCATATTCACATTCATGAATGCTTCCAGCTCATTAGCGCGCTACAACTACAACAAACACACAAACATTGCTAAGTGCAATAGCAATCTAAGCTTTAGCTTGCAATTTGTTGTTGTTGTTGCACAATCCGCTTTCTACTACCGTTTATGCTATGCTAATTTGAATTATTCATAACCATTGTTGTACGCAACTGGCCCGCTCATCATCCACTACAATTGTGGGCAGGCAGTTTGAGGTGCGTGCGTGCGTGCGTGCGTGAGTTAAGCGCTCAATACATAACCTGTCGCAAAGGCTAATCTTGTGCACAACAATAATTTTCAATTTATCCTTATTGCACATAAATTTTTGGCAAAATGCCTCGTAATTTATCAACTCGTTTGACCAACCAAACACTTCTCTCTCCTCGCTCTCTCTCTCACTCTCAAACACATTATTTCGCATGTAGCGCGTATGGACTAATTGAATAAATGCATACACACATATACATGTGTATGTATATGTGTGTATATAAATGAATGGAAAAGTCTGCGCTGTCTCAAAATACAATAGATTAATACAATCTACCATTGTCCAACAATAAAGCGCAAAACAATAGCAATAAAAACAACCACAATACATGCACACATACGAGTAATTCAGGTTTGAGCGCCATTGTATGGCCATCACAACAATAACAATAATAACAAAGAATGCATGCTTTTATTGATGGCACAGACAATTTGACGCTGACATTTATTTACCTCACCCAACTAGCAAAAAAAAGTAAGAGAAGAGAAGCGGTAGCCTGTAGCAAGTCAATTTTACCAATCCGTCACTAAAGATCCGTCTGGCGACTTTTCTGAAGAGACATTGATATCGAACTCGTAAGCGCCTTTCAGAGTGCACTTAAGTAATGCAGGCAACACTTCTCCTCAATGCTTGATTGCGAGGATGAAAACGAGTTCCACACCCAAATCTCTGACGACGAAAAATAAAACCTCCTATCACACGACTATGCTGAAGTGAGGATATTAATATCTTGGTTAATAAATAATACAGCTCCTACTGTACAAACACAGAGTCGAAAAGCTGTTGAAAATCTTGCATCAACTCCTATGCAGATTAGAGTTATGAACTTAAGTTGGAACTTAAGTGTACTCTGTCAAGTCCAGCAAAAAAGTGTGATCCAGACACCGTTTTGCACGGAACACTGAAGCTCATCGTAGATAATCTGGTAGGCTCTTATTAGTGTGGCTTCAGACCAAGTAAGCTTAATCCTGGCAAAGACCCACGACATGAGAATAACGTCCCTCGCTACGGGCAAAGATTACGCTCTATAAGTTTCTCAATTTACCTTCCCCGTAAAGGAAGTTTCACCGGGAGATTTAGAATGAAATTTAACGACGAGCTGTACGAGCCTTTCGCTGTGAGCTAACGTTGTGGTTACTCCATATTTAGATTGCTACTAAGTGCCCATAAGAACTGACAACTTTCAAGTCACAAAAGTGGTCGAAGCTTCCATCCACCAAATGTGTTAGTTGGGTGTACAAACATACATACATACTTACCGTTTCATAAGCGTATGAGGCAGCTCAAAGCAACAGCTTAGTTGAGAGAAACTGCAGCTGAACAGAAATGAGCCAAAATTGTTGCAATTAATTAACGAAATGACTGCCGATGGATGTTGCCTATTGTGATGATGATGATAATGATGGTGAAGGAGTGGCATTAAATTTATCACATCACATAAATAGCGATGTGTGTGTGTGTTTGTGTATGTGTGTGCATACAGACATTATATAATAAGTCCTACTATCAGACTAAATAAGTATCACACTGATAAGAGATTTATTATTTACGGCCACTTCGGACCACTTTCCACATAATTCATTGGTTTGTAATTGAAATTGCAGGATGCTTGAGTCGTTTGATGAATGGCTTTTGTGTCGATAAACAGAAGTTGGTTGCGAGTTGAGATCTATGGAGAGATGAGTGTTGAGCTATTGGAGGACCAAAATATTTGAGACGGTTAAACGCCATTTAAAGAAAGAAATAAGTCGCATCTTAAATAAATCTCTCCTTGTGGAATTTTGGGACCTCTCTGCCTTATTTAAGCAAACTTCAATTTTAGTTTAAAATTTTAAGCACTCTGTAGAAATTTAACTGTCACTCACACACAAACACAGACACACACACATACATGCATTTGTACATATAGCTAGCAATTTATTTCATTTTCCGCAAAATACTTTTACTTTACACATTTCCATATTCAAAGCGGGGGTGAAATGTTAAGCTGCATTGGCACACACAAAAAACACACACCGACACAAATGCATTTCTTTGATGCAAACGTTAACCTTATTTACCAGATGCTGCACATTATTACTCATTTGAGAAAGCAATAATTCAACGTAGTTCACCCTTTATTTTTGCACTTTTGCCATCAGCGCCTGCCTCTCTATCGCACACGCAAAATATAGTTTTACCTGAGCTTAAGCCAATAAATCTTCAACAAAGTTTTCTGAATGCAAATAAAATACATAAGAAAAAAAGAACAACAACAACAAGAAAACCTCTAAAAGTAACGAATCAAAAAAAAAAAGACCAAGAAAAACTTACTGAGAAATGAGTGTCGCAATTGAAATTAATTTCCTCAAACATAAGAGTGAAATATCACGACTGCAATAAAAACAAGAAATCTCGGAACAGTTCGAGTGAGAAAGCACGTTGTATAACCGGCTGCAAGTTTTTAAAACTGTCATTGTTATTGTCATTATCATTTCCAGTGCCACTGTCACTGTCACATTATCATTATCATTATCATTATCATTATCACTATCATTATCATTATCATTATCATTATCATTATCATTATCATTATCATTATCATTATCATTATCATTATCATTATCATTATCATTATCATTATCATTATCATTATCATTATCATTATCATTATCATTATCATTATCATTATCATTATCATTATCATTATCATTATCATTATCATTATCATTATCATTATCATTATCATTATCATTATCATTATCATTATCATTATCATTATCATTATCATTATCATTATCATTATCATTATCATTATCATTATCATTATCATTATCATTATCATTATCATTATCATTATCATTATCATTATCATTATCATTATCATTATCATTATCATTATCATTATCATTATCATTATCATTATCATTATCATTATCATTATCATTATCATTATCATTATCATTATCATTATCATTATCATTATCATTATCATTATCATTATCATTATCATTATCATTATCATTATCATTATCATTATCATTGTCATTATCATTATCATTATCATTATCATTATCATTATCATTATCATTATCATTATCATTATCATTATCATTATCATTATCATTATCATTATCATTATCATTATCATTATCATTATCATTATCATTATCATTATCATTATCATTATCATTATCATTATCATTATCATTATCATTATCATTATCATTATCATTATCATTATCATTATCATTATCATTATCATTATCATTATCATTATCATTATCATTATCATTATCATTATCACTGTCACTGTAACTCCCCTTTATAACTTTTCCGCTTCCTTTTTCATTTACTCCTTGTTTTCCTCACTTTCCTGTTACTTTTACTGAGTTCAACTACTAGTAGTGCATCTGGTTATAAAATGAATGAAAGATGAAACTGTGCTGTGAAAAAAGCTAGCAGCTAATACCAAAAACTGCAAACTACAAAACCCCAACAAAAACAACACAGCAACACATGGCAGTAAAGTTTGCTCAAGAAACAAAAAAAAACGTTTTTACTTTACTGCAGCGTAAGCGTTAGAGCGCGATTTCTAAAACTTTGCAGCGCGCTACTGATTCGCACCTTCAACGCGCCAACGCTGCACAACGCTTCAACACTTGCTCCGCTACCCTTTAACCACATTTGGCGTTCGGTGCAAGTGTTTTTACAACTTTACTTTCACACGGTTTAAGCATTTATGTATTTTTGCGAACTTTTGGCATTTTCCTCAATTTTTTTTTAAATTTTATTTTTTGCCGCATTACTATTTTTATTTTTTTATTTACTTGGGTTTTATGTTGCACATACAATACACATACAATACTATCCGGCATTCTCACCTTTTTCAAAAAAAAAAAAGGAAAAAAAAAAATTACGATTTATTTTACCCGTTCAAAGTTTGTGTGAGTGTGAGCGCAATCCACTCCGTTGCGCTTGAGTTCACACCGCCAACCAACCAGAGATCTTCATCTCTTCATTCGATTTCGATTTTGACTCAACGAAAAATGCATTTCAAATGCAAAACGACATTTTTCTCTATCAAAACGTACAAATCCAATCGATTTCCAACACGTTGAAAACGCATTATTATTTGCTTGTTGTTTGTGTACCACAAAATTGAAAAGAAATTGATTTTGATTTCGTAGATGAATTGTTGGCAAGAAACGTAAAGTGAAGAGAGATTTAGATGCGCAAGATTTTCGTATATAATGCGAGTTTGTATATACATATGTACTATGTGTGAATGTGTATGTGTGTGTGTCCATGTGCTTTATAATCGAAAAATTCTCATAAATTATCGCAAATGCGTTCGTGGTTAAGTATACGCCGTGTACGCCTTGCGTTTTATGTAGCGCTCAATGAAATGGAATTGTTGCCTTGCCTGGCTTTTCAGGACTACGCTTGCAGTGAAAAGCAAACAAACAAAACAAAAAATCACAAATGAGTTCTCAATAAGTCTGAGTTTGTGGCGGTTTGTATGCTTGCGATAATATTTCTTCTCTTCTTAACTGCAACTAAAATGACTTTTGATTGTGAAAATTGAAAATTTCGTTTTGAGGTTTTATATATTTGGTGGAATGCATTTTCACACAATAATCAACTCTTAAGTAGCAGGATTGGGTTTATTTTCAGCTGAATCTCATTTTGGCTTTCAAAATATTTAGCTTGCAGTGAGTTGGAGATTGTTTTTAAACTTTTTCATTTAAATTGTTGGCTAAGAAAGTGGCGAATATTCGAAAGATTTGGTTGCAGCAAATGATGAGAATTCTCTGGCAAGGCGGTGTAGGTGGACTTTTCACAAAAGCTTATTTTTTTAGTAAAATATATTTAGATGGTCAGGCGGAATAGGTTGATAATCATCTCCAGAATTTTTCCTTTGTTTCCATAAATTAAAGAGATTGCAGTTCAGAGCAGAGTATACCGCATGGATCTCTTCTAATATCGTTTTGGATACCCGCTTCAAGAAATGCACATATTCAAACTCAAAGAAAATAGCATTGTAAAATCTTCTATTCTGTCATGAAGGATCTTCCGAGTTAGCGATCGTTAAGATATTTGGTGGTTCACATTCTTAGGCCAGCAGTGAGTGTTGACTCTGCCAGATATTGCAAGAGTGTGTTAAGTTTCATGAAACCACTTGTAATCCATCACAGTGGAAAAGTGGAATTTTTCGCCTAAAAGTATGCACTAATGTGTTGTGATTTTTTATACCCAGCTGTAGGGTTTAAGTGATCCCTTCTGTTTGAGCCTATGCTATGAAGAGACCAATTGCTCCTTTTCGTGCCTAAACGGATAGTGTCGGAAAAAGCCCCCCTTTGGCGCCCTATTGCCACCGTACCAAATTTACATTCAACACCCAAAAGTAGGCCACATAAATTAAACAAAGTGCGAATACTCTACGGGATGAGTCGGAAAAGAGGATTTGGGTTGAACTGTTCACATTTGTTTGAGCATGCACAAAAGCGACCCTACAAATACCGTCGGACAAGTTTACCTTCAGCACCCAGAAGTGGGCTGCGGAAATTTAAATCGCATTCGCAGCACACTATGGACTAGAGACATTGATCTTAGCTCACTTTATTTAGAGGTCTTCAGCTATTTAATGACCACCAAAATTTTTCTGGAATATTATAAACCTACAGCAATCAGCAAAAGTAACTTTTTTGGGAGATAACTTTTTAAATTGTTACGTAAAATTATTTGTGGTTGAATTTTTTTAAAACTCGCTGAACAACATATTTCTCTTAAATCTTAATATCAACATTTCATTTGAATGGATTTAAAAAAAATAGCAAATTTCCGGAAAAGACCCTATTAATATCGAATAAATACCAGCTTTGTGTGTGCTGGCCTGCCATTAAGCTCAGCATTACTAGCATTTTTTGTTACAATCAAAAGCACACAACAAAAGCTACTAAGAATTAAAGCTTCGAGCTTGTTTATTTCTCAGAAAAAGTGGGTATAAAAGCGATTGCTCAATTTCTCAGTAAAATGCATATATGTATGTACGTTTGAAAAAAAAAGGAATAAATTGTAGTAATGTGAGGAATATCGCTATTTCAATATATTTGGAAAAATATAAAAATCCGAACAATTGCTGCATTCAATTGCATGTGCAAATCTATAATCGAATATTGTAGGGCAAAAAAAAAATAAAAATTTATATATTTTTCTTTATCAATAATAAAGGAAAGCAAGCGAGCAATGGGGTACTTGCTGGCAAGCCGAAGCACGGGGGCACATGCACACACACACACACAGCTGCAGCGGTAATGCATTGCGCCAAAAAGTAGGCACACAAAAGTTATGCGCCAAATAGAGTTTTGCTGTTGTGGCATGTAACGTTAACAACAGGCGACATATTGTGGTGCCACTTTTATTGTTGTTCTGATTATTGTTGGTATGTATGTATATCGATGTTGGTTGGTACTTTTGTTGTTTTTGGTGGTGGTGGTGTTACTGCAGCTGTTGTTGTGGCTAAGCATGTTATGTTGTGGAATATTTTGTGGTATGAAAAACATAAAGTCATCTAATATTGCACTCGAGCCAGTGATGATAATCCCGAAATTCCTTGCATTTTTAGCAGATTTGTTAAATTTGACTAGTAATTATTAATCAATTCATTTTTTAATTGGTAGTGTAGAAAACTCAATTATAAATTGATTACGAATTAAAAAAAAAAAAAAAAGAGGTAAGAAAAAGAAAAATAATCAAAAATAATAAAAATATAAACAAAAACAAGCAAAAAAATGAAAAAAATGTAATAAAAAAAAATTGTATTCAAAAAATATTCACAAATGGAAATAAAAAAAACAATCAATCAATTAAAAGACTAAATAATACTTTTTTGATTAAAAATAATCAAAAAAAAAAAAAAAAAATAATAATAATAATTATCAATTTTTCCCAAAAAACTCAAAATAATATTTCGCTAGGAATTATTGTTAACTGGTCTTGAGCTCATAAAAATATAAAAAGAAAATTTAAAAAAATATTTTTTTGATTACTTTCCATTATTTTTGATTATTTTTAATTTTTTTATTAATAGGGAAATAATAATTCAAAATTTAATGTAATGGTAATCAATCATTAAATGGATTCTCAGGAAAGTAATGAATAAAACTAGTAATCATTTCGGTTAGTAATTATTATTTAACAGGTCTAATTTTTAAGTACCGAAATTCCACACAATTTTTTCTCGGACTCTTTAGGATTATAAAAAATTGACTTCCTTTTTATACAGATTTTTAACCACTGATGGCTGGCAGGGTATTTTCATATTCACATAAATATTTCCATGCGTACGTGGCATGTGTGTTTTATTTATAAATTACCAAAAGATACGAAAATGTGCAAAAATATTGCGGTTCATACCCAGGCGGCACATACATACATACGTAAGCACACATGCGCAGCCATGCGATAAACAACAATAAGGCCATACGAGGTTAGAACATGCATTCTTCGCATTCAATGCTGCATTGAAATGCAGCGGTGAATGTGGTTTTTGTCAAAACGAACGAACTTGCAACGCAGCAAAGGCCAAGAAAGCACTGCAAAATATGCAATAGAAATATCTCGTGCGCCATTGTCTTTTGTGCATTTCGATATTCCATATTTTAGTTTTAAAAGCTTCGTGGATTCAAATGCATTTATTTGGTAGCTTGAAAATGCCTTTGATGTGATTTGGTTGTTGGTATTGGGTGATGGCGAGTGTAATGTAGAATTTCATGATTTTATGATTTTTGTAGCCTACTTTTAGGTGTTGCAGGTAAACTTCTGGGATCGTTCGCGTATGAGAACAAAGGGACTCTGTCCCTTACTATCTTTTCAGACGTGAAAGGGTACTATTAGTCTCTCCATAGAACATGCTTTAACAAAGGTAATTCCTCCAACCCATCTAGAGCGAGCAAAACTAGTATTAGGCGCATGCTCCTTAAAGTAGCCACCCTTTCTTAATCAACTTTTTTGCTCTTTTCGCTCGGCCCGCTCTTGTAATATAGAGGACCTCAATCAATCTGAGAAGTCTACTCAAGTGGAAAAACTTTACCATCATACATTAGCTGAAAACCCTGTACTGCCTTGCGGTACATACCTAAATATCTCGAAGCCGATTTAGTATGGCCAATGGAACCTGGGTCTTCTCACCACCCATCCCGTAAAGAAAAAAAATTTTGTTAATAAAAGATGAGCGGCATCATATCGGTTAATAAAACATCAAGTTGCATACCATCACTTTTGTGGATTTTAGTCACCTCTTACTAAAGGCTCACCTACCTCGAGGCACATTCTAACCAGAAGATGCTTGGAAGATGGAAACACCCAGCTAGAGCCATCAAATGAAAGAAAGTGGCGAGAAGCTGATAATACAATGCAGTAGAATCGCTCAGTTTGAGCTCTCACTAAAGACCTGTGCAAGGAAACGTGTGAGCTATCGCACCGGGTACCAGCGACCTGGCAAGAACGAACAATAAAGCCATCCAATATGAAGGAATTCAAATCTTGAAGCACCAAACCCGGCACAACTAAAGAGCAGACCCAATATTCGCCAAGATTTAGTGTTCATTTTTTTTTGGCTGCTCGTAAGTTACGTAAAATGATAATAAGATATCGACACTTAACTTTAAATATATGGCTCATGTGTAAAAAAAAAATTTGCGAGGAGAAATGCACAAAACAAATTCGCCCGCATCGTATTTCACTTGAAAAGCTAATGCAATGAGCCGTACGAAATTCGATTATGCGCCAGTTGGTTGTGGGAGAGTTCAAAGTAGAAATCTATGGTCGCAAATATTTTTTTTTATTTTTTTTGTTTTGGTTTTGTTTTTGTTTTTATTGGTTGTTTATGTCAATGACGCTGAATTATTTATTGTGCAACCAAAATGCACATTTGCATTACCATCGTGTATGTCGTGTTTTCTATTTGAGCGCATATTAACAGCAGGCATACTTTTAGGCATCGCACAGCATGTGAGGCACACGGTATGTGTATGTGTGTGAGTGTGTGTGTTTAAGGCGCTGCGACATGCGATTGCAATTCGCTTGCGGTTGCTACGGCACAAAAATTCTTGAAATATTCACTTTGCCTGCTGCGATTTGCGGTTCATTTTGAAATTTCGATATAGAAATATATCCCAACTAGCAGCTGTGCTGTAGTGCTCTCTCAAACAGCAAAATTTACACTCTTTAAATCACTGTCCTGGGCGTATTCGAGAGGGTTCAAGGCGACGGTGGCTACGGCGAGTACCCGCACCAGCATGTGGAGACAGAGAAAGAGTGAGACCGGCAAACCTAAGGAAGAGAGATAAACGATATAATTACTGTACTCACAACAAAATAGATGTCTGATGAGAAAAGGGGCGTGGTACCTTCCATACATACTAGGCTGAATATTTTTGATAGGGTTCATGGTAGTGACCTGGAAATTGCTATCAAGATTTTCGATATCAACACCATACCCACGGAAAAAATTGGGAGTCAACGAAAAAGGGGGCGTGGCAACTTCCATACATACTTAATTTAAAAGGCTTAATATTCCTAATAGGGTTCATGGTAGTGACCTGGAAATTGATATGGAGACGTTTGATATCAATACCATACGGAAAAAAATGGAAGCTATTGGAAATGTAGGCGTGGCATCTCCCATAAAGAAACTCTATTTTACAGGCGTCAAAACGCTTCTTCTTCTCATACTTACAAATATCGGACCAAAGGTGTAAAATCACCCTCAATTCACAAAATTAGTCGCATCTACGTTGCAGCTCGCTGTGCTATGCTCGTTGGGATATGCTAACATACACACATACATATATACATAAATATGCAGCCATGTATAAATCCCTTTTAAAATGCTGCCCTTTTCCACTGCAAGGCATTCCATCAAAGCGCTATTTATCTCGCATCATTTACCTATTTTTATTTCTGTTGTCGTTAGTAAAGCGGTTTGACTCTGATTTGTGATTGTATGCATATATTTCGCTCATTTCCACACACGCACATACACACACATACACAAACATCTCCACATTTGCCAAAAATCAAAGGATTCCGAGGTTAAAAGTCATGCAACCACAAATGCAAAATGTGTTTCGAATTTAACGCTAAATGTGGCAACCTCAACCTGCTGCACTCTCAAATGCAAGTAAGCGCTTACTTGTGATTATTTGTGTATGTGTGTGTGTGCGTGTGTGTATGAGTATGCTGCTTTGAAATTGATGGTTTCATAAAACAAGTACACCACATTGTCCAGCTATACCACATACAGCTAGTGCGTTGTTGGGCCGCACGTTAATGTTGGCAGCTCATAAAAGTCGAGTTGCTGTTAATGATGATGATGATGATGATGCCTTTGCGTTGCGATGTGATGTGATGTTGATGTTCATGTGATGTGATGTGATGCTACTGCAACATAAATAGATTTTTCTATGTAAAGAATTTTTGTATCGCTATTGTTGTTGTTGTTGTTGTTTATGCACGCTGTGAATGCTTGTTAATTTTTATATTCATTTTCTCTTCAACACATCACATGCTGTGTGGAGTAAATTACATGAGGTACTCTTCTATGTATGTGTGTGTGTGTGTGTGTGTTGCACTATCTAATCATTTCATTGCCGTCATCTATCTTTGCTTTGTTGTTACTCACACTATAGCTTACATACATACATACATACTTAAGTATGCATGTTGGCTTTGGTTTTGTCTGTCAGTTAAATGGACTTGTGCTCGAGTTGACCACATCATTAGTTGAGTTGAAATGAGCTTGAGCTTGAGCTGAGTTGGCGGCGTTGGTTGCAAAGTGTGCAATGTTGGTGTATGGTCGCATCGTTAGCTTAATAGGCAAGTTAATGATATAGGCAAAAAAAAAAAAAAAAAAAAAAAAAGTTGCTATGCAATTTGAGATTATGACATGTTAGCGATACGCTGATTGACGCGTATTCAAACTCAATTTAGTAGTACTAACAAGTTTTCAGCGGTGAGCGGAGATTGTTCGCGTATTCAGTGTAACAGGCGTGCGTGAGGTTGTTTTTGTGGTAGGCTGAGATAGCACTTAGGCAATGCAGAAACACGTAGGCTCAACACACCACATTGAAGCAAGGAAGATCGACCAATGTTGCTTTGTGGTAAACTCTTATTGAGAGACCAATTGCACTCAAAGCGTTCATGAGCACACTGGTGGTACTCTAAGACTCTTTATAAATCTTTTACGAAAGCTGATGATCCCATTTGGTAGTACTAGGCATATCAACGTACCTTAGGTGACTGTAAAAAGCCCACTGGAGCTCAAAGTTTCACGTATTAGAGCTCTTGATCCCACTTAGTTGGAATCACACAACCCTGTAGTGCTCTAAACACCAACTAAGAACTAGAGAAAGTGTGGTTTAGTGTCTTCAAAATATTCATTGATAGCTTTAAGCTTAAGAAAAAGTGGTCTCTTCTTATCGCGTCTCGGATCAGATATTTTTTTTTCTACCTTCTCCAAACCAAAGGGAATTCTAGCATATAGATCCTCACAAGGGACCTTCCTCGCTGAAAGGGGTTTCCTAGTGTTCGAAGCCCTCCCCAACCTAGCGTAACTTTCTGGCGCATACGCACTTATTTGTTGATACCAGTCACACTGTTGTTGTAACCAGAAAATACAATCAATATGAGCAGTGCCTTGGGGTGATGAACCAAATACGTTCCGACACTAGTACCATACCCAGCTGAAAGCTCTAAAATATTTAAAAAAGCGCTAAATTTAACGTTTATATCACTTTATTTGTAATGATTCCAGAAAAACTAGTGTTGCATAAATATTACTTAACAAAAAAAAAAAATTTAAATTTTCAATCGATAGCTTTTATCCACGGCTGCACACCAAACAAAGCTCCAAAAAGCACGATTTATTTCCGTCTCTCAAACTAATAGCCTTTATTTAATATATTTTAAATGCCTTCAAATCTGAAGGATGGTTGACATAAATAAGCCAAAAAAAAACAACAACAACAACTATACATATTTTAATAATACATACATATAATAAAATAAACAAGATAATTTAATATTTCAGCTTCAGGCTAGCGACAAGGATGCGGCAGCCATAATCAGCTTAGGAGACCAACAAAATTTTGTTACGCTGTTTATACTTAGAAAATGCAAATAGCTTATCATTGATTATGCTGCTTGGGTTTGAAGTTTGGTAATAAAATTTCCACTTGGCATTAAATCCCTTAGTCAAAAAAAAAAAAATAATAAAATCAAATTTTATTAAGAAAAAAATTGAAAATACTTTTCTCGATTTTGCAGTTGTTGTAGGCAATTACTTATGTAACCAGTTTGGTGTTTTGCTGATAGCGTGAATTTCTTAGAAAGAAAAAAAAAACGAATTTCCAGCGCAGGAATTTGAGTTGGCTGATTTTGTTTGTGTAGTAAGAGACTTAGTCAGCAAATAGATTCCATGCAGGCAAATTAAACGAGATTATAAGCAATGTATTAAAAGCTTTTGGTCGGATAAAGCTTTGTTGAGTTTTATAGCGTCCTTACTCTGTAGTACTATTCAAAAGAAAATTTTTCGTTGTTCGAGCTGCATTCTGTTTTTCTTCGGCTTTGATCTACGCGTTCGAATTTAAAAAAATTGTTGGTACTCTCGAATTCGAAATGTCAAAATGGTCGAAAGTGAAAAAATTTTATTCGATAAGTTGGCAAACGGAAATTCTTTTTGTTTTGTTTTGAAATTTGCGAAACAGTGTTGCCTACTCTTATAGAATATTTTCCAAAGTAAATTCGAACGAACTACAGAGTGCCGATATATATTAGAATCGAGTTTTTCTTAAGAGTGGATCACTTTTTCCGATTCGAAGAAAATCCATGTTAAACGGTGCAGCAGCTATTCAAAATCGAATTTACTCATACATAGGCGATGCCACGCCTCTTTTATCGAAATTGTGATAAAATCGTTAATGAAAAGAGGAAACTCCCCCAACAAGCTCAGCCTTTAAGTACTTCTAAATGAATCCTCTTCCACAAGAATGAATCTCACTCTCTCTGCCACCTTACGAACATTGTGAGTATCTACGAGTAGTATGTGGGTGTAAAGTACTTAGCTATTTATCGCAACCAATGATGCGCAGCTGTCGTTTATCAAACACAAAGACGGCCGCATTTACATTTTTATTGATTTGCGTGGGTGAGCAATTCACATTTTTGTGTGTGAACAAATGAAAAATTCTTCTATCGAAAATGTAAATATTTAAGCTTATTAATTTGAATCGTTTCATTGATATGGTTGACACAAGTATTAGAGATGTACTTAAGTGCATGGGTTCGAGAATTCGTTTCATAAAATATTAACAGTCTTCAAGTAGTTACAACTTCCATAATTTTTGTGCGTCTATACTTTAGTGGAGCGAGTTAGGCTTTGCATTCATGAGGATAGAGACCAGTTGGGTAGCGGTACCTTCCTTTGAAAGAACTCCCAGCACATGCCTTTAAGTCATGTTTTATTCATAGCATTGAAAATAAAGATTACTTACAGTCCCTGAAGATGAAACACTCAGCTATGAAAATAGATTTCAAGTTTGCAAGTTATGGAAATTTATGTGACGCTTCAGCATAGAGAGAGAGAGAGCTGCAATATCATGCTTGAAGTACGCTCCTTGTAATTCTCATTTGAATCGTGTTGCTGTTTTTTTGTTGTTACTTTTGTTGTCCTAATTCTAAGAATATAAAATACATAAATGCTCGGTCATGTTTCGTAATTATATTCCAATTGAATATTCATTTCTGCTGTCCTTGTTTTATCAATTAAGAGATGAAGCGACATGTTGATCCGTACAGAAATTAAGTTTAGTTAAAGTTGTTATTGTTTCTTTAGTAAGCTTATCAATTACAACCAGTCATGTCGTGGTGTTGCTTTGCTTGTAAATGTGGCACATTTTAATGGCAAGCATCCCAACAACAGTAAAAATCTCATTAAAGTGTAATAGCTTTGCTCTACAAATTTTATGGTTTATTCAGAAGTTGTGCTTTGCAGAGTTGAGAGCGATTGTGCCATGGTGAAATGTGGTGTTAAAAGGTGTGGTAGATAGTGGTGGGTTGCAACAGTGATGCCAGTTTTGTGGAACATTTCCCTTTTTGAGTGATTTTGCGCAATAAAATGAATGGAGGGGGGAGATAATAAAATTTATTAGTTGTAAAAAAAAATTATAATAATTTTGGTTTGGGAGTGGCGACCTTTGGTACCAACTAGAGGCATGTGCTCGTCCGACCATATTATGCGCCTTTATATTCTATTATTTTTGAGCCAGATGAATTAGTCATACACACTCCTTAATATTTAGGGAATGTCACGTATTCTCCAGCTTGAATCCTGATTTTAAATACGGTCAATTAAATAAAAAATCTTTCGATACCTTTTTGTAATTTTATAGCGCCCATCTGGCAACATCATGTCTAAATTGAATTGCAAATTTCAATTGAAATAAATCAACATAGAATGGTTTTAACTCGAGAGGGCATTGACAATAGATTATGATAGCCTTGATGTGTTTGTAGGCGTCTCTTTTGCGTCTTGTTTATTTATTTATTCTGTCAATAATGCCAACTCAAGCTAACAAGTTACACGTGCGAGTCTTTTGAGAAAGTTGTGATGTCGTAGGTAGGTAGTTTGTTTGCTTTAGATTCAGAACGAAAATTACTCAAGCTCTAATAGTAGACTACCTTATACCAGCTGCTTTAAGCAGTAAACTCCTCCTGAATGGTCACAAAACCAAATTTTATCAAATACCGTTCTGTGGAAGAATAAGAAAAAAGTTGTATACTGGACAGCCAAATAAATTTGAAAATCATTCTAATAGCTCCAAATGAGCTATATTCCCATTTTTATATATGTCTGATTTCCGTTAAGTGTTGCTATTTATTTAGAATATTTTTGCAGGGCTGCCATATATCTCGTTTTTTTTTTTGAAAATAATATACCTAGAGTTGTCACTTAATTATTTAATATTTATATTTTGAATATCCGTTATTTTGAAATGGACTTGAATCTCGCAATTTTGATTTAATTTCAATTTCTACTTAATTGCTGTTAGTTACGATTTTTAACAGGGTTGCCACTTATATTAATTCGTATAAAAACTTGATAAAATGTCTAAAAATGTATATAAATAAATGATATTTTAACACATATTTCGCGAAACATATTTCTAACTAGTAACCCTTTTTGTGGAGTTTATCTCTTGAATATAAAGCTGCATAGAACAAACTAAATTATACGGCAACCTTGGAAAAATTCCTAGTTCGCTGAAAAAGAATTTCAAAAACCTTTTTGGCTTAGGGTTGAACGGTTTTTCAAATGCTCGTAAGTTGTGCACAAAACTTCTGTGGGGTTGCTTAGTCTGTGTTAAAACTCTTTGCCTAGGCGCCTTTCAATGCGTCTGTATGTTTGTACGCGCATCACTGCACATTCGTTGCATTGAACTGAATGAGACTTTCAGCGTTATATTGCTAGATTTCCAACTTAAGGTAAGTAATCCTAACTTTAGGCCAAAGAAGTATTTAATTTACTTTTTTCACAGTGGTGGCAATAAAATTTAGCTCAATATGCTGTTACACATACAATGGGTCCAATGGGTTAAGATTTTTTTTTTTAGAAAGCCTTCATAGAAATATTTTTTGAAGGTCTAATAGCGGAACAAATTCAGTAAATTTTTTTTTACAGAATTTTTATAAATTTTTTTTCCTTAAATTTTTTGGAGCATGCAATTTTGTAGTTTATTAAATTTAAGTATGATTAGGCGTTAATATTGTTAATCTGATGTCTCTAAATTTTTGTCCTGCACTGTATAGTGAAATTGGACCTTGTTTATGCCTTACACTGAAATGGTTTCTTCATCGATATATTATTTGAGGTCTTTCTTGCGATTTATATAACTTCAAAATACCTGTGAATCTATTCATATGACAGGCAGTGTATTTCCATTACCTATGCATTCACGTTTTGCAGCGCTTCCATTTTCCCACGCCTAAATGTATGCCATGCCTAATTCAGTTCGCATGAAAGTTGTCAACTGCTGCCAGTTATTTTGTTGTTGTTGTTGTTGTCACATTGCTTTGCTTGATTGTTGCCAGTGCACAGCTTACTCTATAGCATTTGCTTCTATTTTATCTACATATTTTTCGTTTCCTTCGTTTTGTTTGTTTTGTTTGAATATGCAAATTTTTGAATTTTTAATTGCTCGCACTCAAACGGCTGTTGAGCTCAGTAAAACTCAGCTCCAAACTCAAACCAACTCACCCAACTTAAGTCACTGCATCGCGTTTTCTGTTGTTTCCATAATTTTGTTGTTGTTGTTTGTGTTTATATACTTTGCTCTTTTTCATTAAACGCGTTTCACTGCTGCGCATTTTATTGCTGAAACATGTCGCTTTTGATTTTTTTGGTTGTTTTTTTTTTGTTTTTGCGGATTTTCTTTTAGGTTTTGATGGCTCTTGTTCTTCATAGCTCGTAATTCCTTTGGGCATGCTGCGTTGAGATGATCTTTTGCCATACATTTAGTATTTATATCAACAAATTATGTATTCCACATATGTAAATATGTATGTATGTATGTACATACATATGTAGCATTTATTTGTATGCTTTGGAAAAATCATGGTTTTTGGTGGTTCTTTGGTTTTATTGTTATTTGGCTGGAGTTTTATCTTTTTGTATCCCCAAAAGATTTGTTGGACGCAAAAGCGCGTTAAGCGATTTTTACAGTTTTTCCTTTGGCATTTTGTTGTTTGTGTAAGTAAAAATTTGAACATATGTACATGCTTAGTAGGTATAACAGCAAGCTTTCGCGTTCGTAATCACTTTAACTGGTTTATTTTGTGTTTAGCTATTTCTAAAGGGTGATCCAATTGAACTGAAGTGTGATGTTTAGTGAATAATAGCCGTATTTTAAGTGAACTCTTAATTGCCACCACTGTAAATATTATTAATAATATTAACGTGTTTTTAAAGAGCTCCATAACTTTAGATGGACATCTAGCAACACATTGGTGAAATTTGCACTTAATTTTATCCAGCGGTTTTTGTGTGATGCGCGAACAAACGTACAGATAGACAGCCAAAAAAATTTAAAACCCGTTATTTTCGCTTCATTCACTTTCATAAGTATATTTTTGCTTTAGTGTTTACAATTTTTTTGGTTAGTCTTTTATAGCCACCACGGTAAACAGCGTCGTTTTAAGTTCACCCTGTAAATACTCCCACGCTCATGCACACACTCCCTCCAAACCCTCGCAATCAAGTTCGCGAGTTCGTTTGGCTACCATGAGAGCAGTACTTAAATTTACTCGGTATTCTGCTGCTGACAAAGAATTTATGTTCGCTGAAACGCAATTAAGTTGTGTTTAGTTCTTTTGCTCAGGCGTGCTATATTTGTCTTTTTTTCTGATGTTGCACTTTGGGCAATTGCCAGTGTGACTTCAACATTTTGCTTGACAAAAAAATTACTCGCATTTCTTTCGTTTGGTTTGCAAGTCGGCTTCCGACTTACATATGTATGTATGTACGTATGTATGTAAGTAGTCGGGTTTTTATACTCAAATGTAACGTAAAATAAAATAAAATAAAATAAAATAAAATAAAATAAAATAAAATAAAATAAAATAAAATAAAATAAAATAAAATAAAATAAAATAAAATAAAATAAAATAAAATAAAATAAAATAAAATAAAATAAAATAAAATAAAATAAAATAAAATAAAATAAAATAAAATAAAATAAAATAAAATAAAATAAAATAAAATAAAATAAAATAAAATAAAATAAAATAAAATAAAATAAAATAAAATAAAATAAAATAATATAAAATAAAATAAAATAAAATAAAATAAAATAAAATAAAATAAAATAAAATAATATAAAATAAAATAAAATAAAAGTAATTTTTTTTGGTATTCTTTACTTTCTTAGCTATATATGTATTTGAATGCCACAACTGGGTATATAATTTTTGGTTTGAAACGAACTCGGCTCTCCTTACCCTTTTTTAACTTATCGCTAAATTAAGTTCTTTTAGTTCTTATTATCTCCTTTATGCACATACAATACCGTTTTTCGTTGCTGTCCTTTATTCATTCGTATTTCGTATTTGTCTTCTACGCTTTTATTGTATTTGCGCAAACAGTCGTAAAATGAAGTGAAAAGTCAAACATAATAAAATTTCCATGTAAAAGTTGTAAACAAGAATATTATTTAACTAAAAATGAATGAAAATTTTATTGTTTCTAAATTGCAGAGTGGGTGGGAGCGTGAATGCCTTGGAGCTGTTGAGTGTGAGCTACGGTGGTTGCGTTGCTCACCGTTTATTGTTTTTGTTAGGAAAAGTAATTAACATTAAGGAGATGTAAGAATTATCATATCTAAATAAAGAAAGAGAAGAGGAAAAAAACCAAATTTGATTGCATAAACATAAATAAGAAGGTTGACGTTGAAATTGTGAGCTTAAGTAGGTAGTTAATAAAGTTGAAATTGATTGGAATTACAATGACAAAGGTTGAAGAAGTTGAGGAGGTTGAGGCGAAGGAAAAGTGGTTCATTAGGAAATATCGAAATGTTGTTGTTGCTTTGATTGTCGTAATGGTAGAGTAGTTGCAAGAATGGTGATCTTGCGACAGAATTGCTTGCTCTGGCTTGATTTATATACTCTCAAGTAGAGCTTTTTCAAATCTATAATTATTTATTTATTTTATTCTATTTTATTTTATTTTATTTTATTTTATTTTATTTTATTTTATTTTATTTTATTTTATTTTATTTTATTTTATTTTATTTTATTTTATTTTATTTTATTTTATTTTATTTTATTTTTTTTTTATTTTATTTTATTTTATTTTATTTTATTTTATTTTATTTTATTTTATTTTATTTTATTTTATTTTATTTTATTTGATTTTATTTTATTTTATTTTATTTTAATACTCACATTACAATGTATTGCTAAAAAATTTAGATGGTTAAATATCGAGAGCATGGTCCCTTTCTACATCTAAAGATTTATGTATGTATATGTCTATATTGATTTCCTCTTTGTATGTGATATACATAAATAAATGTACATACGTGAATTTTAATAATAGTCAAAATAATTTAAATTACATATCCAAGTCAAAAGCAGCATATTACAATAAATATTAATTAATTACAAATGATGCTTGAGTATTCTCGGAAACCTGATACCAAATTGAAACTCTTGAGCATTTTCTCTAGCACTAAACTTAAACTTCAAAATGGTTATACTTTCCAAATACACATAATTACATATTGAAGCATATGCCCAGTCGGAAATGTTTATGTAGAGCACCCAGGAATGTATTGATATACGATTCTATCAGAGTTTAAAATTGTTTAATATCATTGGCTTTTTAATTTTAATGATAAATTAATTTTATGGACATTAATCAGAAATTATTAAATAATTAATAAAAGAAATAATAAAAAATAAACAAAAATAATTATGGTAAATGGCCAATAAAAAAATAATCAAAAATGATTGAAAAATACATTATTTTTAATTCGTGTGAATAAAAACAATCAAGGCATTAAAACTATCAAGCGATTAAAATTAATAAAAAAATTACAATTAAATAATCATCAATCAATAATTAATTTAATTTGGTTATTTCATTATTTTCAATTATTTAATTATTTCTAATTATTTGATTATTTTCAATAAAATTAATCAAAAATAAATGTTCAATTAGATTCTTTAAGTATATCATAATCACATAATTAAAAATAATCAAAATTGATTAACATTAATCATATCAAAAATGAAATTCAACGACATAAGAAATAATCAAAAATAATCTGAATTAAATTACAATAATATAATACACAAATTAATTAATTAATCTTAATTTAACAGGTCTTCTATGAAATCCAGAGAGAGCCTCTGACGACTGCCTCCGGAGTCTGTTGGTGTTGTGCTTGCCTTTCACACCGAAGATACCGAGTTCAAGTGCTTTTTTGCGAAGTCCAGAAGATAGTACTCAGGTAAGTACACTAATCGGAATCGCAGGAATGACCAAAAAAACCCGAAACTGAAAAATAGTTGCAGAAATATTTTTTCAGGCTATCATGGTGGTGCAAGACCCTGGTAGACACCCATATTCTCATCACTAACTATTCATATCACTTTAGGGTTTTTCCATTCTCACATAGACTTTCATTTACATAAACAATAGAAACATACATACATACTCGTACATACATATCTTTAGCAGCTTAAAACAGCTTTACAACTTGCAACATGCAACATGCAACAATGACAGTCAACCACAAAATCAACAGCAACTGAACCAAATTTTGGTATTAGTTCAGTTAGAAGTCGAAATGAAAATGGATTTTGTGGTTTTATGGGCGTGTAAGTAACTTTGTATAGGGAAATAAAAGTGGAAACTAGTCGGAAAAAATACTTGTTTGTAACACGAGTTGAATGACTCAATTCGAAAAGTGGAGCTTTTTGTTAGTCTTCAGGATTGTTCCAAATTTTCACTTTGAAACAGCTAAACTAATAATGTAAAAAAGTTCAACAAAGAGAAGATGGACAAAGAAAGAGGCCGAGATTCAGAAAAATATATGAAGTGAAGGGTAAAGGGAGTATGAGAGAGATTAATCAGCTTAAGCCCATTTGGCGAAGACTCATCGTGGATGGAGAATTATCCGATTATGGGATCAATAAGACTCTCTTTTGCCATCTTAGTTCTCCATCTTGCCTCGGTGGGTGTAGAAGAATCCAGATTTAATGTGGATCGCAAGAGAAATGCTCATCCCCAGCATTTGACGATGAACTCTGTCTAACCAGGAATAGAAGGAACGGAAAAGGTAATGGAGTGTAGGGGAGAGCTCAAAGCTACCTACCAAGAATTAAAAAAAAAAATCGATTTACAACTTGCAAAGCACTTAAGTCCAACAACAACAAATACAACAACATTTTACATTCAATTAAATACCAATCATTCCACCATTTGAACAAATTTGTCGCAGACTACCAAGCGTCATAGAGCTTTAAACACGTAAGCCATGTACATATCTCGTACGAATTCGATATGAGACGGCTGTTGTAAAACTTTTGAAGTTTTTGAATTTACCTACCATGTAGCATATGCGTTATGACAGCGCTGATTGTTAGTCTCCTGATAACTTTTGTCTATAGACATTGTTCAGATAAATCTTATTTGCGTTGTGTTGTTGTTGTTGTTGCTGTCTTGTAGTTACAAGCAAAAAGCAGCCAAAGCCTTTAGCAATACCGCTACCATTGGCACGAACTTTGTCGTTAGCTAACAATCAACTTTGACTTTAATAAGTTTAGAGTAAACCAAAAATCGTTGTAACCCTTCCAAAACCCACCTAGCCATGCACGTTATTGCTCAGGTGTGTGTGGTTGGTTAACACAGCCTACCGTTTAAGGGAAATACTTAAGCTACCATCATCAATGAAAGTTTGTTGAGTTTTGCGTAGTTCAAATTGAAATTCAATAAAATCCTTTTTTGCTTGAGTTTCTGCAAACGAAATCTTTTGAGTCTACGGAACTCACTGCGAATTGTTGTCGCGCAACGTAGGCAATTTGAAATGAATTTTCCCCATAACGCGTCTGCAATCTTAAGAAAGTTCATATTTAACAAGGAGTGTGTGTGTGTTGAAGCTCAGCTCGCCTCAGTTAGCTCCTTCAGTTCGTTTTGTTTAACTTTGTTTTACGTTTGTTACCTTGAAAGTGTGTTTTTCAATCGAATTTCGAACTTCTCAGCAATTTAACACGTACACACACACACACACACACACGCACATTTTATAAATCTCTCTAAAGACATTAGAAGTTTTGCGGGGCAAAGGTCATGATGTTTAGAAAGTAAAATTTTGCTTAGCAAATTTGCATAGTAGCTACCTTGCCCTCCCTCGCTAATATGCTGCCATCGTATAGGCAGCCAGTTTGCACTAAGTTGTAAGGAAGTTCGAGTCTGTAGTAAATTTTGTCGCATGGCGGAGCGAGGTGTGCTGAGAGAGAAGTATACTCTATGATAAAGCTTAAAGCTCTGGCCACTTCCTAGAAACCGTACATCGAATGGGTTTAGTCGGTATCAGCTGCAGCACCAAGGTTTATGGAGACTCACGCATTACAACGAGATTTGAATACCCTAGCAAGACAGTTTACTGTGTTCCGGAGCCGGTCTTACTCTTAGACTCTCTGGGTAGGAGTTGGTAAGAAAAAACTGTCAATCACCATAAGATTTACATAATATCGATTTAGACAGCTACTCACAAATTATTGCGCTGACTTCAAACCACTGTGATGTCGAGGATTGTCAGGGAATGTTTGATATCGCTCTCAGGTTCTTTAGACCTCATTGAAATCTAAATAATCTGGCTGCCGGAAATTTTGCTAACTAGATCTCTAGGCCCCAACGGCGAAGATTTTAGTCACAATCGACCTAATAGTCGAAACGGGCTAAATCACGTCAGTTATTGACTACGGCGCGGAATGTAAAGTATCCCTCAAGGGAATAATGGTAACAGGGCTTAGTCACTGGTGGAGAGATTGAAATCTACGCGAACGGCTCAAAAATAGAAAATTACTAAAAGCTCTGGTCATGGTAAGAGATTAGAAATCTACACGGACGGGTTGAAAAAGGGTATTCGAATCGAACGTGGTAAAATCGAATATGGTTCGAAGGTTCTGAGCTTCGACAAGAGCTGTGGCCATGATAACGAGATTATAATCTACAGAAGTGGCTCAAAAATGGGCACTAAAATCGACCGTGGTAAAATCTGGTATGGTCCAAAGGTGCCGAACCTCGCTAAAAGTTCGAAGTTCGATTAAACCTTCAAAGCACTCGTAACATCATTAGCTAAGTTTACTATTAGCTTACACGTGCTAAACTTCTCCCCCTCTCTCTCTCTCTCTCACCTTAGCGCACCTATTCCAGCTCTCGCATACTTTTCATATTTTTTCTTTAACATTCAATTTATTTTAAGACTCGCACACTTCTTTCGAACTTACGTGCAGAAATGTCAATGCAACGCACTCAAATTTGCAACAAGCCAACAAAGAGAGAAAATGTGTACAACAATACCAACAAAAAAGTGTAGCTTTGTCATCGCTATCGTTGCTGTCAGTGCACCAGTTTGCAACAGCAACTTGTAAAAGATAAATTGCATGCAAAAGCATTTTGTGATTTGTGCGTGAGTCAAGGTTGTTGTAATAGCATACATATGTGAGAGCAGTCACATACACACACACACAACACATACACATACATACTTTTACCTGCGTAATGGAAAATGTCTTTACTTTGTTTTGCTTTCTTGGCTGGCCTTGTGCCACGTACTTGACAGCTGCGTGCAGTCGACGATATGCGTTTGCTGAAAAGATTGGTGGCTGGCTGGGGGCTGTTTTTTGTTAATTTATAAGTTCGTAGAAAGTTTACGGTAGTGCTGCGTTTTTCATTCTCTGTAAAGATCCTGGCAGTGGTTATCCTTTTGAAATGGATTACTATGAAAGGAATTCAAATGGCAAACATGGGAAGCAGTGGCGTCGCTGGGTGAGCCGTTTCAGTGGAGCAGCCATGCTGAATCGCAAACAAAATTTTAGTAAGATATTTCAAAGTTCGCTTCATTTATCTATGCCACTAGATGGCGCGCTCGCGAGTAAAAAAATCATTGATTTAAAGGTTTTTAGTATTACTAAAGGGACAGAAAATAAGAAGAAAATTTTTATTTTTTTTCCTCCGAGGACTTCTAGGATCAAAATCCTGGTCAGATTAAATTTTCTAAAATATTTAAATCACCACCAATTTTTCTTTGTCATCCCAGAACCTTCAGGATCAAAATCCTATGCAAAAATAATTTTATATAATATTGAAATCATCACAATTTTTTTGGTTTGAGCAGTGCTTGGATGCATTCAGGATCAAAATCACGGTCAAAATTGATTTTTATAAAATACTAGAAGGACCCGGCAGACGTTGTTGTGCCCAAATTTAGGGAAAAAATCGCAAGATAAATAAAAAAGTTTGGAATATTTCGGTCCCTGATCCAATTCCCGAAAAAAAAGAAACCCCGAATTTTAACAAAAGTAGAGTGGTACCTTTGTGATTTGCGATTTGAAGGAAATCGCACCATAAACAGAAAAGTTTGGAATATTTCGGTCCCTGGTCCACTTCCCAGAATAATGAAAAATAGATGTTGGTCGATTCTCAGACCTACTCAATATGCTCACAAAATTTCATGAGAATCGGTCAAGCCGTTTCGGAGGAGTATGGTTTCAAAAACTGTGACACGAGAATTTTATATATAAGATTTAAATCACCACCAATTTTTTTAATTTTTTTTTCATCGGAGGACTTTCAGCATCAAAATCTTGGCAAAAATATATTTTGGTACAATATCTATATGCGAGCTAAATTCCAGCCAAACACTATCTAAAAATAAAAATAAACTAGGTGGCAACCCTTGCTTGAACAAGTAAGGAAGTCTAAGTTCGGGTGAGCCGAACATTAAATACCCAGCGTTAGTTTTCAGAAAAAGGGGGCGTAGTTTTCATCCGATTTAGCCCATTTTAAGAACCAATCTATTCCGAGCCTAAACAATAGCGAATTTGGTGGGCGCGGCCACGCTCCTTGCTTATAAAGCTTTAACCGCTTACATGAGCCAAAAGTACTGAATCGATCTTTACAAGGGTTATACCATGTCCTATATATAACTTTGGAAAAGAAGGCGTGCCATGCCCATAACTTTTAACGTATTTTGTGAAATTTTTTGATATACGGATATATGTGTCCATTAATCAATATTTACCTAATTTTAAAATAGTGGGTGGTGGCACGCCCACGGATTTTATTATGTTGTTTGTCCCTATTTGAAGATCAGTTTTCATTGCAGATAGTTATGATACTTTCACAGTGGCTTGTTAATAGTGAAATGTTGATATTTTGTTTTTTCACTTGTGGGCGGTGCCACGCCCATTTTCCAAAATATTACCAAAAAACCTTTAAACATCACTAATAACATCATCAGGTGAATGAGTGTACTAAATTTTAGCATTATATCTTTATCAGTTATTGCATATTGCGGTTTCCTAACTCTCGTTTAGAGAACTTTAGTCCAAAAAGGGGCGTGGTCGTTCACCGATTTTTCTTATTTTCTGTGGTAGTACTCTACATAAACATAACATGCCTGGTACCTAGTTTCGTAAACCTATCTCACACCGTTCTGAAGTTATTAGCAGTCGAATTTGAAAATTGCCTGACTCATAAGTGGGCGGTGCCACGCCCACTTTCCAAAATTTTGCAAAAATAATGTAAAGAATGTGAAAATTGATGTATGTACCAAATTATATTATTATAGCGGCATCAGTTAATTAGATATGGACTTTTCAATATTTCCACCTCCTTTCAATATAACTTTTATAAAAAAGTAGGCGTGGTCGCCAAGCGATTTCGTTTATTTTCTATATCTGAATTTAACACAACAATAGTATGCCCTCTACAAAATTTCGTTATACTAGCATAAACTGTTCTCAAGTTATTAAGAGTCAACATTTTAAAATTTCTTCAAATATATGTGGGCGGTGCCACGCCCCTTTTAAAAAAATTTGATAAAATCCGCCTTAGAACATATAAATCAATACATATTGCAAATTTTATCATTGTAGCTGCTTCTGATATGGAATTAAACCGTTTTATACGTTTTTCGAAATTTTCGATATCGAAAAAGGGGGCGTGGTTATCATCCGATTTCGCCCATTTTCAATAGCAACCTACCTTGGCCAGAAAGTAACCTGTATGCAAAATTTCATGCAAATATCTCAATTTTTACTCAAGTTATCGTGTACACGGACGGACAGACGGACAGACGGACAGACGGACGGACGGACATGGCTTAATCAATTCCTCTTTTCAACCTAAGAACTTTCATATATGGAACCCCATATCTAACTCGATTATTTTGCTCCGTTACATAGTACCGTATGTGGACAAAATTAATATACCCTTGTACTAGTACTAGTACGCTGGGTATAAAAATATCCTGTGAAAGATTTTTCATCCCCTGTCATTTGATACCAACTTTTTTAAATTCAAAACAAGCGTACTGTTGTTGTTAATTTGCAAAGTAAAAAATAAAAATTTAGTGGCAACCTTGGTTTGATTATTTGAATTTGAAAGCTTTTTGTATCCTTCATATGTTGTCCAATTTAGATTATTCTGTTCTTAAAAAAATATCGCGCTAAAGATAACTTTTTTTGCTGGCGGGTAAAAACACAAAAGTCCGGCTTGAGTAATTAATTCCAGGAAATTTAATTTGGCGATTTATATTTTCAAAGAAGAAACCTTGTACAAGCAGAGTTTCGTATTGACGCCACCTGAATTTTACACAAAATATTCCAAAAGCTGATAGCAACCCTTTTGCAAATACATAATTGAAAAAGGAATTATTTAAGGTGGTAACCCTGTTGCAAATAATTGAAAACGAAATTATTTAAGGTGGTAACCCTGTTGCAAATAATTGAAAAAGAAATTATTTAAGGTGGTAACGCTGTTGCAAATAATTAAAACGTAATCAATTAAGGTGGCAACCCTGTTTCAAATAAATAAAAAAGAAATTATTAAAGGTGGCAACCTTGCTGCAAATAACTAAAACTACTACAACAAAGTTGTATAATATTGCATGCTCTCTCTTGGTAAATTTACCACCTTTGTGTTACGTCAATGTTGTAACTGCGTAACTGACTTTCAAGGTTTTCCATAAATCATTTATTTATTTTCCTTAATGCAATTTTAGAGATAAACAGAAATATGGAATTTTTGCAAAATTTTGCACTCCGCTTTGTGTGGTTCGTGTTTTAAGCATATGCAGTTGCGTAAATATTCATGAAATTCGCTCAGCCTGCCACGTTGCACCCTTGCTACATGCCACACACACACACACACACAAAGCAAATGCAATGCAGCAACGAAAAACACTTAAAATTTTGCAAAAGCACCTGAGGGATTCACTGTCGGTTGTTGCGGTTGGCTTGCACAAAATATTGCGCGTGCTGTTGTAGTTGTTGTTGTTTTATGCACAAATTTTGTTACGCTTTGCTTTACGCTTGATATTGCAGCGCGTTGATTGCGGTATTATGCGCATGCGCATTTGCTGCTTATTGGATTTGGGCCCAACTTTGTTTTGGCATGTCGTGTGGAATGCCATAAGCATGAGGACATATGTGCAAGCACACACACACACACACGCACACACTTATACACATACTCACATATGTGTGACTTAAAATTAAAATGTTTGTGGCACGCAAGTAATCTATCAGGTTTACCCTTTCTCAAATATTCATTACATTTATTTTTTTTTCTGTTTTTTTTCTTCTGTATTTTTTTTTGTTTTTGCGCTCTGCTCTCATGACACAAAGTAGATACATGCAACATGGCTAAAGGGATTTTGTTTGTTTGTGAAAAATTTTGAAGCGCGCTTTTTTTTTGAGGATTTCATAAAACTTTTTCCATTAAGTGACAACGAAGTATAAATAAGCGAGACACAAAGCAGATTGCTTACAATTTTTCTTGAGGTGCAAGTGTGGCAATTTGTTTTGCGTATGTATACAGGGTGCATAAAATATGCATATTGGGAAGCGAGGTGGTTGATTGAAAACTTGTTCAACTTGAGATGAAATGAAAGTCAGTGTACTAACTTCGAAATGAGATGCGCACAGAGCTGCTCGGTCCACCTCAGCGGAACATCTTACCCCATCATTAAGTGCCGCCAGATGGCACTGCCTATGAGGTCTGTCTCTGAAAACCTTGCATCAAGCTGACAAGTATGATTTCAAAGTATTAATGAGCTTTATCAAGTCTTCAAAAGGGTTCGAAGAGGTTTATAATATCTTGGTTTTATAATGCGCCTTCCGACACTCACCTAAATATGATTCTGCTCCAGCAACTTCAACTAACCTTTGGTTTACCCAAGTTATTCTTTTTCCCCTGTTTTCACTTTTATTAAAAGTAGGCTTGGTTCTCGTGGATAAAGGGACCTTCCTCCTACTTCTTAATTGAACTCATCGCGACCTTACACTAATACATAATAATGTCAGCTTAGAAATCCAGCGAAGAATTACCTTTGCCAATGAATGTTACTTTGGACTGAGTAGGAAGAAGCAAAGTCTTCCCTCGGAGTACACAAAGTCACGTTCTTGAAGACCTTTACAATACACGTCCCTAAATAGCGAGTCTTCTACCCCATGAATGTTGGAAAGTCACAGATGAGTTATCCCTTGGAACTTGAACTAAAGCAATCGGTGCAGTAGTTCAGCTTTTTTGTTGTAACAAAAATATGTGCCAACATTTTTTAAATGCCACCCTGTATGTAGAAGGGTGTGTGTGTGTGTGTGCGCTTGGACACTTGGATTTGCTATTTGTGAATTTAATATCCTTCTCACAAATGCCATACGAATGTGAGACATGCTGAAAGTTTGAGGTTTAGCAATGATATGTACGAGCACCCATACACATACACAAACGTGTATGAGAGTATGCCGCTATGCATGTATGTGTGAGTGTGTACGTACAGCTTAAACAACGTACCACAACAACGCAACTTTTGTGCAACCTGCAACATGCAATTTAAACAAAAAAAAAGTCAAAAGACAAAAGCGCCAACTTGGTAATTCTGCAACTTTCAATTCCCTACGCTCTCAGTAGCAGCAGGAGCAGTAGCAGCAGCATATAACAACAAAAACAATACCAATAAATTTAACAATTCTGTGAAAAGTGTGTCGCAGCACATTTGTTACGGTTGTTTTGTTGCATACAACTACACGACAACAACAACAACTACACGACATCTCTTATGTGTACCTGCCACAACCACTTGCCGTCCTTGCAGAAACTTTGCGGCAATTGTTACGCTTGCTGCGGCATTTTGTACATCTTGAAGGCACAAATCATTTGAGATCCAAAGACAAACAACAGCTAAAGAATTTGTGATTACAAAAGGAAATTTGAAAAGTGCCAAACGATGCATGCCGGGATTGTGTGTGAATGTGTGAGTAATGTGCGGTGAAATGCAGCAAGTTGAAGTTTATCAAATTGAAGGTGAGATTAAGTAGAAGAGTGGGCTCTTGTTAAGGAGTTTTTGAATTTTTAATGCATGTCCGTTTAACCGATTTATAAGTCTTCATACATGTAGGATTAGTTTGCGGGTTTTTTCCCTTTGAGAGAATCCAAGATTTTAGGGTGGAAGAACCCGAACAAAGTTCCCCCCGCTTCCTACTAGCTGATCGGCTCCTGGTTTCTAACTATTAGAGCACATCTAAAATATGGTATTTGATGCCTCAAAAACGAAAGCTATTTTTTAGTTATGTAAGTTTGCTTTCAGAGTTGCCACCTTATAATATTGAGTTAATATTTATTTTGTATATCCAAATGTTTCCCCCAAAACTTTTTGAAGAATTTGGTTGAGCTTTGGAACATATTTCAAGCTCTGATAATTATTTGTTTTGATATTTTTTAGTGTTGCCACCTATTTCACTTTAAAAAAATACATATTCGCTTGTTTTCTCCATATTGCAGCATTTGAGTGAGGTTTAAAACATGTGTAATTTACCATATTTCAATTTTAAATAATTATTCGTTTTGAAAATTTTTAAGGTTGCCAACTTTTCTTTAGTTTTCAAAAATCTATATTCGCTTGTTTCCTCCATATTGAAGCATTTGTAAACATCGGTAATTTTCTATATATCAGGCTTTGCTAATAAGTCGTTTTGCAAATTTTTAAGGTAGCCACCTTTTCTTTAGTTTTAAAAAATTATTTATCAAAAATCTATATTCGCTTGTTTTCTCCATATTGAAGCATGTGGAAACATCGATAAGTTTCTATATAGGAGGCTTTGCTAATAATTCGTTTTGAAAATTTTTAAGGTTGCCACCCTTTTTATTTTTCAAAAATTATTTATCAAAAATCTATATTCGCTTGTTTTCTCATGTGGAAACATCGATAAGTTTCTATATATCAGGCTTTGCTAATATTTAATTTTTTTAATTTTTTAGGGTTGCCACCTTTTTTTAGTGACGGCAATTTGGTGACTTTTTTCCCAATGATCTAGCATGAAAAATTTTTAATAACAACAACAACAAAACAGTGGACCTTTATATTACTCAGGGGTGTGTCTTCTAGAAAGCGCCGCCACTCAAACAGCCAAACTCTAAATGTCTAACTTGCGACATTGATGTTGTCTAAGCTCAAAGTAATCATCCTTTCTCTCAGTAGGACATTCACAACGCTTGGCTATACATTGTTAATGGCGCTCTCTAATGCTGAAAATCCCCTCTAATCGTAACGAAATTAAATTTTTATTTCATTTAAAAAATCATTTTCCATTTTCCGACCGTTCATTCGCTACACGCTTTGCCAACTAAACGGCTTTAAATAAACAAAGTTCAAAAAGGTTTTCAAGCTTTTAAGATAACATTTAATTTATACATCTTCTTCTTCTTTTTTTTTCTAATATTTTATTTTCTTATTATTAAATCTCACTTAAAATACCATTTTCTAACAGAAACTTTCTATTCCACGCTACCAATGAAAGCCAGCTCGCATGGCATGCCATTGTATGTTGGCGAGTAAAAGTATGATTGGCCTAACAGCCCAACTAACACTGCCTGCCATTGGTCCACAAATGCAGCAACAATCAAATGAAAAATAACAGAGAAAAAGAAAAATTAAATAAAAAATATAAAAATAACTTTTGTGCACATTTCTTGCTAGCTAAATGGGAAAAGTTTAAATGACGTTGCACAGTTTGTACTATGTTGCTTTGTTGTTGCTTCAATGCTCATACGCTGACATGCCATACACCATAGATCTCGCTAACATATGGACGTTTGCATAGAATAAGCTGTGAAGAAGAAGAGTAGCAGCATAGAGTTGGAGGCATTTTAAGTTTGTGTTGGTGTTTGAATAAACAGAGCGTGGGAGATGACTGCTTGAAATTGTAAGGTGAGTGCAAACGAGCTCGTGGTGGTACAGATGAGAGGTCAGTTATAGGAGTAAGCTTTGAGAAAAAGTGCTGGAGGGGTTGGAATAACACGGACATAGTTAACTGTTGCTGTACATATGTACATACATTGGATTAGCTCAGAAACATTTGCAGCATTGCAATGGTGAACATGATCAGGCAGTTTGGCTGGTGTAGCAAATCCCAGCAAACCATTTGATAAAGGATGTGGTGAACACCGAAAATAGTCGAGGAATTCTACGAAGAATCCCTCTGGAACATAAGATCCTCATTGGCTGAGTAAAAAATTTTAATGTGTGGTTATCTCCCTGTGGTGTGTTGATCTCTAAAATGTGCGAAAGTAAAATTGGTCGAAAGAGTTATTTAAACATTTACAAGTTTATAGATTTTGGTTTACTGGGATTTTTGTCTCTCATGTAGCACATTTTTGTATGCATGATTGGTTGGGAAAAAGTTTCAATAGAGAAATTATTAAAGTGCACTCTGCCGCTTGACGACTGACAGCTGGTTTTAGCTTAATTACCTTAGTTCCTACAACAATTTCTGTTTATTTACCCTTTAAAAGCGCCAGTAGTCTTCATTTTGAGTGGAGATGAGAGCCTCTAAAATTCCTCCTACAGTGAGATCACCCGCCGCCAACAGAAGTATAGCAAAAAGCAATTACACAACGTTGGAACTCGATACTATAGAAGACCATATTGCGACCCGATCTAAGGTCAAACAATATACCTCCGATAGGAAAACATCCAAATTGAAGATTGTATTTTTCGACTGCAAGAGTCTACCCGGTCGTTTAGGTTTCCATATACGGTTTTAAAGGTATGGTAGGATTCGGATGTCTTTTCTAGCGAACGATAAAAATGAAGCTCTTCTCTTAATCAATATTGAGTTAGGTTGGTATTCCGGTAGGCACAAAATAGTCTTAAACTAGGTTTCTTCACCAACATTCAATCTTATAACTTTAAACGACTTATGGCAATATGGATATCAAATGAAAGGTATTTTAGGCCGTATACCAACCAAGATATTTTCGAGTAGGATTGCCACCTAGGGTTGCCACCTGCACGCATTTTATTTATTCCTTCAGATATCGACCACTATCCCGGGAACGGCTAAACCGATTTCGATGAAATTTGGTAGATGGATATTATGCTTCCTTCTTAGATTTTCTACATGGATGTTGACACTAATGGAAACTTAGAGGGTTGCCACCTTTCCGATTTTTTTTAAATATATGGCAATATGGATATCAAATGAAAGGTATTTTAGGGCGTATATTAACCAGAATATATAATACACAACAGGTGTCGCCAATGTATGTTAAGTGACTTTTTGTGGTTAGTGTTCGATATTTTGGAAATCTATTTTGGAAATTTATGCTCTTGGTAAGTAAGATTATGCGGCAAATTCGAAAACTACCGAGCAAGTCTCGGTCACCCAGGTACTTAGGTTTTTATTCTAGTAGAAACTACGAAGTTTTAGGCTAGTTTTCTCAAGCAATGTTGAATTTGGTTGTTATTCAAGAAGCGAGCAAATATGCTTAAAAAGTTTATCTCAGCAAATATTGAATTAGTTTATTGTTTCAGTAGGAAAAAAATAGCCTTATGCTAGTTTTATATAATAAAATTGAGTTAGGTTGTTATTCCAGTACGCAGAAATGTGTATTAGGATAGATTTGTGCAGCAACATTTAGTTAGGTTGTTATTCAATCTAGCAAAAAATAGACTTAAGCTAGTTTTATACACCAATATTGAGTTAAGTTGTTATTCCAATTAAAAAGTAGACATTTTTGAGCGCATAACAACACAATTTTTTCAAGAAAAGTCATTACAATTCTTGATTGAAAATTATTGCTCAGTGCAGGGAACACACAATTCAGGTGAAAATTTAATTTCCTAACTTGACTTTGGTTGTTTTAAAATCTAGCAAGTAGAACATATTATTTGTGCATTTGCCGGTGCATGTGTGCGTGTGCTGATGTCAGCAAAACTTTTCATATTTGCAGCTCGTTTCACGTGACGTTGCCACTTGCGCAATGTAGTACGTGCCAAATGCCAAAATGCAAAAAGAAAACAACAAAAAGAAAAAAAAATATTTCCTAAATAAAAGTATATCGAAAAAATAGTTTGTGGAGCATAAAAAAAAAAAAACAAAAACATTTCAAAAGTTATGCAAAAGTTTTACTAACAACACCTTGCCACTTGTAAACGACAGCCAGCATGCCAGAAAAACTAAAACAAAGTGCGCCAAGAGACTGCCAATACTTCGGCTTTGGGGTTTTGGAATTTTGTAAAATCGTGAAGTCTTAATTTTTTCACTTGCTTTTTCTCGCAATTTGATAAGTTAATTGCAGCCGAGTTCAGCAAACTTTTGTGAATATATGCGCAAATTTATATTTTCCAAAATGGTTTCCATTTGCGCTTTGATGGAGTTCAGTAGCCTTATCTTAACGCGTCTGTGAAAATATTTTTGTTTTTTATTATTAAAATTAAATTCAGCGCCTCAATAAGCAACATCAGGCATTGGCATTTATTATTGGCATTTCATTTGGTGTTTGAGAACTTTTGCCGTTTCGCTTAATTTGATTTCAATGCCGCGCGACCAACACAACAGCTGCCACGTTACTTATTTAGTTGATTTTTTGAGCGGTTGGAGTCTTTTTCAATTTTAGTCAAACACAATTCTCTACTTTAACCACCGAAGTATAGCATATTTCTTTTAGCTTTGAGACATTTGTCTTTTGGGAGCTGTGCGCTCAAACTTTTCGTTGTATAGATGCACGTGTCGAGTGATTGTGCAGCGCTAAGTGTTCCCGGTAGAGAAATTATGACCTTTTAAGCCATTGAATTTATAAATTGATTGGAGGCAGATGAGTGAGTAATGGATATAAAGTGTGAACGTATTATTCAAACGATGCGCTATGGTGAAAAGTGATTTCTTTCGAGCCAGCGACATGTTGGAACCAGACACTTTTTAAGCGAAGAGGACTTTATTTATTCCGACACTTTTGAAACCGGTGATTTTTGTTACTGATGACTTCGTGAAAGCGATGATTTCTTGGAATCTGGGATTTTTTGTAACCAAGGGCTTCCCGGATCTGGGGATTTATGAAACATTTTGGAAGAAGTGACTTGGAACTGATGGGATTTTGATAAAGTGTCTCGGAACTGATGACATTTTGGAATAAGTGACTTGTCGTAATGACATTTTTTATGAAGTGACTTGGTAGTGATGACAATTTGGAGGAAGTGACTTTTAAAACATAATATTTTGGAAAAGGTGAATTTGAACTGCTGACATTTTGAAATGGGTGACTTTCAAAAAATTACATTTTGGAAAAGGTGACTTCGAACTGCTGACCTTTTGGAATCGATGACATTTGAATGAATTGGCTTGGAACTGATGACTCTAAAAAATGGATTTTGTTGAACCAGTGAACTTTGCGACTAGATTTATTTCAAGCCTTGACTCGGTGATTTATCACTTGTTAGTTTTACATAATAGGTCACTAAAAACAGTGACTTTTTAAGAACAGGTTACTAAAAGCAGTGAATTTTTAGAAGAGTTCACTGAGAATAGTGACTTTTTTAGAACTAGTCACGGAAAATAGTGACTTTTTTAGAACAAGTCACGGAAAACATTGACTTTTTTAGAAGACAGATAACTAAACTTTCTTTTCGGAACACTAGTTTTTTGGAGCAGTGATTTTTTGCTGAGACCAGTCACATTCTGAAAGCAGTGATTTTTTCTTACAATAAGTGACTTTTTACAATCAAATTTGTTTAAAAATGCGCTTGCTAAACAATTCGGAGCAAATGACTATTTGGCAGAAATTTTTTTTTGGATTAAGTGTATTTTTAAAAGAGTCATATTTTCTGAAGCAGTGACTTTCTGAAAGAAGTGATATTTTTGAAACCAGTTTTTCAGGAACCAGTAATGGTACAAGTTCAAATTCACCACTTGTTCTACTAAATATTAAGCGGATAAGTGATTTCGTTTACCTATTTGGTGTCACATATCAAGAAGAAGATATTTTTAGCCCAATTCTCCCTTTCCTAACGGGCTTCTGTTGGTTTGTGTGTACATGCAGGCACTTAAACTTTTCCATTGACCGATATAAATGCGCCCCAACACTCACTGATTGCAAAGCGTCGCAGTCGAAAAGTCAGCAACCTCAGGCAAATCAAACTTTTCACGCAAAATAGAAGAAAAAAAATAAAACGATCTTTTTGAATACTTTTATTTCATTATTTGCACGTAGTCTTCGTAGAAAATTTTTGGCACTGAGGTGATTGTTTTGCTGCCTCAAGTGTTTTTTGGTTTATCTTTCGAGTGAGACTCGCAACATACGCCACCGACACGTAACCAATGAGCCGACACACTTGCTTCAAGCTTATTGCTTATGGCGAGCCAACTTTTACTAAAGCTTTAGCTTCAAGTTTCTTTTCTTTCTCACTTTGCGCTCTATTTGCATTGCAAGTATTTGTGTGTTGTTGTTGTTGTTGTGGTGAGAAAGACAGAGAAAAAAAAAACTTTACCGGTGAGCATAGATTTAACGGTCAATTGATGCGCTGATGTGTACGTTTAGGTGTGGTAGGTTGTGTGGGTGTGTGTGTAATTGTTTGTGCGCTTCCATTTGAAATCGTCTCATTCGTCTATACGACGGCTTGATTTACTTATTCGTTTGTCAAAATTGAGGTAGCAAAAGTTTTTAATTTTATTTATTGAAAAGTTTACGTCAAGCCAAATCAAGTTGAAAGAATGCTTGCTCGTGCAGTCGAAAGAAAAGATTTCGCTGTATTTGTGGGTGCGAGTTGGTTGTGTTAGTGTGCCACAGTCGGCAGCAAGTTTTTAACAATTCAACTTTGGCTTTCAAGTTGTGCCACAAGTGCACATTTCATTCCATTGGGTAATTTATTTAAAAAGCACTAAAGAAATGCAAGCTCGTTTGAAAGTGCATATTATATACCCAGTTGTGAATTTTTGAATTTTTGTTAGCAACTCAAGCGTGAGAGCTCATTCCATTCTCCATCAGAGATCTTTGCTCAGCATCAGAGACAGTAATTGGTGTAGTTTCCGACTCAACGTTTTATTCGGACAATCCCTCAAGGCGATTCGTAAAGAGGATTGGTTCTAAACACTAGTTGATTGTCGGTGCCACGTTTGCCCATCTCACCTGATCGATTGTGCATTCTCGGGACCGATATCCAAGTCTATATGTTTAGGCATCCATACAACTTGGTATAAATCAGCAATGGCTTTGCAAGTTGTTTGTGTCAACGTTGAACGCCATTAGCAATAATTGTGGGGTATGTATACATACATATGTACACATGTATGTTTGTATATATGTTTTGTTGTTATTGCTGCACTTTTCAATTTCTTGGCTTAAATAAATATTGCAAATGAAGTTTTATTCTTTTGCCATTCAAAGGAGGCGCAAACAATATTTGTTTCTTCAAAAAAAAAAAAAAGAAAAAAAAAAAGTTTTCATTTCATTTAGCAGCAATTGTTGTTGTCCTAAATTTAATTTGCAGTTTGTTTATTTTTGCTTTTTTATTGTTTTTCTTATTTTTCTTTTTCCACTCTCGCTTATAGTATAGAGTCTATTTGTTATTCTCAATTTGCATTTGAGTTTAGAGGCGACACGGCGTATGAGTGACATTTGAGTTGTTTGTGAATGAGACTTTATTAAATTATGTGTATCTACAAGTTTTCTTTTAATTAAAAGCGTAACTTTTGTATGCAAACAGCAGAGAGGGGGCTGAAAATAGATGAATAACAAGCATAATCAAAGAAAGAGGCGTAGTAAAAAGTGTGATTGTGGGTGTGGCGCAAGTTTTTTAAATTGCCTTTTATGCTTTGAAGTGTAATTAAAACGCCATTTGCTTATGTCCTGTTACGCTTGTTGAGCGTTTTTGCCTGTTTGTTTGTTTTGTGTTAGTATGTTTAATAATTTCTAAAGTGGAAAAAAAACTGTAAATTCAATTAAAATGAGTTTATAACCGCATTAGGCTATTGACTTACTTAGTTCGTAGGCTGCCACATATTAAATGACTACTAATTTAAATGAAAATTGATTTATTGGCTTTAAAAGCCATTGTATTAATACATAAAATGATTTTAGGCTCATCGACTACGCTGGTGCTCGAAAATTTGTCATATCCAGCAAGAGGTTGATTTACAAGAAGATCTGTAATTTCCTCCGATCGAATAACATAAAACATCTCAATGGCTCCAATTTTTTTGAATGAAATATCGAGGACTTCTTTTTACAACAATTCCTGAAAAATATGATTTTTTGCATTTCCAGCGCCCAGTTAATCCGCCCCTGAGTTAAACTATAGAAGTTATATCAAAAAATTATAAAAAGTTGTACAGAGAAGGGCTCTATTACGCTAGCTTGTTATTCATGATAAATCAAGCATCGTTTGAGATATCTTGAAACCCTTATATATGGAAGAAATCGTTTAAGGACCACGCCCCTTTTTATATAAAAGAGGTTTTAAAGTGTCATAGCACATATCAGGCATGGTTACTCATATTTGCAAAGAAGGCGCTAATGACCTCTAATATTTTCGTCTTAGTGATAAAATATTTAACCCTTTCGATCCGAATGTGAAAGTGTCCCAGCATATATTTGAAGATGCCTATACTGGAAATCAGGCGAGTTTAAGGGATTTTTGTTTCACCCATTTAGTGGTTTTTAGTATTTTGAATGGTATTTCTTTTTGTTATGTGTCCAAGCCCATCTCAGCGTCGCTTTTCAACCTAATTGAAATTTTAACTATTCAACACAGGGTTAATAGAAGGTGTTCAAGCGAATATCCAATTTCTTCTTCCTTGTACAAGTCCTTTTGGAGTAGCTTACTCGCCTTTACATGCAATTATCCACATCTTAAAGCTAACTGACAAAAGTTTTTATAAAATTATCGCTTCAATATTATCAAAGCTAAAAATGTCTCAGCGAAATTGCCAAACAACTCAAAAGTCGTTGACTTCAACTTTACGCATTAAACTCCTAAGGATATGATAATATTTTGGTGCACCAAAAAAAAAAAAACTTAAGCCATCAAATACTCAATTTTCAGCATTGTTGTTGTTGTTATTATGGTTGGCACACAAATACATATCGACTTACGCAGTTACACATAGCTGAGCATATTGAGTGCATTGATATGCTTCCAGCGCATTGTGCAGCCATGCTAAAGCTACTAAAGCCTGACGCAATACAAAATGCTGGTCGTCTGTGTTTGTTTCGACACGCTCAGCTTCATGGTTTCCAGTAAATGTTGCATAACGTTGGCTTTAACTTTAGCCATTTGCTTTGATGCTTTGCGACACTTTAAGTAAATCTTGTTGTTATTGTTATTGTTGTTGTTGCTGTTGTCGTTTGTTGTGCTAAAACGGCTTGCTTTGTATCCGTTTTTGCTGCATTGCGCCTTTGATCGTCACTTAAGTGTTGCGTGCTTTTTGTTGTAGCAGCAGCATTAATGCTTCATTCTTTGACTTTGCATTTCTGCTATGTTCTTCTTGAATCTCGGCTGTGTTGATTTTTGTTGGTCTGGTTTTATGCTTGTCTGAGACTGCGTGTCTTTTGTTGTAATAGGAGACGATTTGTTTGTTAGCGACATGGCAAACAGATTTTGTGGCGCCGCATAAAACAACGTAATACTTTGTCGTTGTTGTTGTTTTCGAAATTTCTATTTTTTGTTTTTGTTTTAATTTCTTAGCATATTCAGTAACTGCTTCCTTGTTTTTATTGTTGCGTGAAAATGTTTTATCTATTACTTCCAGCGTATTTTTTTGCATGCCTTACGAGATCTTAACCTATGTTAAGTTATTTGATATTACGTTATGATTTTCTTTTATGTTCACTTAATCTAAGTAATTTTCAAACATTTCATTTATGCTATGTTTCACTATAGTTTTATGCGACATAAAGTGCTTTGTTATAACATTTTGATTCATGCTATGCTATCTTATGTTTTGGTATGTTATGTTACGTTATGCTACGTCATGTTATGTTATGTCGTGCACGTCTAAAAAAATTTTGCAAATGCTATGATGTGTTATGTTATTATATTTTGATTGCTTTTTTATTTTATGCTATGTTATGCTATGTTGTGTTATGTTACGTTATGTTCTCATATCTCCTGTTATGCCGAGATGCTTTGTATAAAGTTTTGTAATGGTACATATGTCATGCTACGTCATGTTATGTTTTCTTATGCTACTTTATGCTGTGATACCAAATTTTGATTATATGTTATGTTAACTGAATAAAAGTAATTTTAGACCATTTTGCTTACGTTATGTTTGCTATGGCAGGATATGTTTGTTACGCTGTTCTTTGTTATGATACATTATGTTAATGTTTTATTTTACTAATTTATGTTATGTTTTTACCAAACATTATTTTATTAAAAATTATTTATTATTTGTTTAAAATTTTGATTATAATTTTATCTCATGCGATCTTATGCTATGTTATGTTAAAAAAAAACTTGGCTTGAGTTCAAAATAGAGAGAAAATTAATTCGAAAACAATTGCGTTTTCGAATATGTTTCGAACTCGAAACGAGCTTCTTTTTCGGGAGTCCGCCTTGAATTCGAACATTTTAATTATTGTTTTTATTACTTTATTCTATTATTTTTATTTTTTTCCTTTGGAATATCATGGCCAAGCCCGATAAAAAGAGTGTGTAATACTAAGTAAAACCGGGACCGCCATCTCTACCTGACTTTAACTTACCACTCACGCACTCTTACAGTAAGCTTCCTCAAAGAAAACAGATTAAGAATGCTAGCAAATTTGTTATTTTGTCAGAGCTTCATGTACAATTTATTATTCCTGAGTGATTAATCGCACAAGTTGATGTGTGTTAATGTTATCCGTTGATTATGTGATATGTTGTTGGTGTTGTTGTGATGAAACTTGTTACTTTTTTTTTTAAAGGAATTAATTTTTCCCGAGGGCTGTCGTGAGTTCTACTCTCGATTTGTTGGGGTTTGACAGCCAGTCCATCAGATTAGTTTGCCTTTTTATGAGGAATGCGAGGGGTAAGGTTTCGACGACTCGCAGCTTATTTCTGCAAGTCCAAAAAAAAAAAAAAATATACATTTGCATGCAACTTGACCCAAGCTTATTAGAACCACAAAAACTTCTAACGCTTGACAAAATGTGATTTTCCTAAATAGCCCCTTAAACACACATTGTCAAACTTAAAATGTAATGTTCTCTTATTTTAATTTCATTTCTTGTATGTAATTTTAAGAGCAATTTACTGCACTCAGCTTGTAACAAGTATTGATGTTGTAATTTAACAACAATTAAAGTTAGTCAAATGTCGTAAAACCATGGTAATTAAGTAAAATTGCCGCAAGTGACAGAGAAGAAAGTCTTAAAACTCGACCGTAAATGTTCAAAAAGGAAGTAAAAATATATGTATGTGTGTGTGTGAAAAATTTTAAAACCACACACACGCACAAGTAAGAGAGTTCTATAAAGGCAGACGCAGTAGATTCAAACTACTACCGGACTAGTATAAAACCACTTAAGCAACTAGTCCGCAAACTGTTTTTTTGTCATATAACCAAGCAACTGTGGCTTTCAATAGTAGGATGTACTACAAAATGGCAGCTATCAGATTACGGTAAAAAATATTCTAACCTCAAACTAGTTCAAAATAGACCAATGAAATTTTAGTTAAATTTGTGTAATAAGCTCAAAAAAATTAAATTGTTATTGCTCTCAATACGGACCAGTACGGACTAGTGTGATCTTATTTGGAAAATTCTTGTTTTCTATCCACAAGCTATAGATGTAAGATGTAAGCTGACAGTACAGCAAAAAAAAAAAAAAAAAACTTGAAACACTCGACATCAAACCAATTGAAGTGTCCGACAAATGCGAATACAGAGCAGCAATTTTTTATTGCATACTTCTTGTCGCATACCATTTCAAGTACATGCCAATGATTGCCACAAGATTGCTGTCATTAAAAGTTGCAAAAGAAAAGCGTTTAATGTTGGCAAGATTTCGTGTTCCTGTGCCTGAATGTGTCAAAGCTGTGTTTATGATGCTAGAGCGGGGGGAGAGTGTTTCTAGCAATTTCCATTTTGATGTATGCATTCGTACATCTGTCAAGTGAGTACATCTGTATGTCATGTTTACACTTCATTTGAGCATTTCATGTTTCGATGGGTCGTCATTTTCATTTACCATCATTAAAATGGGTTATGGCGGCGAGTTTGAAGAAGACGAGAATGAATTGCAAGTTTCGTTTTGATGCTATTTACAATAATAATGAGGTTGTAGACCACAATAAATGATGACATCGAATAATGACAGATAAAATATTGATAGTCAGTTGGAGCAGTAAAATTACCCACGTGTACCTCTTTCGGTTTCAGTCGAAATATGAATGAAGTAGGTTAAGCTCTGCTGCCTCCTTCCTTCTTACGAAAGGAAGATGTCTGATGACTTGAAGTTTCAAAGTGATTATATGTAATCACTTGTATGACAGTCGGTCTCGATTCGAAATTTCCATTTATCTGTGTTTAGAATAAAATTTAATTTGACCCTTTCTGTCTGTTTTGGGTTTTATTGTCTTGTTTAGTGTACATACGTTTATACATAAGTAGAGTCCAATCCGTATATAACTTCCATCTGTATGTTAGCGTAAAAACTGTACTCACTGCTGTGTGCACTGTGCTCTCGTATGTTTCGAATATTTCAACATTAGCAGTCCATTAGAAGTTATTTCATCGCTACTAATTTCAAATCAGCAACAACCGATTTGCTATGAGAAGTGAATTATAGAACAACAAAGGAGAGACTATGCAATACTAAATGGAACAAACATAATAAAGGAAAAAAAAAAAAGTAGACATGTAGCTACTAAATGAGAATATAGATGTACTAAGTATAGCCCTGCAGGACTGAAGAGGCTGTGAGACTATGAACTAGTAGTATAGTAAGTATATTTTTAGCAGTTGAAACCTGGCTGAGATAACCAGTTGAAATTCAAAAAAAATTTGAATAAAAGTAAAATATTTATCTAGATCAGAACTAGTGAAAGCGTAACCGCCTAGCATATCGATATATTAAGTTGGCCAGGTTGTATGTTATTCTTCAAACAATGTTACTATCACACATTTTCTCTTTTGAAACTAGTTTGAGATCAAATACAATATTAAAGTCATAATCCAATACTTTTTCTAACTAGTTGGGGTTTCCCCCTTCATGGTCCATAAAAATTGTAGTTGATATGAGTATTTAGGTAGATAAATATGTGGACACTGTATTATTATATATATCTGGGGTTAATCATAATAATTTTGGCGCTCGTGCTCTCAGACACAACAAAGAGGTTGTATCATCTTTAATATAGAAGATTATTCTATTTTGTTCTGTATCCTATTACGCATTAATACTAGGGACTTTATGCTACTATCGTAATCCAAACGCAGCACAAGAAGCCACCACACTGTTAACCTTAACAATAGCCGTAACCATAACCATAACCGTAAACATAAACATAGCCATAATCATGACTATAATCACAAACATAAACATTACCATAACCGTAACCATAACACTAACCGTAACCATAACACTAACCGTAACCATAAACATAACCATAATTAGAACCATAGCCAAAACCATAGTCATAACCATGACCACAATCATAACAATTACCATAACTAAACCCGTAGTCATAACCATAACCAAAACTATAGTCTTAAACACAACCGTAAACATAATCATAACTAAAACTAGCACCATAACCAAATCATAGTCATAACTATAACCATAACCATAACAACAGCACTTACCATAACCATAACCATAACGACAGCAGTTACCATAACCATAACCGTAAGCTCAAAATTATATTTAGTACTTTCTCCATAATTGTAAATGTTGCCATAACCGTAACCGTAGTGACATTAACAACAAGTTATTCAGCCTTATTGTCAATTTCATAGGAACAAATCTCCCAAAAACGTTTAATGGCGAAACAAAAACAAAGTGGTAAAATTGTTAGTGTTTCCCATTAAAAAGTTTTGGAAGATTCATTCCCATGAAATTCACAATAAGGCTGATTATGTATGAAGCATGCTAGAGCGTAGGTAATTTCCACCTTCTTCTGTCATATAAATCTTTTAAATTTAGTTCGGTATTTTTCCACAATTTTTTATATTTTTTAACAACATCCCAGCTACTTGGCCCTACACAAAGCCTTTACAACAAAAACTGACGTTGAAAGCAAATCACAAAATCTCATTATTTATACATTAATGGAAATATGTAACTTTCTTTGAATTGTGAACTGGGCAGCAAACAAATCGAAAAATTATTATGTTTTATCTTTTCTTCAAAGTTAATCTTTTTCCGATTACCAGGTTGAACAGAAACCGAACATGACTGCGGTCATGTATGATGATGTGTAACAACAACTACTTACAAACATACTTATTGTATTGAGTGAAAGGCCAACAATGATAAAAAAGTGATCATCTCACAACGTTTGTCTGGGTTGAAGCTGCAGTTTGTACTTATAGGGGTACGTGTATGTGTGTGTGTGTGTGTGTGTGTGTAAGAAGAGGTGACAGCAATGTATGACACAAAAAATTAATTTCATTTTAATGGTCTCTCTGTGCTTGTGGGATTTAAGTAAGCTTTTTCCTCAGTCGAAGGAGAAACGTAAGGTTATGAAAGACGGTAAAGAACGAACAAGCAAAAATGTATTTACATGAAAAGGATAAGCTGAAGCCCACGCATAACTGTAGTTTAAGTAACTTGCGGTAACTAAGCTTTTGCTGACAGCTTTAGTTGAGGGTCTCAGACAGTGTACCATTTTTTGATAAATTTTCTTTAACGTATAAATAATGGCCAAAGGCGGGTCGTTCCTTTCTTTTTATTTTTATTTATTTTTTAATTTCAAGGTAGCGCTTATTGGTGGATTTTGCAAATCGATGTGCAAGTGAACGTGAAGGTATTTTCACTTTACTTCCTTATTACCTACTTTAACTCCGTCGACAAATATATTTTCGTTACTAATTAACAATTCATGACGCATTCAAACACTATGCTAATTATTTTTGCTCAACATTTGTGCTGTTTCATGAAAAAACTTTAAATGACAAATAACAACAAAAATTCATTTCGAAAGAAAGTGCATTTAAAAGTTTTGCAAGTACAACAAACTTTGTCAACTCATTCGAAACTGATTAAAGTAGCGCGTTGTCTTGGTGTAGTTTTTCAAACTGATAAAATTCGGTTAGCGAGCCAATGATATTAGTTCTCTGTATGTGTGTGTGTGCATGCGAAAGGGGGCATTCCATCGCAACAAGAGAAAAATACAAAAAATAGTTTGAGGTGCTCATATTTATTTTTTTCTACAAATATTGAAATAACTTCTTGTTTTCTTAATAACTGAAATTACATTTGGCAAAAAAAAAAACAAAAAATGAAATAATAAAATTAAAAATTATTCATACTCGGCACTGAATGGGTTAAAATTGTATAAATGAGGGGTATACACATAAATCCAGAAAACTGTTATATAAATACTAAAGCTCAAATTCGCAACGAAAAAATTTATCAAAAAAAAAATTGTATCTAAAATATTAACCCTCAATTGAACGACTAATATAATAAACTATAATTCTGCATACAAATTTTCCATATTAAGAAGTTAAAAACCAGGTTTTATTTTGCGCTGAATCTCCTTATATGGAAAGGTTATAAGAAAAAAAATTAGATAATACTAACAAAATAACGTATATCAAAAGGACCAGAATGGGTTAAATTTCTAAAAAAAAGTTTGAAATTTTGGAAAAAATATAGAGAATATTTTATTTCATATTTCTAAAATATTAACCCTGAAATTCACGACAAATATCACAATTTATAACATTTTCATACAAATTTCCAATTCTAAGAACGTAAAATATATATGTATTTTATTTTTCCGAGAGTTTTCTTATATGAAAAGCATTTAAAAATGTTATAGCTTTCTGCTAAAAATGAAATATTTAAAACAAAATAATATTTATAAAATGGGTCATAATTGGTTAAAATTGCATAAAAAGTTTAAATTTTTGATAAGAATAAAGCGAAATTTTCTTTTTTCTTTATAAAAATCGCTAGATTTTTAAGGGGACCTTATTATTTCAATGTAGCTCCAGTATCTTATCTTTTCGCTTTGCTGCGAGACAATCCAGAAACCGTGAATGCTAACAAAGAATGCTCCCCTATGCTCAAAGAAATAAAGAGCACCACCCATTGGTACTTTCTCTCATTTTTCAGCACTCACAGCGCCATTTGCTCAGGCGATATTAACATCTGCGCTCGATTGTGCTTACTCATGAAGTCAGTCTGCTTCATCTGCTTCTGCCTTTTCTTCGAGAAACTTCATTATAAAATAAAAATATAGTAAAACCATTAAGCAATAGCACCTCATATAGCTTTTCATTTACTTTCTAGCTGAGCTAAAGTTTTGTAATTTTGTTGTTGTTGACGGTTGCTAGTTTGACGAAAATAATTTGTATACTCAGCTGTAGGTAGCATAGCGGTGTTTTTGTAAATTTTTGGAAAAGGGCGTGGCACCGCCCACTTCTGATTTAGTAGATTTTTAAAATATTCGCTACAAAACAAACCGATTAAATTATCGAAAAGAAATTTGACATCATTTTCGTGCGCAGAGAAATCGAAATACGAAGTCGGTTAAGAACCACGCCCACTTTTTGATAAAATATTTATAAAAAAATTATATACTTTTATCAAAGTTAATATCTCTGAGAAAAATTATTTAATATCAATTATCATATCCCGTTTTTTCCAAAAGTGTCCTTGTAATGCTAGAGTAATGCGATAAACTATAACTTTATGAAAGTGGGTGTGGCAACACCTCTTTTTTGACCTTTCAAGCGTATTATAACGTTTTCATGCCCATAAGTCGCTTAGGAACTGACGTAGCAAAATAAAATTTGATATGTAAACTTCACGTATAAAAATTAATTTTAAAAATGAAATGAATAAAATCGTTTGCTGACCACGCCCACTTTTGCTAATGGTGTCAAAAAAGTGCCTCATTAAATTTAAAAAAAGCTAAGTCTGAAACCAAAAGCTTTGTCGAGTGGAAACGGCTGACCTAGGTAATCTCAATGTAATCATTTTTAAAATGTATTTAAGTGGGCGTAGCACCGCCCATATTTAAAATCGCCCTTTCTAGTAATCGATTATAGAATGTTAAATAATCATTTCATATATTAAAGTTGTTCTAGAAGTTAGTAGTCTTCACGAGGAAGATTTAAATAGAATCTATAACTCCAACTCTGTTGCCACATCTCACAGCTGAGTATAAAATGTTCGAACTCAGCCGAACTTAGATTTCCTTTTTTGTGTGGTGTTGGTGAAGTGTGCTCTGAGTCGCGAGTAAATTTACGCGAACCTTTCTTCACTTTCCGATTAAAAGTAGAAGCAAAAGTTTTGCCGCGCTTTTAAACTTTACACCAATGACGATTTATTTACAAACAACAACAACAATAGCACCACCAAAGACAAAAAACCAAAATACCCTCAGCGAACGCTACCTAATATATAAAATATTTATACTCATCCAAGTTAATCCCTGCCAACGCTATCAAATAAATTGAAAGTGATACCAACACGCTGACACACCCACACGCACCCACACACACACACACCAGCGCAGTACGTAAGTAGGTCGGCTCAGTAAAAATGTCCTCCATAAGAAATGCCGGCAATGAAATATACGAGTGTATAAAATAAATAGATAAGCAAAAGCTAAATGAACTTAACATAAAATACAAACTACAACAAAACCAACAAACGGAAGCTGTGCGAATCGTTGAGCACTTGAAGTATCACCAGTCGGCTCTGTTTAGTCATTGGTTGGTGAGCGCGACGCAATGACTCGGTTATGGACTTCACGATGAAAGAATAAATAAAAAAAAAAAAAAATATTCACAGGAACGGGAAATATATTGCAAATCAAGTTAGATTGGCGTGGATGGGAGAAGTGTTGGATGTAAGAGGCTGTTGGTACTTTGCTTGAAGTTGGAAGGGAGGTGGTTGAAGTTGGAAAAGTTAAGCGAAATGCGATGGCCAGCAAAAGCAGGAAAGCTTACACTGAGGAGCAGTTGGTGAGTGATGAAGCTGTCTGGTGTTGAGCGACCTTTTCTGGTCCAGTCACGATAACGATCTTTAATAGGAAGATCACCCTATGCCGGCTGCGAGAACAAAAGGCTCTATCTTCTATATCAGAACAGTCTCTCAGATCTGACGTCAAGATCGCTCAAGCGGCTAAGCACTAACTAATGACGATCATGGCTTGAGTGGTAGGAGGACTGACAGGAAGACGTAAGCTGTTGCTGCGATGCTTCAATATTTGCACACGACTTCACCGTTTAATAACGCAACGGCTGTGCAAAATTGTATTTAATGCTGACCTTAAAGGTAAATCATTTCGACACGAGCACGCTTAAGCTCTTCCCACCAAATCTGACAGCTTCCGTGTCGTTCGCGAATTCTTATCCAACAAGCTGCTTTTATCTTCACGGAACTGTCAAACCGTACAACATAGCGCGCTGCCAGATAAAGGCGTTGAGCTGACTGGAAGAGCTGTTGAAATGGACTAGTACATCATTGGAATAAGAATTTGTGTCAAGAAGATGTCAGTTGCAGCAATACTAACAACAACAATAGGCAGCAAGCAGACGAAATTGTTGTTAAGCGAGGAGTTGCAGGAGCACGACATACTTCAAGTCGGCTGTAAGAGAATTTGAAAACGGCCAAAAATAAAACAAACGCAAAAGCAAAGTGAGTGCTTTTCACGAGATAGTTGAATTAAGCAGTTTAGTTATACAATAACGCGCATAATTGCGGTTATTTTTTTGGATACATTTTTTTTGATCCGTAAACTATTTATAAATTGGGGGTAGTGTCGGTCTTTTTGAAAGTATGAGTACTAATACAGGGTGTAAAATGAACCTCTGACATGAAAAATATCGGTCCACAATTTCTCGAAACATTTTATACCGAAATACATTAAGCCGACACTACCAAAATCCTTTCAATTATAAACCCCTCCCGATCAAATCTCGACACGTCCGAATTCCGTTCAACCATAATCCCGACTCGACCAAGTTCCGACCATTCAAAATCCCTGCAAAACACAATCCATATAAAAAATGCCAATATTTTTTTAAAATTATTTTTATATTTTTTCTGGAGTCTTTTTATACGGACTGTGTTTTGTTCGCATTCAAAAGTAAAGGAACAGGAATTAAACTGTTGCCTGATGCACATACATGGATAGAAAAATTTTAGTTACATTTTTTATTCATTAAATTTTACTTTATCATCGCCTTCTTTCTTTTCTTCTTCTTCTGCCTCTTTTTCCTCTTATTCTTCGACATAATTCTTTTTCTTTTTACTCTTCATCTTCATCCTCAAAACTTACTTCTTTTTCTTATTTTACTTATTTCTTCTTAATCTTAAATATCATCTTCTACAACCTTTTCTCCTTCATAATTATCTTCTTCTCCTGCCTTCTCTTCTTCTCCGGACTCCTCCTAAACTTGTTATTCTTACTCTTTATTTTCTGAGATATAGTCCTTCGAGCTGGATCTAACCTTTATGGAGGGCGAGTAGTTTCGGGGCGAGCATCTGAGACCACAAAATATAAACTATATCTTTGAAATATTTCATAAACTGGTTGCGAATTACAATAGCATGTAACGCAAATGCCATAAACGAAAGAAATTAGAATCAATGACAGTGGGAAATTGACACATTACTTGGTTCGCAGACTACTGAGAGCGCAATAAAGACATGATATGTTTTCTCTCTCAAACTGTTAAATCTGTCAAAGAAACAGCTGGTGAGCAACAAAGTTTTAAATAAAATACGTATGTCTAGAAGTTTAGAGATGATAGAAATCAATTCCATATATTTTAATGTTTCTCTGTTGCTTTCAGTGGATTTTTAATTTGTACAGTTTTACCTATGTAGACAAGAACGCGTGAAATCGGGATAGCCGTTATAACAAAAATCCATATAGTCTTACTCTTACTCTCTTAAGCCGCAAGCCAGCTCCACTTCTACTTATTTTAGTAATAATTTCGTAATTTGTAAAACCAATGCGTGAGTGAAATCGGTCGTGCGTGAAAATGACAGTGAATGAACGTTCAAAGGGACTGTCAAGTGCTAATGAGCATGCTGCAACATGAATTTGTGAGAAGTGAGTTATTTTGTTGAAATAAATTTGTGGCTTTTAAAACATTAACGCTGACAAAATAATCAAAGCAGAGCAAAATCAGTGTGAGCTACAATCAACGCAAGGTCAATGCAAGAAGGCAGAAATACGCACGCTGCAATTTAAATATTTTGCAAAATACCCGCTTCCAGTGCTGCCAAGTTACTATGCAAACTACTGAACAACACTGAGTTGGTTGTTGACTTAATTATTTATACAATGTGATTGCGGTTTGGATAGAGCAAACATTTGCCGTGGGGTGCGGAGTGGCATGAAGGACATTTGCAATGTACATAAATTGTGCGAATAGAAAAATTACAAAAAAAAAAAAAAATATTTGATAAAAATATTCACTAAAATTCGCAAATAGTTGAAGTGCAAATTGTCATTATGTATCATTAAAAATAATTTTTGAGTTAAATATTCATTTTTATTACAGTTTTGTTAAGTGTTATTTCATGTTAACAACTGAATATTTTATGTTTTATTAATTTTCGTTTGTTTTTTGTTGTGCAAAGTTTTTGAATGTCAATTGTGCGCTGAAAAGCAAAATTTAGTTTTCTATTTGAATATTATTATAAAAAAGTTAATGCTAGCGGTTTTTTTTTTCGAAAATAGTAAATTTTGTAGAAACTTGTATAGGTGTGTTGCAACTAAAATGAGTTAAGTAAAAAATTGGAAATTTTGAGGTTATGTTTACTATCGGTTAATTTATATTAATATCAGCTAAGACCAGCATAATCGACGCAATATTAACTGCGATCACTCAGAAAATGTTTGAATGCTTCGTGCTTTCCTTGATCGTTCAAATAAGGCAGATCTTAGGGTTAATTATTAGCGGGTAGTAAAAATTTTTATTTTTGAGGTTATGTTTACTACCGGTTTACTTATATTGATACCAAATGTTTAGCTTATCAATGTTATTTCCACTCGTTGAAATGAAAATAGTTCGTCGATCACGTTCACCCTGCAGATAAGGTCGACCTTACTTTAAACCATCAGCACACGCCAGCATTTAAGTTAGGTTAGGTTGAGCTGGGCGGTCTGTCCACACCGAAAATGTCGACAGTGCTACCAGAAGTTGTTCGACAGTAGGCATCCAAGGTTTGAATCTGAACTCATAAGGTCTTATCAGCTCCGCGACAATGAGTGAGTCTTTCGCACAATACGGAAACTTATATCATCATGGGGCAGCTTGCCCCCCCTTCAAATCTAATAAAGACCCTTTAACTCTAGCGCTTTTGTAATATTCAACACAGAATTTTACAAGTCTTTTTATATCGCAACGTGTTCCTAGAACTAAAATGGAAAGAATATTATCCAATTTAAAATATATTCTACTCATGCCAATTGCACAATGAGCTCTTTTACACGTATTTTCGTAGAAACTGTGACCAACTAACAGTTAAGCTTGTCACATATGTACACATGTATATGTATTAGTTAAGAACAAACAACTCGATTCCGAGGCAAAATTCTTGCTAAGATAAACCCATTCTGTCGGTTATAGACAAACTTATGATTTTATAAAACTAAGCTTATTGTCCATCTAATAATTGCAACTTACGATTGTTCTATTTAAATTTTTACGAAGAATGAAAGAATCTGAAATGATGTTTTCCGTTTCTTTGTGGTTTATTAATTTTAAAATAATTCTATTCAAATTAATTGGCTTCAGTTTTATTATAATTAAAAACAATACGAGCCATTAAGCAGTGAAAAATGTAAGCCATCTACTCTTAGGACATCGGCAACCCGCGCATTGATTACGTGGTACGATTCCCCCATTCTTATGTCATTCGCCTCCGCCCTTTTAATGCAACTCTTCTCGTCTGACTGATAGTTCCCCTGTCACATTTTTTGACAGGGGGATAAGAGAATGGAGGAATTGGCGAAGATTTTTCACTTGTATGTATTCACAATGGTTCAGTGTTATTTCATGTTAAAAACTGAATATTTCATGTTTCGTTAATTTTGGTTTTTGTTTTTGTTGTGCAAAGTTTTTGAATGTCAATTGTGCGCTGAAAAGCAAAGTTCAGTTTTCTATTTGAATATTATTTAAAAAAAGTTAATGCTAGCGGGTTTTTTTTTTCGAAAATATTAAATTTTGTAGAAACTTGTATAGGTGAGTTGTAACTAAATTGAGTTAAGTAAAAAATTGGAAATTTTGAGGTTATATTTACTACCGGTTTATTTATATTAATACCAGCTAAGACCAGCATAATCGACGCAATATTAACTGCGATCACTTAGAAAATTTTTGAATACTTCGTGCTTTCCTTGATCGTTCAAATAAGGCAGATCTTAGGGTTAATCATTAGCGGTGAGTAAACATTTTTATTTTTGAGGTTATGTTTACTACCGGTTTACTTATATTGATACCAACGGTTCAGCTTCTCAGTGTTATTTCCACTCGTTGAAATGAAAATAGTTCGTCGGTCACGTTTACCCTCCAGATAAGGTCGACCTTACTTTACACCATCATCATATCATATCATCATGGGGCAGCTTGCCCCCCCTTCAAATCTAATAAAGACCCTTTAACTCTAGCGCTTTTGTAATATTCAACACAGAATTTTACAAGTCTTTTTATATCGCAACGTGTTCCTAGAACTAAAATGGAAAGAATATTATCCAATTTAAAATATATTCTACTCATGCCAATTGCACAATGAGCTCTTTTACACGTATTTTCGTAGAAACTGTGACCAACTAACAGTTAAGCTTGTCACATATGTACGAGAACAAAAAAACAACAACAAAACAAATAGCCAGCTAAAAGCGAGCGAGAAAGCGACAAAAGAGTCAAAGAATCAAAGAAAAGGATAACGTCAAGCAGCTTAAAGATTTATACGCTCAATGTGACCAATGCTGGTGAAATGAAAAAAATAAAATACAAATACAACACATGCACGTAAAAGAGTTGGTCAGCGCGCGGTCATGTGTATGGTATTTACCTACATAGGTAACACATGCGAGGCGCTCTTTGTAAGCATTCAAGTCAAAAGTTACGCACCAAAGAGGCGATGGTAGAAAATCACATTAGCTGTGGAATATAAAAAAACAAAATGTTGAAGCGAAAAAAAGGGTGCGTACTTTGTGGCAGTGGTGGGCAAATGTGCATCAAATATCTTCAAAGCTATTCGTTTTCTCTTAAGAACTTCTTCGTGTCAAATAGTCTGATGGTTTTAATAGAGTTCTGTCAAAGAAAAATAAATTTAATTTTTTTCAAATTCAAAATTAATTTTTTACGAAAATTCAGAATGTCTATTTATTTAATTTCAAGTTTATTCTTTATTTAAAAAATTTTTATTTTAGAACAATTTAAATTTTTAAAATCGAAAAAAAAAAATATTGAATTTTGGTCTACAATTTTTTTTTTATTATACCTCCATTTTTTTATTATACCTATCCAAAGATATCATGAAATTTTGGAAATCGTATTTTGAATTTTTTTGAAACTATGGGTTTTTGAATTTAAAAAAAACATCTTAATTTTTTTGCAAAAAAATTGGTTTAGTTTTTGAAGAAAAATTTTAACTTTTTAAAATCGAAAAGTTCGTCATTAAATTTTTGACTTAAATTTTTTTTATTATACCTTTCGTACATCCAAAGATATTCTGAAATTTTGGAAGTCGTGTTTTGGTGCTTATGGAACTTAATTAGAAATTTTTAAATTAAAAAAAAAAAAAATTGTTTTAAATTTCAAAAATTCATATTTTATATATCAGAAGCATAATGTAAAAAGTTTCGAGGTTAAATTTATTGCCCAACTTAAATTTTTTCGATTTTGAAAAATTTAAAATTTTTCTAAAAATATAAATTCTGAAATTTTTTTTACAAAATAATTTCTTTTGAATCTCTAAGTATCCCTCTGAAAGTGCCAAAGCTTGTTTTTTTATGTACATACGGAAAAAATATAAAATTTTGAAAATCCAGAATTTTTGAAAAAGGATTCAAACAAATTTTTCTTTTTTTTTTGGGTCCATTTCCGGAAAACTTTTTCAGCATTGAGCAAAATTGACTATCACTTAAGAATTTCTATTCTAATTAATAGGAAAATAATAACTTTTCATGAAAAATGTTTGATAAAAAATAAAAATAAAAATTTACTCTTCACTCAAACGTCTTGAAAGTACAATAAAAAAACGCCCAGCTCTGCTGCTTGCACAACATTTAAGCAGCTTAAGTGTGAGAAAGAGGATTTCCAGCATGACAAAAGCAACGCTCGAACCTTACACAATGTATCGTATATGTATTTCTGTTTCACGTGTGTATGTCTGAATATGTGTGTGTGTGCTAGAAATGTGCCTGTGCATGTCACATGCAACGAAAAAAAAAATTTACTGCAATCTCGAAAGTTTTATTTGCAATGTGCTATATCCTGAAAGTAGTAACTGTAAACAAATTTGAAAGAAGTATTTCCGATTTGTCACAGTACAGTTAAATACCGCTTCCGTTGCTGAGAGTGTTACAACACTCACATTTAGAGCCGAAATGTGTGGTGAAAGAGAACCAGTGGCGGAGTATATAAAACGAGAGAGTGGGGTAGGTTAAATATTTATTTTAAATTTTGTAAGTTGGATGGTAAATTCACGAGATGTAAAAGAATGCATTCTTTTGCGAATAATAATTCATTTGATTTATCGCAAAATGATTGCATCCATTTTTTGAATTCTTTGACTGGGATGAAGTCACCATTCAGACTTCATTCTGCGACTTTGAATCCTTTTGTTGGTTATTCATGTATTGCATTCATTGAATAAAAAGTCTCACTAAAGTCAATTGAAGTAATTTGGAGTCATATGGAGTCATTCGAAGTCAATTTACCTGTGGCATATGACACTTGATCGTAAACTATTTTTGTTGCAAATAGTTAGTGACTTCACTAAAAAAATGAATGTCAGTAAGTGAATTATCTAAATGACTTCAAAGTCGTAACTTCAAAAAGGCTTCAGACTTAATTTTTTCATTCTTTAGTCAAAAAGCGAGTCAATGAGTGCATTCGAAATTTGAAGTCATTGAATAAGACTTCAACTGATTGCATTCGCATATGAATGCATTATTTTACTACCCTGGCAAATTCACAGACCGCGATCCGAAGTAGAGTCATCTGTGCAAGACAACTAGCCCTTAAACCCCCTATCAAACCTCCACCACTGACATGCTAAATCAGAAATATAAACAACAGTTCAGGTGCGAACTTTGCAATTGTGCAGTGTTGTATATTTTTTGTCAATAATAAAAACAAAAAAAAAAACAAAAATTGTATTCATATTTGCTCATATTTTGCGTCAATGGATAATTAAATATTTTCATTTAATCTATTTACATAATATGCACATATGTATCCATATAAATATAAATAAATAATTAAATATGTGCGTGCATGTAGAGAGTATTTCCTTCCTGCGGCACATGCCGCTACTTGATCATTTATTATTTAAATTAGTCTCCCACTGTAATGGCAGCTGTTTGCTTAATATTTTGTTGTTGTTGTAATTTTCAGAATTTTTTTGTTTTTGGTTTTTTTTTCTCGTATGCAAAATTATTATTTTTTTGTAAAATACGCGCGAATATTATTTGCATTTGGTGTTTGCGCTAGTTTTGCTTGCACATTGTTTCCATCAGCGTTTAGCATTTTGTTGTTTTTGTGTTTGCATTAGAGCTTAGTGCTCTCGCTCTCATATGCAACCGCGCTGTTACAATATAATGGCTATTCAATTGCATAATAAACTCTAATTATTTAGTAATAAAATATGCTTTGGGGTTTATGGTTAATTTGGTTTCCAGTGGCTATTAAGCCGTACACAACGATATTTGCCACTCGATAAGCGGGATTTTTGTTGTTGTTGTTGTACAATTTTAATTATAAATTAATTTATTTGAGAATGTTTTGCTTTAAGATAGGCAGGCGAAAAATAAAAGCTTTAAAAAAACCGAGCACACGCACTTTTAACTACCTTTATATATGGAAGCACTGTAATGCAAGTCAAAACTCCGCTAGATGGGGCAGGGATCGGGTCAAGAAATTTATTATTAAATATTTGGAATCTTGCGCTGAGTTTTTGAGTTACGTCCTGGTTATCTAGACCATTGAAATAACAATTAAAAACCATGCAAAGACCTGTACACAAAATACCGCTAGATGGCGCACTAAGCTGGATGATTAAAAGTTCATGACATGCAAAGGGAATTCTTGCGATTATTTTTTGACTGCATTCCCTGGAACTTAAAGACTTGAAGCTTTTATAAATGCAAAAGGTATCCATGTGGAAAGCAAAATTCCGCTAGATGGCGCGCTGCTGAAGATAACTGAAAATCGCATGAAAGGGCAACAATCTTTGAGTAAATTCCCGGTGAGCTAGAGATTTGAAATTTGTAACATAGTTCAGAATCCAGAGACAGTACGATTTGTGAGAAAAAAATCGGTAGATGGCGCACGGATCGAGCTTTTAGAGAATTCGTCTGTGGATTTTTAACTGAATTTTCTGAGATCTACGGACTTCAAATGACTAAAAATCTCTCAAAAATAGTGGCAAGCTTGCTATCGATTTTATTGGCGTAACTTTTCGGTAAGCTTAAGACTTAGTAGCAGGATCAACAGCTGGGATTATCAAGTCGGAAAGTGTCTTTTTAACTCTCCGGCCAATATGGGGCAATGAGTCTCAGTGAATTCTAGTATTCCGAATTACGTCTGGCGTCTACAACAGGCCAGAAAGATCTCGACATATTGTAAGAAGTGGTGTGAGACCAGCGCTTACCATGGAGCGTCGAGTAGTAGCTATCCAGAAGTAGGCTGTAGATAGTCAATGGAATTTCCGCGGCCCTAGAGTCAACCACGTCAGGCTCAAAAGTACCAGCTCTCGGTAAAAGGCTCTGATGCGAGCTTCCACGGATGACGTAATGACCTGACACCCAGTCATAAAAGTGTGCAGTCATCTGGAATCGCTATTTCATATGACCAAAACCGGATGATTGACCAACATTTTAAATGTCTATTTTTAAAGATTTTAATTTAAATGTGTTAAGCTAAAATCTCACCAAAAAAAAATTCTACTCCCATCATTGAATTAAATATTTCATTGAACGTAGTGAATTACATTGTTGTTGTTGTTTTAATCCTCGCAAGCATTTTTCTGTAATCGGAGAGCTCGTTTAGCCAAAAATTTCATTATATCACCACTTCAATTTAATTGATTCATCACTACAAATAATACTTGAAAAAATGGTCGATATGTATAAGTACAAACATACAAACAGTACGAGTACATACAAACATTATTGTGTTGTATTGACATTTATTACCCGGAAAGTGCAGATATTTAATACTCTACTTGATAATTTGTATTTAATAGACAGTTCGACAACTGTTTTGTTCGGTCAAGTACAATACAAATATAGCCAGTAGGGTGAATGTGTGACAGCTAGAGATCGCAAATTGTTGATAAAACTAGCTACGCTATCGGTATTATATTTCTAAGGGAACTATCGCTTGTTTATGAGGGGCTCGATAATACTCATGGTTCATATAATGCTCACTCGAATTTTCATTTTATGTATATTTTTTCGACCCGACCCAGACCTTTTAAATTTGATTTGTAATTAGTAATCAATTGATTGGACCAGGGACGGAAAATAAAAGTTATTATTTTTTTCGATCTCATAAAAGTCCGGGCTTAGATAGTGTCCCTGAAGAAAATTATTAAATTTTCTGTTGTCCCAGGACATCTAGGATCAATATCCTGGCCACAATTAATTTTCCTGGCTTTTTGAAAAAAGTCCGATAATAACTTAAAACCACGAACTTTTATTTTTTCTCGCCAGCAATAAAAGTTATCTTTGTCCTTTTATTTTTTAAGGACAAAATAAAAGTCCGAACCAAAATCTACTATACCGACAATCCTCTTTCATATGATAACAAATTCATTAAATTTAGATTACCAGGTTGGTAGATTCTAGCTCGGACTTTTATTCTATCCTTAAAAAATAAAAGGACAAAGGCGAGAAAAAATAAAAGTCCGAGTTGTCCGATTATTTTTGTCCGGATAAGAATAAAAGTCCAGACATAACTTTTTTCTTCGGCCTTTTATTTTAAAAGGAATAAAAGTCCCCGTCCCTGGATTGGACGGATTTTTTAATTAGTAATGATGATTTTAATTGTTTTCAATTATGAATTGATTACTTATGATTAAAAACCATTATTTTTCACGAATATTAAATAATCCAAGCTAATCACAAAAAAAAAAAAATAAAATTAAAAATAAGTAAAAAAATTTAAAATAATCACAGAAAAATAAATAAAAAAATAATAAATTTAAATAATAAAAAAATTAAAAGTAATTAAAAAAAACCAAATAAATACAAAACAAAAAGAAATATAGAAATAGTTAAATAAAAATTTTAAATAATCCAAAAAAAATTTTTTTAAATACATATCTATGTAATTAAATTTAATAAAAAAAAAACTTTTTTTAATTACTTTTGATTTTTTCTGATTACTTTTGATTATTTTTAGTAATCATGAAAAATAATTTTTTTTTGATTATTTTTTAATTATCTAATTGGAAAATAATCATCAAAAATTTAAAGCAATCCTTCTCAATTACTAAGTGGGTTCTTAGTAAAATAATCAATCAAATCGGTAATCATTAGTAATCATTATGGAACAGGGTCTGTCCCAACCTTATAGTTTTTAATGTGCTTGCTTGCTGTACTGAAGGCCTTTAAGTTCAAGTTCCGGGAATGATAATAGAAAAACTACTTTTTAGAGTCAAGGAAAATTAATAAAAAAAAACAGTTAGATTTCTCCAACTCTAGACATTTCAGCAGTCTGCTTAAGTTTAAATTTTAACTACAACAATTTTATAACTTTTCGGACTACTTCAAATACCGTCAAAAGAGTACTTTGGTATTCGAAAATTTGTGTCGAGAGGGAGAGAAGAGCGTCGAAGTAGTAGATCCTACTGAAAGCGTTGAGGTTCAAATGAAATGTAGGTCAGTCTACCCAAACTGTGCCACACAGATACGTGCAAGCTGTCGGTTATTATCGATTATTATCGATTACAATCGATGACTATGACTATCGAAAGTTTGGCATTTCTATTTTGGACTCATAAAATGTTGTAGTAAATATCAGCGAATATCCAATAAAAAGTGGATATAACAACAAAAGAAAAATTGCAATCCATATTGAAAAAAAAAAAATAAGTAGCTTCGTTTTTGGCAGATGGACAACCACAAAATCCGCTAAATCAATATGAGCATAGTGGAACCGAAGCGATTTCGATGCAGTGAAATGAAAAGAAAAAGCGACAAAACAAAAGAAAGAAAAAATAATCGCAAATAAATACATAAATAACGCAATCGAATTGGTGGGTGTGTGTGTTTGTATTATTTTTTTGTTTTGCATAAAAACAGCAGCAAAAACAACAACTACAACAACAAGCAAACAAGAATAACGCGCAATTGATTGCATGCAATCAAAGTAGAGCTCTTTGGATCAAAAGGCGGTAGGGGAAGCAACTTGGCATAGTGGCGGCCAACATGAAAACAAAAAGAAAAAAAAAAACAAAAAACACACACAATACAAAAACAAATACATATATAACGATAAGCCGGAAATGACCACATTTCGTGTTTGCTTAATGGCCAATGGCGGGTTTGTTGTTTGTGTGCTTTAATATGCATACAACGAGCTGCATATCAAAGTTGGCGGATTGGTTAAGTACTCATACTGGATGGTATACGCCTAACTCGTTAACCACATAAACACACACACACACACACACACATAGATGTGCGATTGTACATGGCTACAAAAGTGTTGGGAATATCTCTCGCTCAAAACTGGTGTGGTTTTAGTAAATTTGGAATCATTCCTAGCTCATGTGACTACGAGCTCATATTTGGAAAAAATTGTCTTCGCCGAGTGGCAGCTTTGGAGACTAATTTGGCAATTTCTTAAATACCCTCCTCTGAAGCCTGCTGAAAACCTAAGTTCCTAAGCTTGCTAATTCCGCCATCCATAGCTTTATTTATTGGCTGTGTAGAACTAGTGCTTATTTGTCACTTTAGAACTAGTTCTCAATTAGAAACTTTTCTCAAATGGCGGCGTAAATAACATTCAAAATAGCAAAACAAATTACAACAACAATTCGAGTGATGCCAATAATACAACAAATAGAAATATAATAAAATCACAAATAACAATTTGATTGTAAATTGAAAGCATGCGCTGCAGTTGCAAAAAAAAAAAACAAAAAAAAAAACAACAACATGCAATTGTTGTGAGCAAATTTATGAATTTTGAATTAGTTAAACTAAAATTGCTACATTGTATGTGCGCGTGGGTGTGTGTTAGTGGCAAATATGAATGAGATTAGATGCGAACTGTAATAAAGGCGGAACTTGGCTATTGGCATATTCAGGTAGAACATGAACAACAACAAAAAATATTTGCATGTGCAATGTAATATCCAACTAGTGAATAAATAAAATGCAACGTCCAGGATTGTAAAAATTCTTGAAAAATTCGAAAAAAAGGCGGGGGAAATTTTGTATTTTAGGCAAGAATTTCAAAATTCTTCTGATTATGCAGTTTTGTAGCCCATTCAATTTTAGTCGCACATAGTGCATGTAGCAAAGCTCTTGAAAATTCGATTCATTTTTGCAAATTTTTTACTTCATGGTGTTTCGTAGAAGCGCTTGCCAAGGAGCTCAATTTGTATGGAACTTGCCGCAAAAAAAAGTTTGCCAAAATTCTTGCCTCAAATATAAAAATTCTCCACAATTTTTTAGGGAATTTCCGGAGTTTTTGCTTGAGCTTAGAAATACCTATTCATTCATGTTTTCATTTGAGCTTAGCTGTATAATTTTTCTTAATTTATTACAATAACCAATTGGGCCATTTTCAACTACACTCACTATAAACTTTTCATTTTGTATACAAACATAAATAAATATGTAGTTGTAGTTGCCCAAAGTCAATTTCTAAGTAGCTTAAATGGCAAAAGTTCCATAAAAACATGAATTAATAATGTTAAAATTAATATGAAATGCATTTAATTAGTAAATAATAATAATTGTAAAATAATTACAATGGTTATTATAAATATTCATTATGGTTAAAATTAATATTTTATAAACAATTGGTAGCAAAGTGGAGGGTTGTTTGGAATTAAAAAATAAAATAAAATTTTGTAATACATATTTGCATGCATATTTCATGGAGTATTCTAACAACCTTTTTCGATAACAGAGCGAAAAACGCCCTTTTATGAGAGAGTCAGCTAGCTCATAGCATAATTTTACGGATGAATGAAGACATTTTTTGCATAAGAAATCGATTTATGAACAAAAATCTATTATTTTATTCGAAAATCGATATATGTACAACAATCGATTAGTTTATTTAAAAATCGATTTTTTGCATACGAAATTCATTAAGGCACAAAAGTGGATTATTTTATTTAAAAATCGATAAATGTACAAAAATCGATTATTTTAATTAAAAATCGATTATTCAGAAATCGCTATATTTTTTAAATACCTTTCTAATGGTACAAAGATCTATGAAATCGGTTGAGCCACTCCGTAGTAATCACAGCTTAAAGGTACATATTATAAATATTAATATAAGTAATATTACTTTCAACTTTCAAATATTTCGATACCTTGCCACGCCCACTATTTTTCGAAAACGCTATTTCTAAAAATGAGGTTATGTTTGTCCATGTAACATGTACGGGTATGCAAAACTTCATCATGATTGATGAAATTCGTCATATTACAAATGTTGCGTATACGTCACGTCATAACATACTTGCTAAATAATGATTACTAATCGTAATGATTACCGGTTTTATTGATTATTTTTCTTAAAAGCCATTTAATGATTGATTACCATTACTTTTAAATGTCAAAGATTTTCTTAAAATCAATAAAAAAATAATGTTTTTCAAGATTACTAATCAAAAATAATAAAAAAATTTTTTTTTAATTACTTTTGGTTAGTTTTTGATTTTTTTGATTACTTTTGGCTTTTTTTGTTTTTTTTTATTATTTTTTATTATTTTTGATTAATTTTGATGCCTATTTTGGATTTTTTTAATATTTTAAAACTGTTTTTTTTGTTTATTTTTGACTGTTTCTAATTATTTTAGATTTTAATTTTTTTTGTTGATTATTTTTGATTACTTTTGATTATTTCTTTCATTTTTTTATTTTTTTTTCAATCGTAATTAATTTAAAATTTCCATTTCTTGAAAATCAGTTAAACTAATCATTACTAATTAAAAAATCCGTCTTATCAGTGGATTACTAATTACTAATCAAATTTTGCTGGTCTGGCCTTGATACGGAATTCATCATTTTGCAAATGTTGCGTATACGCAATGTACTACCAAAAATGATTCAAACTTAGGCACCATAACTTGAGTGGTTTTTGTAATTTCGTTTTAAGAATTTGCCAATTATCTTTTCACAAATGTGTGTGGTAGCAAATTTTTTTTTTTTGATTTAAATAATCTGAAACAACCATGAAACGACGTTATACCAAGGGGACCGTCCTTCAGCTTTCTCCAAGAAATTTTATACATACAACCCAACCCACTTTCAAAATTTCGCATTTTATGAGTGAGCGAAAATGCATACATATATACTTAGCTAGTTTATATGCACATATATTGATTTTGTATTTTATCTCTTCTCATGCCCTGATTGATGCAAATACCCTGGTGTAAGCTAGCGATATTTTATAGATTGTAAATCTCTTTCCTCTGCGATTTTTATATATCACGTACCAATACATATATGTACATATAAACATGCATACACACGCTCGCGCTCGGTGGCTTTTTATATGCACCCATTTGGCATTCGCGATATGTCGTTACTCGCTGGGACAGCGATTGCATTACGAATTTACAAAGTCAGTGAACTTTTGTGTACGGATTTTATGGTCGGCGATGCGAGTAAAGCTATGAAAATAAAAATAAACACACATATACAGAGTTACAACAACTGCTTACTACTTGAATTCATTACGGTTCTTACATTTTGTTGAGCTGATTCGAAGCAAATTGCCACACTAAAACTTTGTTGCTTTGTTGGTATCTATCATTTATTTTTAAGTTCCAATGCTGTCGTCGAATTGGCAAAACAGCAGAGTATGTATCCAATGTATTGTTTGTATGTATGTATATATGTATGTGTGTGTATGTAAATGTGTGCTACTTTCAGCTTTTATCTATTTTTGTTTTGTTGCTGCGCTGGCATTCTCCACTGGCATAGTTGTAGTTTGTCTGGCCAAATTTGGAATTTGCTGTAAAATATGAAAATGTCTGTTCATTGTGCCGCTTATAATTGCTTGAATGTATGTGTGTGTGTGTGTATGTATTTCGTGATTAGAGTCGCGCACAGCCCAGCACTACAGCGACTACTTACGCTTACACTAGCGAGCCAAGACATTAAAGATAACCACTGCGCACACCACAACAATAACAATAAAAATCACTAACTGCAATGTGAGTATAACAACAACAACAACAAAGTAAAAATAATAAAGCTTTACTTAGGCTTGCATTGGATTTAATATACTCAACTGTACAAAAATCGAGCTCTTTAACATCGCAACGCTGCAATCGTCTAATTCTTCGAAAGACTGAAGACCACTGGATAATAATGATAAAATAAATCTTGGCGAGTCTTGTGATCTGTATGCGTCTTCTTCAAAAGCTTGATTGCCGCTTGACTATTAAAAAAAGTATTGAATGTTTTCCGCTTCTCAAATGTTCTTCATTGGAAACTCCCAAATCCCACTCCACTGCTTCCATGAGAGGGTGACGATAAGAAGTCCTTCTGAAACGGAGTGTTTTCATCACATGATCTATACAATGACACTGTTGGTTTTATATTTTTCTAACTAGCCCATACATCATCATTAAGTCTTCTCGGGAGGACATTTAGAACCGTCTCAAACAGGCAAGGCAGGACGTGCAAGATTAGTAACTTGTAGGTCTTGTTTTTATAACCCGAGAGAATATTTTAATTTTCAGTTGCTTGCAGTCCAAAATTTTATTTCGCTGTATTGAAGGGGAAAAAAGCTATTCGAAACTAAATGAAACTTCAGTGGAGCTAACGAATGAACCTATAATTTCTTTGCTCTTCTGCTGTAGAGCTTCATCGTGCAATTAGCCTAAACTAGGAGCCTCCAAATCAGGGAGCATGTATTCCAAGGGGCATGCAGAGATGTAAAGAGAGGAAGAAAGCGTTTGTCTTTTCCTTGAAAAGATTTCTATGCCACTAAGGAGGCAATCACCAAGTTGAAAATTAAAAAATTGTCCAGAAGAGATATAAAGGTTACTTTTTGACCAATTAAATGGCAAGACTGTCTTGAATTTCCCTTTAATCGTTCACTTCCATATCTTCAGTCACTCAATCGCTCTGCCGCTCTTCTGTTCCCCCCGTAATCTATAAGCTCTTTACTATTTCCACCAACGTTGTGAATGAATAATCGATTTATATCGTTTAATTTTTTTGATCGAAAGAAGTTTTTAATTATAGATTTTTTTCATCAATTTTAGGAATGACTAAATTGGATTTCGAATCATTCGATTCCACGTTGCTCTGCTGCAATTTTATTCCCACCGTAATCTATCAGCCTTTCATTCATTACGTTCACTACAGATGTAAAAAAGTATCGATTTTTTGTTCGATTCATTTTTTTATCGATAAATTTTTTTATCGATAAATTTTTATTTATTATTTTATTGATACATATTTTTAATATTAAATTTTTTTATCAATTTTTTATGTTTTTTTTTATGGTAAATTGATTTGAACTATTTTTCTTTTCCTATTTAATTATCTTCTGTTGTGAAGAAGAACTACGTACTCCGCGGACGATTTTAATTTTAAGAAATTCCAGTCCCGCCGTGTATAACCTAGACCAAGCTACAATAAACAGCATTTTTCCAACAACAACAACATCACTGCAAACCCGTTGCTTAGGAAGTGCAACCAAAAGTTAGAAATGCCAAGTTCCACGCATTTTTCATTCTTATAACAACTTCTGGAATTTGCACCATTTCGTTTTCTTTGTGGCCAAACTATTTACGTTTTTTTTTGTTTTTGTATGTTTAGTTGTGGTTAATTTGTGTGTGTGTGTGTGTGTGTGTGTGTGTGTGTGTGTGTGTGTGTGTGTGTGAATGAATCTCTGTGTTTATTTGTTTTCAGTTGTCGGCGTTGTTAACCAAAACGCGAAATTGCCATTTGTATAAAGTTGTTGTTGTGAATTCCTACTAACATACAAAATTAGATGCCATTGCTGTTTCGCTTTCACTTCCACAGAGATTTGCTGCACCACACCCCCTATCGGTAATTGCATGCAACCGTGCCACATTGTGACAGCTTTCATCTAATCGTTGAGGAAATTAACACATTCAACTAAGTTTCGACAATCAACGCCAACAAAATACCACCAACGCTGAACACATGCGAAACTCTGGACACATAGCTTGTCGTCATATACAAAAACAAACACCGTCCAAAAATGCAAAGTTTTAGAGAACACTTAACATACAACCAGACATATATGAAGGATTGAAATGCGAAGTTATGAACAGTGGGCTCCTTTGTCGGTAGGCCATATTTCACTTCATTGGTATTCAGTCCAAACCTCTTGCGCACGCTCATGACGGCTAAGGTGGGGCTCAGATCGTCTTCATGGAGGTCCTCCCTTTATATTTTTATTAGTTCCGCATTCAAGGAATCTTAATCCACTGGTCTCTAGCCTAGTTCCCAATCCTCTTATAAGATTACAATAGGTTGCTCGAAGACTGATCTCCATTCTATCCTACCTAAAGCGCCTAGATCCTAAGACTTAAATCAAATAAGCTTCCTTCCTTTGAGCTTCCTTTTCAAATGTGGTTACCAAAATTTTCTTCGTCGCGCTGCAAAAAACTTAAAGTTTCCTTTAAGCCACTGTGCACAAGGTTTAAATAAGTAAGTGGATACTCATGTTTATAATTGACTGTGGTGTTTTGGTGGCAGCAACTTTTGCAATTCAAAGGATTTATGAGCGTCACTGCAACCAACGCGAGTTTGCACATTGCAAGCATTTCGTATTTTGGTTCAACTAAACTTGCTTATAGCGCTATTGTTGTTGTTGTTGTTTTTGCCGATGTTCGCTGCCAACAATTTGCAAACGAAATATTTCTAATGAAATAGCATGTTGCGAGCTATAAGCCAACCACCAATGAAGGCTATTTTAAAATGCAACACTCCGCTACCTTCTTCTACGCTTTTTGTTACAATAAATGTTTGACAGCGTGAAGCTTTTGTTGGTCGTTCAGTTTTCTCGCGACTGTTGTCTATTTCCCTATCTATTTTAGCTCGGCCGCACAATTTTCTATCTCACATTCTGCTAATGTAATTTAATTTGTACTTGCATGTGCTCGGTAATGGTTACTTGGGTATAATATAGAGATATCAGGGATCGATATCAATAAAAAATTTTGAAATTTAAAAAATTAGATGAAAACAAATTTATGCAGCAATTTAATTAAATTTCAATTTAATTTAATTTAATTTAATTTAATTTAATATAATATAATTTAATTTAATTTGATTTAATTTAATTTAATTTAATTTAATTTAATTTAATTTAATTTAATTTAATTTAATTTAATTTAATTTAATTTAATTTAATTTAATTTAATTTAATTTAATTTAATTTAATTTAATTTAATTTAATTTAATTTAATTTAATTTAATTTAATTTAATTTAATTTAATTTAATTTAATTTAATTTAATTTAATTTAATTTAGTTTAATTTAATTTAATTTAATTTAATTTAATTTAATTTAATTTAATTTAATTTAATTTAATTTAATTTAATTTAATTTAATTTAATTTAATTTAATTCAATTCAATTCAATTCAATTCAATTCATTTCAATGCAATTCAATTCAATTTAATTTAATTTAATTTAATTTAATTTAATTTAATTTAATTTAATTTAATTTAATTTAATTCAATTCAATTCAATTCAATTCAATTCAATTCAATTCAATTCAATTCAATTCAATTCAATTCAATTCAATTCAATTCAATTCAATTCAATTCAATTCAATTCAATTCAATTCAATTCAATTCAATTCAATTCAATTCAATTCAATTCAATTCAATTCAATTCAATTCAATTCAATTCAATTCAATTCAATTCAATTCAATTCAATTCAATTCAATTCAATTCAATTCAATTCAATTCAATTCAATTCAATTCAATTCAATTCAATTCAATTCAATTCAATTCAATTCATTTCATTTCAATTCAATTCAATTCAATTCAATTCAATTCAATTCAATTCAATTTAATTTGATTTAATTTAATTTAATTTAATTTAATTTAATTTCATTTAATTACGATCCCTGTTATATAAGGTTGCTTGACTACTTGCATGTTTATCTAAGTGTCGGACATTCACTCGACTGTTCTAATTCAATTGCTGCACGCAAATGGCTAGAAAATGATAGTGAAGCGTATTTTTTTGGGTCAACTTTAATAATAATTTGCAGTAATTTAATGCCCAATAATATTAAAGCGTAAATGTTTCAGAATTAGTATTTATGAGAGTTTACTCGTGAAGCGTATTGAAGATAAAAATAATTAAGGTCAGTCCTTGATGTCATATTCCCCAAGAAGATCTTTGTCTTTCTCTGCTTTCTTAATAATACTAACCTTGAAACTGTCTATAAATAATTTATATAGTAATTTTAGTTGCAAGAACATTTTAATTTAATACGACTTACTTAAACCTTAAAAAATATCTCGCTTTCATATAGAACATTTTGTAGAATGTAAATTCTGTAAAATAATATTTTCAGCAAAACAATAAAATTTATAATTGCCATTTACTCCGTTGGCATTTTTAAGCAATCAAAGCGTGTAAATATTGTTCATGAAAGCAGCAAAAAGCACGTTCAATAATATTCTTTTTATGCAATTTTCAACATTCGCTGGCAGTTAGTAAATTCGCGCAAAATCAGTAATTGAGAATCTCGCTCGCTCGCACATTCCAATATTGCGCAAATAAATTCGAATGCAATTGTTCGATTACTCCGGTGCTCCTGCTGCTGCTGCTGTTGATTCTGCTTTTCATATGCTTTGTTGTTGTTATTGACAACGATGTTGCTGATTACTATTGCAAATGCTATTCACATTATGTCGATATGTATGGCTGTTGAATTTTTTGCAATGATTGTTGCTAACCCATGTGTGATTCTTCTTTTGAGAAATGTTCCAAATTTATTTTATTTTATTTTATTTTATTTTATTTTGATTTATTTTATTTTATTTTATTTTATTTCATTTTATTTTATTTTATTTTGTTTTATTTATTTTATTTTATTTTATTTTATTTTCTTTTATTTTATTTTATTTTATTTTATTTTATTTTATTTTATTTTATTTTATTTTATTTTATTTTATTTTATTTTATTTTCTTTTATTTTATTTTATTTTATTTTATTTTATTTTATTTTATTTTATTTTATTTCATTTTACTTTACTTTATTTTATTTTGTTTTATTTTATTTTATTTTATTTTATTTTATTTTATTTTATTTTATTTTATTTTATTTTATTTTATTTTATTTTATTTTATTTTATTTTATTTTATTTTATTTTATTTTATTTTATTTTATTTTATTTTATTTTATTTTATTTTATTTTCTTTTATTTTATTTTATTTTATTTTATTTCATTTTACTTTACTTTATTTTATTTTGTTTTATTTTATTTTATTTTATTTTATTTTATTTTATTTTATTTTATTTTATTTTATTTTATTTTATTTTATTTTATTTTATTTTATTTTATTTTATTTTATTTTATTTTATTTTATTTTATTTTATTTTATTTTATTTTATTTTATTTTATTTTATTTCATTTCATTTTATTTTATGTTATTTTATTTTATTTTATTTTATTTTATTTTATTTTATTTTATTTTATTTTATTTTATTTTATTTTATTTTATTTGATTTGATTTTATTTTATTTTATTTGATTTTATTTTATTTTATTTTATTTTATTTTATTTTATTTTATTTTATTTTATTTTATTTTATTTTATTTCATTCTAAAAGTTCACTCCAAGGGCATTTCTGTAACTAGACGTTTGTTTATCGATGGAATTTTCGTTTTCAGTAGTAAGTTGTTTTACTATTTTATAGCTATTGTCGCGCACGTACATAGCTTAAACATTAGTTGGTCACACGCGTATTCATATTGCCGGCTGCGAATGGGAGCTGTTGCTGCACGCTTTGATATTACGCTTGGACGAGTTGTATTCCGCTGTCGTTGTTAATATAATAGGGTTTTAGTGCTTAGGTGTCTGTGTGTTTGCGCATTTTATTGCAGTTACAAGTGGCAATTGCCAATATCTTTACACTTCGCAAAGTTTTGTTATTATTTTTATTTTGCTGTGCCATTTTGTGTTCAACAGTTAATGGTAGAGTTAGATGTTAGGTATTTCAACCAGAACGATTTTTCACACACAATCAATGCGCGTCGATCGCATAAACAACAAAGTCAAGAAAAAAGCGTGAAAACTAAAATCCAATTATGCAGATGCTGAATACAATTTCAGTATTGAAATTTGGATTCTTGTCTAATTTATTTAATTTTGTTTTTAAAATTTCTTTTAGTTAAATTTCTTTTTAAACGTTTTTTTTTTATATTGCTTTAACCAAATTATCCCCTCTTTTCGAAGTCGACTGAAACTGCTTTGCCTTATGAGCATAGAAAAAAAATTATGTTTCATTTGATTTCATCGATTTATAAAAGTTACAGCATCGTCACCTGGTCTATATTGGCTAACTGTGCTGTGTGATACGTTTCATTTGAGTTCACTCTCGCTTTCGGAAATCTTTAAAATTCCTGCAACAAGAATGTGAGTACGTAGAAACATTGTTGCTTCTTCTTTTACTCGTGCGTTTGCGGTTTCATTGCGGTTTGTATTTGCGCATTTCATTTACGAAATAATTGGAATTTATGCTTCCAGTTTACATTTGTATAGCAAAGATGAGGGGGGAGATCCACCCGTTTCGCTGGCTATAAATTCGATCGAACTTTTGAATGGTAAATGCGTGTAGATGTTTAAATCTTGCATTCCGAAATGATGAATCTTAGTATTACGGGGGCAAAAGTGGTTTGATGTGGTTGCTAGAGATGGAGAAGTGTTGCTGTGTTAGCAAAGGGAATCTACTGAAACACAGCAACTGAGTGTGGGATAAGTCGGTCGTCTGTAACGACAGTAAAAGATGGCATGGAATTTGGTGATGTGCTGTGCCCGGCCAAAGTGAATTCAATAGTGCGCAAGTTGTTTGTGATATACAGTGTTGTGGAAAATATTTGCAACGCCAAATGTCAAACGAGATAACGATATCGATATCGAAAACTTCAAAGTCTCGCCTCAAATAAATGTAGTACCAAGTTCAGATTCGTAGAAATGTAAGCACGGTAAAGTTCCTGGGCTGCTCTAAACTGAGAAGTGGAGGTCATATTTTTTATTTCACTTTAAAGGAGGGCCGCTGTTAAGTCTTTTATGTATAAAGAACTCTGCATAAAACAGCTGCGAATTGTGGGAGCATGGAAAACAAATGAAAAAAGTCGCCAAAGTCTATATAGATTTCGAAGTATTTCAAATTGGAAATAAAAAAACAAAAAAAAACCCTCGAGCTCAACTTTGCTTTGCTCAACACTGTACGCGCACGAGCTCTTAAAACGATTTGTCGATTGTCGTGTTCAACAACTTGCGTACTTGGCCATTTGTGTGTCACATGTGGTCGATGAGGTGAGGGGCGGAGGGGGGGTTGTGATGCTAGAAATGAGGGGTGCACAGCTTAGTAATCCATCGATTCGATGAGCAATCCAAATTGCTTCAATTTCACAAATGAATTACAACTGCTTGACACAACCGTGCCGCTAATGGCACGACAGCACCTCCCTCCCAGCGGAGCTTTCGATTTTGGTTGCCATGCGTCGCTCCACCACTTTGCAATTGATTTTGTAGAAAAGTTCTCATAATTTTGCAGTCAGATCTGTGGAATCAAAAGCGTAGAACTGCAGCAATAAATCTTAGTTGACGGGAACAAGCAATAACAACAAGCAACAAACAACAACAACAACGTAAAGCGCAATAAAAGCGTTGCATTCCGGTAAGCTGCTTTTGGTGGGTTACGCAGCTGACCGCAAATGATGCATTGAGCATGAAATGAGTTGTTCGCATTTTTGCAGCTGCATTGATTTGGCAGTTGTTGTTGTTGTTGTTGTGTATTTTGTGTAATCGATTTATGCTGTATCGCTGCTGTTAGCTTCATCGCATCTCGACTCGCCTGTTTATGCAAAGCAACTTTGAATCGTATTATGCGTGCGCCAGTGACTGCTCATGTGGATGGGAGATTTTGTACGATTCCGCTGTTTGTGGTGGGCCGATTTCTTAAGGCCGGATAAATAAATGTCCTTGAAGTGGATAATTCGTGGAATTGTCCTTTAGAATCTACAAGGTTCCACCGGTCCTACCGAATCGCCACAAGCGTACCGGTTTCACATCCGGCCAAAGATTATTAATTCGTCATCAAGCACCTAAACCTTTGCGGAGTATTTTTCTCTGTTAAAAAACAACAACAACATGAAGTACATGCAAGTCTTTGCCCTGAAGAGTGAGTGAGCAGGAGAGGAGTTAGATGAAGGGAGAAAAAGAGGGAGAGGAAAACACTGTAAGGATGTGACAGGGAGAGTGGGAAGGAGAGAGAGAGAATGAATGGATGAGATGAAGTGAGAAAGATACTAGCTTTTATTAACTTATTACAGTTTTTGGATCTCTTTAAAAATTTAAAAAGTTCTAGGCAGCAACATTATCGGGCATGACAAATTCTGCTGGGTCTGCCTGTATATTATAAAAGAGCTTCGAGAGTAAAAAACTTTCCACACGGAGGGACACGTGCGTCGAAATGCTGATCCTATGACTCAATAGAATTATGTTCTCATGACGGTAGTGACATTCTACCAACGGCTAGTTGTCAAGTGTTTAATCGGAATAGCTGATAGAACCCCGATTTCTAAACTCAATGAGTAAAATATTTGGATTAAGGTCTTTTTACAACTGGTCTAACACTAGTTATCAATTGCCTAGTATGAATATTCAGCAAAATATATATTCCATGAAATAAAATGTTTGCTAAGTAGTTTGTCTCTTGATTGCAGGGTAGTCTCAGACTGTGATTCCGACCAAGGGCGAATACACGGGGGTCGTTTTCGGGTCCAAACACCCCCTACCTCCGACCGGAATAAAAAAGTCAAACTTGTTAGGAAGTGTAGATAAAAGATATTCACGAAATTTCATAAAAAATATTTACCCCCCTTTCCAAAATCCTTCGTATGCCACTGATCCCGACCTTCTCTCAATTCCGTTGATCTGGAATGAAAGCTCAATATATAAGTGTGTAAACCTTTTTTTTTTTTCGAATTATCTCAGCGCTGAAATTTTGACTTTAGATACTTGACTTTTTCGGACTAGTTGCATATAAAACAGAAAACACTAGTTCCAAACTAGTCTTTTCTCTACCCAACTTGATCTTTCACTATGTCCTTCATTTAAGCACTACTCAACATTTTTAATTAAATATTTAAATAATTTCAAGTGTAAAAATGTTGAATGCATCTGAGTGTGATAATTAAGCTTACGTTCGTGTGTTTGTGTGCATGCCGGCGGTGTAATACATACTCAACTGCTTATTCCCATAATAACTTTTAGTGAGTACAAGCAAAAAGCTTCCTGCTATGAACATCCACACACCGACATAAATGTAATATTTACACGTGCACATCACTAGCTTAGGGGCTATAAAAGCTAGCGCTACATACATACATACGTTAACCTCTATGAGCGATCATGAATATGTATGTATGTATGTGTGTAACATTGGGCGTTAAGTGTTGCCACAAGGCGCCAATTTTCAATTAACTCAAACACTTGTAGTATTACATACATAAAAATAGCGAAAAGGTAGCAGCAAGCGGTGGAGTTGTTCACATTTTTTATTTTATGTTGGTGGGAAAATAGAGTGGATAAATTAGCTAATTAGTTGTTTATATTGGAAAGGATTATGTAACTATGTAAATGCGTACAGTGGCGGCGAGAAATGTTATGTAATAATTAACAATAGTAATGACTACCGGTTTAAATGATTATTTTAATTAATGATTGATTATTTTTTCTTATTTTTTTGGATTGTATTTACTGTTTTAAAAAATAATCAAAAAATAATCACGACTTTTATGTTTATTAAAAAAAAATCAAGAAAAATCAAAAATAATCAAAATAAAATTTTTTTTAAATTCTTTTGTTTATTTGTGATTAGTTCTTTGGTATTTTTGTGGGCAAACAAACATACGCATTTACTGCAAAGCAATTGAAAGTTATAAAAAACAAAAAATAAAAAAGAATTTTTTTACATAAAAAAAAAATAAAAAAATAAAAAAAAAAATAAAAAATAAAAAAAAAAATAAAAAAAAAAAAAAAAAAAAAGAATTTTTTTAAATAAAAAAAAAAGAAAATAAAAAAAAAATAAAAAAATAAAAAAACAAAAAAAAAAAACAAAAAATTAAAAAGAATTTTGTTAAATAAAAAAATAAAAAAAAAAAAATAAAAAAAAATTAAAATAAATAAAAAAAAAATTAAAAAAAAAAAAACAATATTGAAAAAAATGGTGTGATTATTAATTTTTGTTGATTTCTTCGTTCTGATTATTTTTTTTTATTTTTTAATTATGTTTGATTTTTGATAACTTTTATTTTGTTTGTTTATTTTTTATTTGCCTAACTTATGTTTTGGTATTGTTGCAAAATATAGAAAAATGAAAAAAAAAAAAAAAATTTTAAATGTTTATTTTGTTTGATTATCTTTGCTTATTTGTGATTTTTGTTTATTTTAATATAATTTTTTATTTTCATATTTTTTTTTATTTTAATATTTTTTTTTTAAATGTTAATCAAGGAGTAAAAAAATTAAAATAATTAATATTGATTAAAAAAATAAAACCAGCTGGTAATTTCACTTACAATTGCTTTTGATCATATTTTTTGTGTTCTTGTCAGCCGAAGATTTACTTGTAATTTTTCGAGATTGCCTTATAATTACGACTTTCTTCAACCAAATCGGAAGTCGCTTAAAAACTCTTAATGCATTGTTCTTTGCCGGAGAAAAAATACGAAAATTGAAAATTAGCTCACCATATGCCAACTCCCTAGGGACGACATATGTAGACGACATAGATTGCCCGCTTCGCGAAGTGACTCAAAATTTAAATGGGAGACAATATCACCTGGAATGCAGCCAAAGTTAATCGATACGGACGACTTAAAGTCACAAAAGGGATTAGGGCGATAGAACCGGCTGTTGTGGGAACGCATATCACCATACCGAGCGTCATTCTTTTGAGACAGCAAAAATAAGATGCCATACAAGTCAGCCAGAGAAGGTGCCGTCAAAGAACTATCAGGGCAAAGCTATTTCTATGATTAAAATCGTCTAAAATTAAAATTTAATGAAGGCAATGAAATAAAATATTTCTGACTATTTCTAATTACTTCTGCCGCATTCTAACTCCACGGTGACTTACATTACAAGCCCCTTAGTTCAACTTACCCATAGTGTGAATTTCTTCCTTGTCTCTTTTACAAACCGACCTACTGTATTTCAGCCTAAAATAAATCTGCCAATGTAAATGATGATGAACGGCAGAACGATGGAGTCAGATTAGACATTAGGAGAGCTAGACATTTTTTTAAAAAAAGTTTTATAAAACACTTCTCAGAATTCATAATAAAATCTTCATATGAAACTATGACTTCTTTCTAAGTAACCTTCGTTCAGATAAATTTTGAAACCTTTTGACGTCCAAGCACAACAAATTCATTTAATTTCATTCACTCACTTTCACTTAACATGCTATGCTCGCTTTTGTGATTAATTCTTGACCTCAAACTAATTTATATTTTGATCTGTTATTAGACCAATTAACCCTTAACGGCCAGCAATTAATTTGGTGTGATTTAAGCAAACAGCTTAAGTGTACCATTAAAGCTCATTAAAGTGCCTCCACTGATAACTCACATACACATCCAAACACTCACACCAACACAGCTGAGTACTCAAATATTTGCTGTCAAAAAGCTATGTGCGTCATTAGCCAATATACAATGAGTACACATTCTGAATGGGACAGCTGTTACAGGTGAAGAGGTGAATGTATGAAAAGAAAAAGCCAATATCCTTAATCTCGTTCAAATTTTCCAAAAATGACAACATCAGCAGATTTTCCACACCGTTACACTGAAATGCAACAAAAGTAGCAGAACATTGTCGAAGCTCACCAAAGCTGCAATAACAACAAACTCGTAACTCGATTTAGTACAAGATGTATGTATGTGAAAAGAACAAGTACTTTAGTGTGTTAGAGAGAGAGAGAGAGAGGAAGAATGAGCACATATTTGCAGTGGCAAGTGAGCAAGAGAAAAGTGAAAAAGAAGCAAATACCAAAAAAAAAAAAAAAAACAAAAAAAAATCAACAACGATAACCCTTAAGCGCACAACAGATGACAACTTGTGTTAGGTATTTAGGTGCTTCACATAAAATTTCACACACAATTTTAGCCAAATGGCGCATTATCAGCTTGACTGGCGTCCACCCCAAGCACTGACACATTGCAGGTAAGAAGCCTAACAAGAGTTTTGACTTGCATTTGTGTGTGTTTGTGTATGTGTGTGCGTGTTGGTAAGGGCAGCATAAGCTGCCCAAGCAAGAAGCGTTCTTGTTCACACTGCGTGTTTTGAGGAAAGTTGCTTCTGCATAATACCATTCCGGATTGGTTTATACTCAGCTGCGTATAGAGTAGAGGGCATGGAGATAGATATTCATTAATGCATGGAAGGAATGAGGGAAGTCTTAAGGAGAAAATAATTTATAAAAAATTTATCTTTCCAATCGTCTGTGAACACGATTGATCGAGAAAATTTTGATATATACAATTACTATTCTTTATGGCTGAGCTGGCCACGCCCACTTTTTGTGGAATGCGTATTTTGGAATAAAGAAAAGTTATTACATATTTAGTAAATTCTACATATACATATGAAAGAAAGAAATTGGTTTGTGACATCGAAAAAAAAATTTAAAATTTATTGAAATGGGTGTGGCACTGCCCACTTTTAAGTAACTACATTTTATAGATGCAACCACCCTTGGGTTTCACCACACATAACCTAAATACTTCCAGAGATATGGACTAGGAAAAATTCCAGTTTGGCGGGAGGTGCCACGCCCCATTTTTCGTTATCCCCAGTTTTCATACAGGTGTTAGGGATTACTTTCATATAACCTCTAACCAAATTTCAGTGGTCTAACCTAAATACTTCCAGAGTTAAGGACTATGAAATATTGCATTTGTATGGGAGGTGCCACGCCCTCTTTTTCGTTAGCTCCGCTTTTCAATATAATCCCTCACCAAATTTCAGTCGTCTAACCTAAATACTTCCAGAGATATGGACTATCAAAATTTTTTGTCTCTCTCCAGTAGCAATTGCAAATAAGTGAAATCGGATGATGTCCACGCCCACTTTTTTGTAACGAATATATTTGAAAAACGCAAAACAAGTGCATATTCAGGAAATAATAAAAAAAAGCAAGGTTGTTGTGTAGATTAAAATTGTGGCGTTTGAATAATGATTTTTTAAATTTATTAAAGTGAGTGTGGCAGCTGGGTATATAACGCAAGATTACACTCGAGCCTAGACGCCCTTGCCTAGTTGTATATGAAAACTGTTGCTGACGAGAGCTAACCAGCCATTCAAGTTTCAACTTGAAATCAGATTTGTGTTTTGTGTTTTGTATTTGCTGGAGTCGCCAAGAAACGGTAGGGCATGTACTACAGTATTGGAAAGGAATATGAAATAAAAAATTTCTAAATTATATATAAGGAAGTCTAAATTGTGGTTGAACCGAATATTATATACCTAGTAGTGGGGGTAGGTTATCTGGCTCAATCAATGGTGGTCCGCAAATTCAACACCAAGACTTTCTTCTTGGTTTTCCTTACTGTAGAAGAGGAGTCAAGGTAAGATTGTCTTCTTAGCTTGTCTCATCCAGCGCACTTTCGTGATCTCAGCTTTTGCATTAGCGAGAATGTCAACAACGAGTTTGGCAGCGTTACCTGCCCTTGAGGGGGTCCGAACATTCCATCAAGGGTTAAAAGAGTTCTCATACGAGTCTTCCTTGCATTTTTCCTTGGAATTGATTTTCCCGTCTATGAATAAAACCAACTGCAATTCTTCCGTTAGGACATTGGCTGCTTACGCAACTGGCTATACAGGTGGTTAAAAAAAATTAAATTACGAACAACAACAACACACATATATTGTGAAAAAAAATCACGAAAATTGCATTTTAAGCAGTATTGACTATTACCGTTGTGGTTGAACTCTGTGGTTGATGCAACGGTGCCGTAAGCGCCATCACTTTGTTAAGCAGGAAGACAGAGAAGCTAAAGAGGATGTTGGTGAAACTTTGAATGAGCTGTCAGGAAGCACAACAGACAACACACACATTTTGCACGCTACAAATGAAAAAGCGAAGACGACAACAACCAAAGATGTTAATAGCAACAATAACAAAGCGTAAGTATGTTTTGCGGCTAAGAGTAACAGAGTGCCAGTATAAGAAATCCAATACAATTTTGCGCTATTAGGACCAAAGACGATTGACATTGTTATTGTTGGTATGGTTGTTGGTGTTGTTGTTGTCATTGAGTTGTGGCAGGTGGTTAACTAAGTGAATTTGTTGTTGTTGCTTGTACTGACGGTGACTAGAAGTCTGCGTGTGTGCGTCGAAGACGTCTTACAATAATATCAACTAAAGAAAATCACATCAGTTACAACAACAGGAACAAAACCAACAAAAACTAAAAATAGCTACAAAAATAATAACAACAAAAAAACTCAACATTATGTAGAAAATGTTAAAAGTGTAAAAGAAAATTGATATGACAATGAAGCAAACGTTCTGGTCAATTTGTTGGCAAAAAGGTTTGTTGCTCCAGAAGAGTCGCCTCTCTCTGTCTCCCTCTCTTGCTTGCTCACTGAATTATGTACAAAATAACAAGCACTACTCGTTGCTGATTTCATTGTCAATAGTATTGTGGTCTTTCACATAAGTAAGCTCAAGGATATATTGTCGATAATGTGATTGCGGTTGTTTTGTTATTTGAAAAATGTTTGCACATCAAAGTGCAAATGTTGGCATGGTGGAAATGTGTGATTTTGCTGAATTGAAGATTTTAAATTTGATGTGTGCATTGCGTGCGAATTTTACGACATAGTGAATTTGTATACAGAAACTAGAAGGACCCGGCAGACGTTGTTCTGCCCAAATTTAGGGAAAAAATCGCAAGATAAATAAAAAAGTTTGGAATATTTCGGTCCCTGATCCAATTCCCGGAAAAAAAGAAACCCCGAATTTTAACAAAAGTAAAGTGGTACCTTTTCACCAAATTTGAAGAAAATCGCACCATAAATAAAAAATTTTGGAAAATTTCGGTCTCTGGTCCGCTTCCCGGAAAAAAAGAAAGCCCGAATTTTAACAAAAGTAGAGTGGTACCTTTGTACCAAATTTGAAGAAAATCGCGCCATAAATAAAAAAGTTTGGAAAATTTCGGTCCCTGGTCCACTTCCCGGAAAAAAAGAAACCCCGAATTTTAACAAAAGTAGAGTGGTACCTTTGTACCAAATTTGAAGAAAATCTCACCATAAATAAAAAAGTTTGGAAAATTTCGGTCCCTGGTCCGCTTCCCGGAAAAAAAGAAAGCCCGAATTTTAACAAAAGTAGAGTGGTACCTTTGTACCAAATTTGAAGGAAATCGCACCATAAACAGAAAAGTTTGGAATATTTCGGTCCCTGGTCCACTTCCCAGAATAATGAAAAATAGATGTTGGTCGATTCTCAGACCTACTCAATATGCTCACAAAATTTCATGAGAATCGGTCAAGCCGTTTCGGAGGAGTATGGTTTCAAAAACTGTGACACGAGAATTTTATATATAAGATGTTGTTCGTCGATTTAATGACAGATTTTTTGTTGAGCGAAAAATAACACCTAGTTTAGTGTAGCTGCACTACGGAAGGATGTTGAGATATAGCGGAAATGATAAAAATAAATATAATAGGACTGGGGGGAAAAATAAATATGTCCTTTTTTTTTGTTGAAATACGAATATTTCATTTTAATAATTCGAATATTTAAATTTAATCATTGGAATAGGTCGACTGAGCTAAAAAAAATTTTTTGTTTTGAAAGCTGTATGCGTTATGGCTATGGGTATGGTTATGGTTAAAATAATGGTTATCGTTATGGCAGTGGTTATGGTTATGGTTATGGCTATGGTAATGGTAATGGTTATGGTTATGGTAATGGTTACGGTTATGGTTATGTTTATGGTTATCGTTATGGTTATGGCTATGGCTATTGTTATGGTAATTGTTTTGGTTATAGATATTGCTATGGTTATGGATATTGCCATAGTTATGGGTATGGTTGTGGTTATGGTTCTGATTATAGCGATGAAGATAGAGACGGTGATGGTTATCTCTATGGTTATGGTGATATTGATGGTGCTGGATATGAAAAGTTAATGGTATACGAGTATCTATTTCCATGAATGCAGATTTATTTATTTAACATGCTCTCTCAAAGGCTGAGATCACAAAGCAAGGATACAACTTTAGCTTGGGGAAAATCAAAAAGCAAGACAAGTCCTGGTATTGGATACGTTGGAGGAAAAAGGACTGCGCCGCCAAATAAAATCGTGCAATCCCGTATACAGACTTTTGTATGATCACTGTCCCAAACATGATATCAAGCTCGGAAAATGCCTTAAGGACAAGCAGGAAGAAGACTTTCACTATGATCAAAAATAGTTGGTGCATTAATAGGTCGCTTTAGGTATTAGAATTCGTGGTCTCTTATGGCTGGATAAAGTTTCAAAAGAATGGTAGAAAACATACATAAAAAACCTTGGCATACAACTAGGAAAACAAAAAGAAATAAGAACAGTGGAAATGAATCACAGAATCACTCTTAACATTGCTGTATAAGACACCTTAAAGGCAGTTGGCATGTTGCATGAGTCTTGCTATGGTTATATGCTATTCCTCAAAACTAAGTTCATCAAGTTTCTTCTTGATTTCTTCCCTCAAAGTTTTCAGCTTAATGAACCCCATTCAAGAGCTCATTATCAAATACAACGGATCTATAAAACTTAACAATCCAACTTTGCTTAGCTTTAGCTTTACCCTTAAAGCAACCGACTACATTTTCGTTCATTTCAAATGCATTTTCGAACTCGAAACATTTACATATTTACGCTTTTACTGTAGCTCTAATGCAATAAAGTTGCAAAATATTTGCTCTCATAATCGTAGTGACAAGGAAAATGTATAAAATAAACAAATAAATAACAAAACATTGCACAGCAACAGCAACAGCAACAAAAACAATAAATAAATACATAAATAAAATTGTGAAAACAACAGCAAACACACGAAAAATAGAATCGGTATGCCAGGTAACGGTAGTGCTAGTGACAGCTGCATAGAGGAAAAGAGTGAAATGACAAACAGCAAAATCGAAAGGATAAACAGAGCTGCGCGTTTGCATTGCGAAGTGTCGTGCGAGGTGTGGTGCGAGGTGTAGTGCAAACTATGGTGGCAAGAATAACAGCAACATTTTTGTTGTTTGACTATGACAGCAGTAAAAATGTATTGGGGACACTGGCGAGTTGTGTGTAACTAACTTGTTTACTATTATTTACCAGTTGCTAAGCTTCAATGTGCAACAATATTGTATGTATGTACCCTGTAGGGAATAAATCTCCATTATTGAACTGGAGGTCTAGTAGGGATTGCAACTGGAAAATGGGAAGCTGGTACAGTTGTAAGTGCACGTATATGTTTGATCCAGAGACGGATCCACGGAACAAATAAAAAAATAAAAATTAAAAAAAAACATTTTTTAAAACCTCTCAACACAACCTTTCGATACGTATTTTGAACTATAAGAACTTAACTGACATGTTTAATTTTCTTAATTTGTGGTTAACAACAGTGTAAGGAGAATAATTTTTTGAAACTCAGTTCAAAATGTTTAGCAATAATAGCTAAACTGTTGGTTTTGACAAGTAATCCTCATGATTCATTCAATGCCTTAAAGGGTATGTACACAAGTATGGACACCTCTTCCTAGGTACCATGCGCTTAATACCTAGTGTCAAAATACAAAGCAAAAATAACGTTGAAATGTGTAAAATTAGATGTCATTGCATTTGTATGGTGTGAACTGTGACAGCTTCAATTCTAAGAAGACGTAATGAAATGCTTTAATGAGAACATGTTTTGCTGTAGTAGTAGGAGAGCTTGAAGATTGTTCAAGGAAAAATTATTATTTTTACACATTTACTATTGAAATGTGTTCTCTATTTCCAGGAACAAATTGATTGAGAGAAAATAATCTTCCACACATTGATTTAGTGATACTCGTACAAACATACCGACACAACTCTAAGAATAGTTGATTTTTATTATTTTATTTAATTTAATTTAATGAAATTTTAATTTAGTTTAATTTAATTTAATGTAATTTAATTTAATTTAATATAATTTAATTTAATTTAATTTAATTTAATTTAATTTAATTTAATTTAATTTAATTTAATTTAATTTAATTTAATTTAATTTAATTTAATTTAATTTATATTAATTTAATTTAATTTAATTTAATTTAATTTAATTTAATTTAATTTAATTTAATTTAATTTAATTTAATTTAATTTAATTTAAGTTTATTTTAAGTTTATTTTTATTTATTTTATTTTATTTTATATTATCTTATTCGATTTTATTTTATTTTATTTTATTTTATTCTATTTTATTTTATTTTATTTTATTTTATTTTATTTTATTTTATTTTATTTTATTTTATTTTATTTTATTTTATTTTATTTTTTTAATTTTATTTTATTTTATTTTACTAAAACAATAACTCAAAGTTCATTTCCACATCCATATCGTCTCCACAGACTGCATCCATAACTGTTGCACTTATTCAAGCACTCTTGAAGAAAAGCATAAGCTTTTTACAAAACCGAAGCTAAATTAAATTTCATAGTAATATTTTCATAGCTAAAATTCTTTAATAATTTTCTAATTTTACTTATTACCTCACTGCAAAGTAAGTGCTTGAATTCTTCTTACTTAACTGCCGCTTTGTGTGGTAATTTGTGTGCATAAATTTTAACTAAATTTACACTCAACTATAAAAGTCGCACACCAAAATGGGCTAAGGTACCAAAAAATTACACTTAATTGCAAATTGAGTTAATTTTAAAACTGAAAGTAGAAAACTTTAACAGTTAAAAGCAAAAGTATGGCATCATCGAAAATGAGACGCATTAGCGAGTGCGCTCTTAGAATCGCAAAGCAGTGTAAGTGGCAAAGTATGTAGAGAGTTGTAAAATACACAAAGTTATACACTTGAAAGTTACACACTTAACAGCATACATACTGTTACTCCTTATACAGAGATACACTAACTTACATATATGTACAGTACACAACATATTTATAAGACAGCTTATATTGACATATTAAACTAGGTACTCGAGTTAATGGGTCTTTTACAAAATTTAATTCAACTGACAGTTGGGAATATTGTGTCGGATTGCTTTAAATTTTAAATTATCTAAATTTGATTTGATTATAGCATTGTTGCTGCTCGTTTTTGCTTTAAAAATTAAATTTACCCTTAATTCGAATCTTTTTGTATTATTTAAATAAATTTCTATTTCCTGTTTCGATTCGAGTTTAGTCGGTTTCCTGAAAATAAAGTTCGATTTCTATTCGCTCTTGTTTAATTTTTTGAAAATTATTTTAGGTTTTGGTTTCGTTCCAACTCCGTTTTTGTTCCGCTCTTCAAAACTGTTTCGTTTGGTGTTTTTTAAAAATTAGATTTGATTTCGTTTCGGTTGTCATTTTACTGTTAGTATTTAAAATAAATTCTGCTAAATAAATTATATCAATTTCTATATGGTTTATTTCTGTTTCCGTTTCGTTCCGATGCCGGGTTCCCAATTTTGCGTTTCTAACTGAATTTCTATTTCTATGCGTTTTGAGTCCGATTTTTTTTATTTTGTTTCAGTTTTCATCCCACTCCGTTCCGCTTCCAGTTTCGTTTCGTTCTGTGAAAAAATTTATTCTGGCTGCGTTCCGTACTTCAGTTTACATTTCTTAAATAAATTTAAATTATTAAATATAAATCATAAAAAGATTTAAACTATATGAGTGTGTCCATAAATATGGAATGGGGTATATGTATATACGGTAGCTTATAAAAACCTTCAGTTTGCCGCTTTTACAATGAATTCGCAATAACAAAAAGTTCAAAAAGCAAAGTTACCAAAGTATTTGCGACAAATCCCTTTTACGCATATTTTGCCCAACAAAAATAACAACAAAATTTTTTATGTTTAGCGGCTGTTACAGCAAAAACAAATTAAATAATATTTGTTGTTGCTCAACGAGACCTTTTCCAAGAACATTTAGGCATATAACATGGCCGAACTTTTATGTAATACACTCTCATTTACCAACACACATACACCCAAACACATACACACACACACGGACACAGACTCTACCAGACAGTCATATCGCCGCTGAGTGCTCAACGTTAATAAGCTCAAAGTTTTCATGAACCTCTCCGCTAGTACTGCCGATTTAGACGAGATAATCCACCTGCAAGCGTTTACGCTCCATGTTTTTAGATATGTATGTATGTATGTATGTGTGTGTGTGGCTCATAGACCTTGTGTATTGGACTATTATGCAATATCATTTAGGCTTTGGAGTGTTTGTGTGTGTGTGTGTGTTGCTGCTGCGTGCGACTTTTGTAGACTTTTTCCAGTTTCATTTTCATTTTTGTTGCTTTTGTTGTTTTTGCTCTGCTCTTTTTATCAGTTTACGTCAGTTTTTCTATGCCCTTTCATTTCTGGATTAATGCAAAAAGTTTTGTAATGAAATGAAAATTTCTTTGTCTACTTTTAGGCGTCAAAAAACAAGATTTTGTTTCTTTTTATTTGTAAATTTTCACTTTTTGTTTTGCTTTTACATTTAAAAGAGATTTTTGGTTCATTGAAAAGTGCATAAAAAGTTTGTTTCCACTTTGACGCGTGTTGTTCCTATCGGTGCGGCATCTCTATTTGGCATTGTGCGTAAATGACAGCCAATGACTTTTGAAATGTGTCAAGTCTAATTAATAAAATGCTACGTCGATTATGCGTCGCATCACGCGGTTTTCTCTAATTATATGTATGTTTTGAAGTCGACTTGTCTACGCTTTGTGGTTTCACTGTTTTTGATTTCTTTGAATTTTATTAACTGTGCGTTGAAACGTTAATTACCGTAGAAGGTTGAAAATATACTCTTGCATACATTGAACCATGATTGAGAGCATATTTTTGTGGTAATACGTGTTCGTTGCCAAAGTTTTAATTTAGGATTGCTCCCTCAATCAACAATATTCTCATAATTTTCGGGAACAATTTTAACAAAGATTCTAAGTACGCAGTTTGGTAGCCGATTCAATTCCATCAAGTTAAAAGTACCTAAAATTTTTCCTGAATTTGTCAAATTTTGTTGGGTCTATGATGTTCTTCCATACAATTTCACAGAAAAATTTGAGTTTTGTTCATGCGTCATCGACCAAAAAAACTTAAAAAATGCAAGAAAAATGTGTCAATCGATGTTTTGAATGGATAATAAACTCTGAAGAAAACATTTATTTTATGGATATTTGGAAAGATTCAATCTGTGTCCCGTTAAAGCTAGGCATGTGAAATGTTTAGGATATTTTTTTTAAACGAATTCAAGACCAACCGCTGCTCTAGTTGCCTATACCGGTAGAGCTGCTAGTTTAGCCAAGTTTCATATTCAACTATTCACAAGAAGGGCTAAAGCTACGAGTATGTTTAAAACTTTAACCGATTACCATTGTGAGATCCAGATAAATTTTTTTCTTCAATCACATAGCTCAGAATTTGGTTGAAAAATCTAGCACTTTCGAAGTTTCCGAATGAAAGTCGGAAAACGAAATCGTAGTAAGGTATTTTCTCAAACCAGTTTGGAGAAAGATGGTTTTTGAAAAAAAAAAAAAAAACATTATATGTAATTAAAAATTTCACTTTGTTTTCTTTATTAAAAGTTTTTTGTATTATTAAAAATTTTTTATATTTTTTTTAAGCTGTCAAACTGACGTAAATGCCAATCCTTTCACAGAACAGATTAAAGTCCGATTATGCACAGTCCATAGTTTCCGTAATGATGGTTAATACTTACCAAAATTACAGAAGCAGTTAATACAACGGCTACAACTAAGCCTTACGGTTGCAGTCTTTTTCACAGCTACAGTTGTTTAAAATAACAGTTACAGTTAAGTATTCATCTAGCTACAATTATGATTATGGTTACGGTTAAGTTAGAGTAGAGTAAATATTGATATTACTTTAATTGTAAGACCAGTTCAGTCAGATTTGTTTTATTTAAATATACGGTTACGGTTACCGCGATGGTTATGGTTACGGTTACGGTAAAGGTGAAGGTTGCGGCTACGCTGATCGTTACGGTTATACACTGATGGTTATGATAATGGTTACGGTTACTGCTATGGCTTTGGTTACGGTTAAGGTTGCGGTTGCGCTGATCGTTATTAAGGCATTTAATGTCACATTTCCGATTAATGACTCATGGTTAAATTTACGTTTGCTGTCGCTGTCATGTTATCTGTTTAAAATCGATTCCGGCAAGTATTGCTTGGTTTGGGCTAGGAGTGGGATTATTATCAAGGTTCTAGTACGGTTGAAGTATGAAG